>MU968450.1:17881025-18397537 GCA_034641835.2 Pinus albicaulis
CTCCAAGGCAGTGGTATCTAAAATTTGACAAGTTTATGTCTGAACAAGGTTATACTAGATGTCACTCTGATCATTGTGTTTATCTGAAAAAGAAAAATGATGGCAACTATATTATATTTTTATTGTATGTAGATGACATGCTTGTTGCAGGGTCTAACATGTAGGAAATAAATGTGCTCAAAAGAAAATTGGCAAATTCATTTGCAATGAAGGATTTGGGAGCTGCAAAACAAATCCTTGGTATGAGGATAACTAGAGACAGGAAAAATCACAAATTAACACTGTCTCAGAATGAGTACATAGAGAAGGTGTTGAAAAGATTTAATATGAAGAATGAAAAATCAGTTAGTTCACCTTTTGCTAGCCATTTCAAACTTAGTAAGGAGATGTGCCCAAAGACCCAAGAAGACATGGACTATATGTCTAAAGTTCCATATGCATTAGCAGTTGGAAGCTTAATGTATGCAATGGTTTGCACAAGGCCTGATATTGCACATGCAGTGGGAGTTGTAAGCAGGTACATGAATAAGCCAGGAAAAGAACATTGGATGGCAGTAAAATGGATTCTCAGATATTTTAGAGGTACCACAAATCAAGCATTATGCTTTGGTGGTTCAAACATTGCTCTACAGGGATATGTTGATGTAGATATGGCAGGTGACAGAGATAACAGGAGGAGCACTACAGGATATGCATTTACTGTAGGTGGAACAACTGTCAGTTGGGTTTCAAAAATCCAAAGTGTTGTTGCACTTTCAAAAACAAAAGAACAGTATGTTGGTGCTACATAGGCTAGTAAAGAAATGATTTGGTTGTAAAGGTTTATGGATGAATTGGGTAAGAAGCATGATATGGGCACGCTATACAGTGATAGCCAAAGTGCCATTCATCTTGCAAATAACTCATCATTTCATTCCAGGACTAAACACATACATCTCAAGTACCATTTCATATGGTCAGTATTAGAAGATGGAGAGTTGAAGCTGGAAAAGATACACACTAGCCAGAATCCTGTAGATATGCTAACAAAAGTTGTAACCAGGGAGAAATTGAGAATGTGCTCAGTTTCAATTGGTCTTCAAGGATGACGATGAAGATGAGGAATAGCCAAGTCGAAAGAGGAGTCATTGTCCAGCAAATGAAGCAGCAATGGAGTTGCTACAATCAGTCTCCAAGTGGGATATTGTTGGGTGTGGAACCTGATTATCTTGTTTACTTTGTATCACAGCATTGGACCCCTATACCTTCAAAGGGACGTCAATGCCACCTGTAATTAATCACTACTGTGGGGGGTCCAAGGCGGGGCGGCAGTGCTTTTCGGAGCCCCTCGCTAGCGGGGGTTTTTGGGGGCAGCGCCCCCGAAGCTAAAAACATATGTAAAATTGCCTTGTAAAAGTATAGTAATTTCTAGTCAATCTGGGCCGTTCATTAGGCTAATGATCTGACAGTAGAAGTTATGTTTAGATTAGGGTTTTTTACCCTAGAAGGCAACCCCCTTGTATATATGAGGGTATTGTATTGTGGATGTGCATTATATGTGTATTCTCGGAGCGAGAAACAAAGAGGGAGACTGTGAGACAGAACAGAGGATATTACATCGGATCTGCTTTAGGTTTTGTCTCTTCATTTTTGCTGGATAATAAAAGGAAGGACTGGCTATTCAGGGTGGACGTAGCCCAAATTGGGTGAACCACGTATATCTGTGTCTCTCTAGTTTTATGTGTTTTTTGTGCTTGTGTTTTCTGCATATTTTATGTGTTGCATTGCTCTGTAATATTTAATTTTCTAACATCATTAAAATTCAAGCTATTGGTATTGTAACCTATTGCAATAACCAGGCTGTCCCACGGATCTACTAGAGAACATAAAAAACTGATGCACTTATCTTCATATGAGATTTTAATATCAACATATGAAAATTGACCTACCACATTATTGAAGGCATTCAGATGCTCTGTCACCGAGTCTCTATCCATCATCCTCATGTTATACATTTTTTTCTGTAGGAACAATTTATTCACCAGAGACTTGATTTGTATGAAGTCCCTAACTTGACCCACAAATTCTTCACCGTATCTTCCCAAGATACATTCAACAATATTGAATCTGAGATACACAACTGTATTGTGCTCTTTGCCTTCTGATCTAACTTAGCTCGGTCTTCATCTCACATTACCATTGGTTTAACACGCAGATCTACCACAATCCACTGATATTTATCCACCAAGCAGATCCTCCATCTTGAGCTTTCACAACTCAAAACTCTAACCATTAAATTTCTCGATCTCTATGTTTCCACTACTCGCCATCTTCTTTCATCGCAAGAAACGATCCTGCAGATCTCTCACTTAACAGGGTTTACCTCAGGCCTGAATAAAAAACCCCCTCACAGAAAAGGTGCGCCCTTGAAGCTGAAACAACTTTGATACCAAATGGAGGTTTTAACCCTGTACAAAAATTATCTACAAACAAATTCTTAAAGACAGAAAATAAACAATAGCGAGAGCATAAAACATAAAACAGATACACAAATATTTTTCCCTTGGATCCCAAAATCGGAACTACTAGCTTGATTTTTCATTATATTCCTTTTAGCGTTAAAATATATATATATATATATATATATATATATATATACATGCCAAAGCATTCATAAACCATAATCCATTAACCCTAGATTAGAACATAACGGTGGTTCCCTTGACCGGATCTACAAAATAGCAGGGACCGAAAACCATCATGCCCCAAAACCATGTGCAAACCCATACACAAAACCATAGACGGGTCCTCCCACCGAAAAATAACAAAAAAAAAATTCCCAGGGTGTTGCCCCAAACCCCGCATAGGGGGCTACCCGCCCCCTGCGAACCCCTGGACAATGGGGGCTACTACCCTCCAATGACCCCCCCACACATGCGACTAATCATGGAAAGAATATAACACATACCGAACATAAATGTGGGGTAGAGTGTTACAATCCTCTCTTATTCAAATATAGCTTATGAAATCCTTTGACGTATACAACTACAATTTTAATGTGTGCATAAAAAATTGCTACCTATAAAACTTGTATGAATTAATGTATTTAAAATCATGAGAGCATATCTTGATCCACGAAATTCAACTAAGATCAACAAAAAAAACAAATAAGTTTCAGTGGAATCAAAACAAATTTCATAAGTAAATGCAAAAATGTTGTAAATAAATCAAGGAAAATTGCAATAGATGTGGAATTGAAATATAAATGAAAACAATCTCAAATTTACAAATGAAATGACAATGAATATGCCTACGATATAAAGGAACAGGTCTTTCATTAAAAAATATGACGAGAGAGAGTATATTAGATCACTCATATCATTCTCATATCTCAAATTTAGGAAGAATTATTTGACTTAGAATAGAGAACTGATCTTCCTCTTTATACATACACATTGATTTATTTTGTTGTGCATGCAGACTTGGAGAATTGACCACTACTTTGACTACACCAAGCATGATCGAGGTTGAACTATATTGGCCATCTCATGAACACAAGAGCCTCTCCATCACTCGAACTTTATCTCCCAAACATTTCTTCATTCATTTTTTGGCCACAATTATTCATACCATCAACCTCGACCTATATTTTCTATAGGATCATGGTCACTATGAAAACAAAGTTTTCTATAGTGGCCTCTTAGACATCATTTTTAACATAAATCATTAATTTTGAAATATGAAATATGTATAAAAATTATCATTTTACGTTACAATTTTCCTTTTCATATGCTCCTATTTTATTGGTTTTTAAGATGGAAAAGTAAAACACGATTCAGTGGAAAAATGATAAAAAAATTATAATATAACTAGACAAAATTTTGGAAATATTGATGATGAAGGCAATGAATTTTGAAACTTAACAGATTGTTGATAAATTTTACTATATAAAACCCAATCCAACAAGGTGTATTAATTATGAAAGTAAAAAATTGGGGAAAAAAATAAGAAAAACACATTCTTCAGAAATAGAGTAAACCACTTGTCATATTAATGAGTTTTAGAAATATAAAGAAATGGAATTAAATATAAATTAGTTAGTTGCAACAACATAAAGAAAAAGAGTAATTACTTATATGGAAACAATGTAAATGAAAATATAAGCTCTTATAAATTGTTATAGGTGCAACCTATCTATGGAGAGGCCTCTAGCTCCTCAAGAAATACCTTGTTTTAAGGAAGTAGTAGAACTAATAAGTTAGTAGCACACCATATGCATAGAAAAAAAAAAAATTGAACATAAGGATAACCTTTGTATTAACATAAATCTATAATGAGAATTGCAATTAGTATTTCACTCAAGATCAAGTAGAGTATGGTTTCTTTATACATAGTGTTGTAGGCTTTATTTTATTATCATATGTACGGAAAACCATATTCTGAGGTTGTTCCTTATCATTTACAATAATTTCACCAAATAGTAGAGAAGACTATACAAACACTAACACAGTCATCTATTTTGATAGGTGGAAGTTGATTCAATATCCTATTATTGTCAACCTTTCCTTATTGGGTATTTAACTATCTCTTGTCACTTCCCTCTTTAGGTGTTTAAATGACCAAAGTAAAATCTATTTATGAGAATTGTGTGGTTGGACACTGGTTGGTGTTGCGATCTATTAGCTATCACCATCTTGAAGTGGTTGTCATCAACAATTGATTGCCAATTTATTTTAGCATTAGCTTTGGCATGATCCAACACAAATTTTGTAGCATTTTAGTTGTAATGTTGTAAATGGATTTTTAACACTACCCGTTTTCATATTTTAATAATAGAGATACAACATTGTGATCTATTGTCTTGTAAGAATTATAGTCGGAGAATCTTCTCTTTGATCTTGTTGCAGTAGTAGTAGTTGTATCAGCTACACCATGCTCGTGTTGAATCAGTGAGGTATCTAGGGTGTTGCAGTGATTAAGGGGTATTTCTGCAACCATAAAAATTTTCAATAACAAAAAGGTGTTGCTGCAACTTGAAAGTTTTGTAGCAAAAAAAAAATGGTCTTGTAATATGTTAATTTTTGGAAACCAGGTCCAAACTCCATGTTGCATTTCTCATATGATGATGATGATATTTTTGTTGGATTCCTCTTTCGGAGAGGTGCAAGATTGATCTAATATAATTTTTTTTGGATGAGTAGAGATTGTATTTTGAATTTATTTTCTAGACATGTGAAAATTTCCAAGGTCAGCCATAATTTTAATGTAGGCTCACAAGCCCAATAGATGTGTCACACACCCTCATTGATGGATACAAATATGAGAGAGATGATGCCCATTTCATCATCATCTCATCACACACATTATTCCTCTTCTGATCGGTTCATACAACCTTTAGAGGCTTTTCTCTCTCCCACGTGGAAATCTGGATGCTAGAAATGGATTCGATTCCGGAAATATGGATGCCAAAAGTGGATGCGATGCCAAAAATCTAAATTCTAGAAATGGATGTGATGCCTGAAATATGGATGCCGGAAATTTATTCCGTAAATGGATGTGGGAAGGATGTCAGAAATATGGATGGGGGATCCTTTTGTTGACTTGTGTTGAATTTTTTGGGAGATGTCTTTTGAGGTGTGTGTGACACTTGAGGAAGTCTGATCTTGTATGTTGGAAGAGATGGTTTGACCAGCAAAAGTCTTTGTTCTCTAGGGCATCCTATTGACTGTTGTAAAAAACATTTATCTCTATATTTGTTGGACAAGAAGAATTGAAAATTCTGATATATTATTTGGCTTGTCTTCTGTTGATTTATTATTATGTTCTATCAGAATTTTACTTTTATTTTTATGTGATTGCTAATCAAAATTTGGCCTATAAGAAAGATTGAAGAAAACTGCATTAAGCATAGAACATACCATAGTTATATAAATTTAACATAGTAATTATCCTTTATTGTTGCTTCAATGGTATTGGTACGACCTACCTAAATTGGTTCTCATGGATTCTCTTAGGTTAGTAAAAAAGTAAATGTCCTTGTTAAACACATAAAAAATGAATAGTAAAATGACACGATAGGAAGAAAATTTCACTTTGATAAAAAATGCATCGATGTGTGAAAAATAGGGGATGGGGTGGCATGAAAATGTAAGAAGGGTACTCAAAAAGGTGTTATATGGGCACTAAAGAGATTCCAAATTGGGCACCTATGAACCTCATAGTGGATAAAAACCTCTAGGTTCCTCTATATTGATTGTGTCACCCTCTCAACCTACCCCGCGACACAATATTTATCTCTACCAATGAACCTATGCCATGAATATCGCTTTAACATTGGTCCCCTATATATGTCATCATAGTATTATTTTTTTATGCTTCACGCAAAAAAATTTCAGCTCTTATCTATTATATACAATTAAAAAATATATAAATGAAATAACTTTAAAATATCAAAAACATTTATACTTACAAATTTTTCTCCAAGCATCATTTGGATGCAGTGCTAACTCATGTTCTCCTTGGAAGAATATGTTAGTCACATGCGTATTGGTCAATGGTGATGATGTGTTGGCCGGAAAAATTGATCTTGCGGACAAGATCGATCTCCCTAGTGTTAGAAGACAATCTAGCAACAAACGAACAAATAATTTTTCCTTTATCTAAATATATTCATTTTACAAATAAATTCTATGAAGGTTTCGATCCTACCTCAGATCCAAATTCTTATTTGTGGTCGTAGTGCTTCCGTCACATCAATAATTCTTTCCGTCGCAACAACAGTTCTTCCGTCGCAAAAAAGTGTCGTCTTTTGTCAACCTGCAATCACAAACAAGAAAATATTAATAGCACCTGTATAACAAATAATTATAAAACATAATTATCATAGTGATAAAGGAATCTATGAAATAAATGATCAAATGACAGCTTATTGAAATAAACAATCGAATGACAATTTATTGAGAAAAACAAAACTTGATTGTATTAATCTTAAAATAATAGAAGAACCTTACAACCTTAGCCTTGATGTCTGAAAGGCCTTCCCGGGGTCCGAAGCAGGAGTCTCCTCTACTTTGATAAGTCTTGCACTCTTGCTCCAGGAGCATAAAGAGCTGTGTGATATTTCCTCTCAAAATCTCAGCAGAAAGAAGTCTAAATCTCAACAGCACTTCAATTCAATCACACATAAAGCTTGAACTCCCACCTCTTTTTATACAGCAAATGAGGAGGTTAGGGTTCCACCTATGAAGGGATAGAATCCTCCTTCAAAGGGATAGGCTCCTCACATCAAGGGACTAGTTCCTTAAGGTGTGGGATACATGCACCTTACTAAAGCGTACTCATCCCCAAAAATTTTCATCTAGAACCTTCTAGAATTGTCCTCGAATCAGTTTTTTGACTTTACTTTCTTGATTTTTTGACTTTGAGGAGGGTACGCAGGAATTGCAAAGGAAAACTACGTTCTGGAATGTAGGTAAGCATTGTATTACCTGCATACCCAAGCCAGGAATGCAGGCAGGCTTCATGTTACCTGCGTACCCAAAGTTTCAGATATTTTTAGGGTTTTTCCTCCTGTTTTAGGGCATGAAATGAGGAGTAAAGGTTGTAATACTTGCATAGGAGGCATGTATGAGTGTTAATGAGCTCATAAAGTCAGCAGAATGTCAAGGTGACAGTTTTTAGTGTAACATATTGCCCCCTAAAGTGCGAAGTCTGGAATAGATGAAGATGAAGTCTGTCATATATGAAGAGTGAAGTACTTTATCATTTGAAGGATCATCCTGTGGACACCCCAGTTGGAACCTGTAAAAAAATTCAATCCAAAATATATATATGTAAACATATCATCGCTGAGGTAGGCATTCCCATACTCAGATCAAAACTAACTAGAAAACTGATTTAAACTGTTCTGATACAGGAATGATTTTCAATACATCAACAATATTGACATATGTAGACATAGCATGGACGCAGCCATCTGTTTATGAATATTCCACTGTATAAATGAATAAAAAAAATTCCTATCAGCCTGGATGGTAGAAACTAGATCTAGGGTCTTGATTTCCATTTCTCGAACCAGTACGATTCTATCCATGTGAATAAATTTGTCGAAGTCGAACATGGTAGAAACGACTTGATTACCATTCAATAATGTAAAATGTTAACAAGTGTGAGAGTAACCACCAGTAATTTCAATGGCTCTTAAAGTACTCAGTACAATCCATGAAATGTGAATGAATGAGCTGAAGTCGAACATGTCACAGAATCATTCGATCGAAGGTCAATGATGCAACCTGTCATTGAAGGCGAGAAACTTGCCATAAAGGCATGAAAATTTCAAGGTACTGATGATTTCTGGAACAACTTCCTAGATAATGAGCTGTCATCAATAGAAAATGATCCATCGTAGGCAAGCCCACAACACGAAATCATAGATCAAGTTTTGAAGAAATATATTGGCAAGGACTGACTCAGGGATGGTCAAAATGGAAGACAGATATTTCGAAAATGAATGGTTTTTTTGAACTGCCCTCTTGAACACATAATGGCACTTCAGATGGTTTGGTGACAATTGACCGAAAGCTAATACCCAGAAACCGGCTGAAGACTTTCAATATGGTTTGATTAACTATTAGGTAAAGGATTTTCCCAACCTAGGTGATCAAAAGTGTCGTGTTCAAGAGTGGTTAATGGTTTTATGAATAATCAAAATGTAACAAACAGGTTCATTTTTCTCTCTTTTCCCCCACCATTTTTGGCAAGTACCTCTTTATTTTTGACAAGCTTGAGGAGGATAACATTTTCTTTTTTATAATCTCATCCTTCGGATGAGTCCAACTTAGTTTAATATTTGAACCCTAAGAAGGAGTGGTTCGTTCCTATTTTTAAAAATTGAACAGGTCCTTTACTGTTAAATTTTAACAATTCAAGTATAGGAGAAACTTGGTGTTTTTCAATTTTAGGGAGTCAGAAGGAAAAACTTAAGAAAACTCCATGGCTGTAATTTTTCATAAATTTAGTCTCTTGATCCCGAAAAAGGATAAAATAATGCGGGAGAGAACTCTATCGACCATAATTAGTCAACGTATACCTTTTTCGTAAATAGTCCATTTTAGTCCATAAAAGAGGTAAACTTATACTAAAGGGACGACTGTTCATTTACTTTAACGATTTTGAATAGTCAAGTACTCGGAAATATTTTCATTTTTAGAGAGTCTGAAAAGGGCTTAAAAGAGAACTCCAGGGTTTCACTTTTTTGTAAGTTTTAAATAGTTCGAAAAAGGGATAAAAATGTACTCATGGTTTTCACTTTTTTCGTAAGTTTTAATGAGTTCGAAAAAGGGATAAAAATATACTCTTGTGGCCGACATTCAATTTAATTTACGAGAAGGAAAACATGGAAAGGACTCGACATTTTCATGTGTTTTACGAGAATGAAAAATAGCAAAATAATCTTGGGATTTTCATGAGTTTAACGAGTCTTGAAAATAACCGAAATTGACTCAAGATAGGTTTCATTTTTACAAAATCTTGAAATAGAGGAAAACTATACTTCAGAGTGGTTTCATTTTTACACAAGCTTGAAACAGAGAGAAAATTGTGCTTGATGCCCCCTAAGCATAACTGCTAGAGCGCAAATTTGTTGGCCGGTTAAATCGATCTTGCAGACAAGATCGATCTCCCTAGTGTCAGAAGACAATCTAGCAACAAACGAACAACTAAGTTTGTCTTTCTCTAAATATATTCGTTTTACAGATAAATTATATGAAGGTGTCGATCCTACCTTAGATCAAAATGCTTATTTGTAGTCGTAGTGCTTCCGTCGCATCAATAATTCTTTCCGTCGCAACAATAGTTCTTCCGTTGCAACAAAGTGTCGTCTTTTGTCAACCTGTAATCACAAACAAGAAAATATTAATAACACCTGTATAACAAATAATTATAAAACATTCTTATCATAGTGATCAAGGAATCTATGAAATAAATGATCAAATGACAGCTTATTGAAATAAACAATCGAACGACAATTTATTGAGAAAAACAAAACTTGATTGTATTAATCTTAAAATAAAAGAAGAACCTTACAACCTTAGCCTTGATGTTTGAAAGGCCTTCCCGGGGTCCGAAGCAGGAGTCTCCTCTACTTTGATAATTCATGAACTCTTCCTCCAAGAACATAAAGAGGTATGTGATCTTTCCTCTCAAAAGCTCAGCAGAAAGAAGTCTAAATCTCAACAGCACTTCAACTCAATCACACATAAATCTTGAACTCCCCTTGAGGCTACCCAATACCTCCTTTTATAGAGCATATGAGGAGGTTAGGGTTCCACCTATGAAGGGATAGAATCCTCCTTCAAAGGGATAGGCTCCTCACATCAAAGGATTAGTTCCTTAAGGTGTGGGATACATGCACCTTACTAAAGCGTACTCATGCCCAAAAATTCTCATCTAAGACCTTCTAGAATTGACCTCAAATCAGTTTTTTGACTTTACTTTCTCACTTTTTTGAATTTGAGGAGGGTACACAAGAATTTCAAAGGAAAAATGCATTCTGGAATGTAGGTAAGCAGTGTATTACCTGCGTACCCAAGCTAGGAACGCAGGCAGGCTTGATGTTACCTGCGTACCCAAAGTTTTAGAGATTTTTAGGGTTTTTCCTCTAGTTCTAGGGCTTGAAATGAGGAGTAAAGGTTGTAAGACTTGCAGAGGAGGCATGTATGAGTGTTAATGAGCTCATAAAGTCAGCAGAATTTCAAGGTGACAGTTTTTACGGTAACAGATTGCCCCCCTAAAGTGAAAAGTCTGGAATAGATGAAGATGAAGTCTGTCATATATGAAGAGTGAAGTACTTTATCATTTGAAGGATCATCCTGTGGACACCCCAGATGGAACCTGTAAAAACATTCAATCCAAAATATATATATGTAAACATATCATCGCTGAGGTAGGCATTCCCATACTCAGATCAAAACTAACTAGAAAACTGATTTAAACTATTTTGATACATGAATGATTTTCAATACATCAATAGTATAGACATATGTAGACACAACATGGACACAACCATCTGTTTATGAATAGTCCATTGTATAAATGAATAACAAAAATTCCTTGTAGCTTAGATGGTAGAAACTAGATCCAGGGTCTTGATTTCCATTTCTCGAACCAGTACGATTCTATCCATGTGAATAAATGTGTCGAAGTCAAACATGGTAGAAACCACTTGATTAGCAGTCAATAATGTAATTTGTTAACTAGTGTGAGAGTAACCACAAGTAATTTCAATGGCTCTCAAAGTACTCAGTACAATCCATGAAATGTGAATGAATGAGTTGAAGTCGAACATGTCACAGAGTCATTCGATCGAAGATCAATCATGCAACTTGTCGTCGAAGGCAACAAACTTGCCATTAAGGCATGCAGATTTCAAGGTACTGACGATTTCTGGATCAACTTCCTAGATAATGAGCTGTCATAGATAGAAAATCATCCGTCGTAGGCAAGCCCACAACACGAAATCATACATCAAGTTTTGAAGAAATATATTGGCAAGGACTGACTCAGGGATGGTCAAAATGGAAGACAAATATTTCACAAATGAATGGTTTGTTTGAACTGTCCTCTTGAACACATAACGACACTGCAGATGGTTTGGTGAGAACAAGCAGGCACTAAACCAGCCCCTAGTGAAGACTCGCAATATGGTTTGATTAACGGTAGGTAAAGGATTTTTCCCAACCTTTGGTGAACAAAGTGTCATCATTTCAGAGTGATTAACAAGTTTGCCGAATAATCAAAATGTAACAACGAGGTTCATTTTCTCTCTTTTCGCCCACCCATTTACGGCAAGTACCTCTTTATTGTTTACAAGCTTGGGGATAGATTTTTCTTGTTTATAAGCTCATCCTTGGATAGTCCAACTTAGTTTAAGATTCGAACCCTAAGGAAAGAGGTGGTTCGTTCTACATTTTAAAAAATTGAACGGGTCCTTCTTTGTCCCAAATTTTAATGAGTTGCCCAAATTTTAATGAGTCCAGTATAGGAGAAACTCAGTGTTTTTCAATTTTAGGGAGTCAGAAGAAAAAACTTAAGAAAACTCCATGGGTGTACTTTTTCATAAATTTAGTCTCTCGAGCCCGAAAAAGGATAAAATAATGCGGGAGAGAATTCTATCGACCATAATTAGTTAACGTATACCTTTTTGTAAATAGTCCATTTTAGTCCGTAAAAGGGGTAAACTTATATTGAAGGGATGACTGTTCATTTACTTTAACGATTTCGAATAGTCAAGTACTCAGCAATCTTTTCATTTTTATAGAGTATGAAAAGGGCTTAAGAGAGAACTCTAGGGTTTCTCTTTTTCATAAGTTTTAATGAGTTCAAAAAAGGGATAAAAATGTACTCATGGTTTTCACTTTTTCATATGTTTTAACGAGTTTTAAAAAGGGATAAAAATATAATCCTGTGGCCGAATTTAAATTTAATTTACGAGCAGGAAAAGATGGAAAGAACACAGCATTTTCATGTGTTTTACGAGAATGAAAGATAGCAAAATAATCTCGAGATTTTCATGAGTTTAACGATTATTGAAAATAACCGAAATTGACTCAAGATAGGTTTCATTTTTACAAAATATTGAAACAGAGGAAAACTATGCTTCAAAGTGGTTTCATTTTTACACAAGCTTGAAACAGAGAGAAAACTGTGCTTGATGCCCCCTAAGCATAACTGCTAGAACGCAAATTTGTTGGCCGGATAAATCGATCTTGCGGACAAGATCGATCTCCCTAATGTGAAAAGACATTCTAGCAACAAACGAACAACTAATTTTGTATTTCTCTAAATATATTTGTTTTACAAATAAATTCTATGAAGGTGTCGATCCTACCTTAGATCCAAATGCTTATTTGCAGTCGTAGTGCTTCCGTCGCATCAATAATTCTTTCCGTCGCAACAATAGTTCTTCCGTTGCAACAAAGTGTCGTCTTTTGTCGACCTGCAATCACATACAAGAAAATATTGATAGCACCTATTTAACAAATAATTATAAAACATACTTATCATAGTGATCAAGAAATCTATGAAATAAACGATCAAATGATAGCTTATTGAAATAAACAATCGAACGAAAATTTATTGAGAAAAAGAAAAATTGATTGTATTAATCTTAAAATAACAGAGGAACCTTACAACCTTAGCCCTTATGTTTGAAAGTCCTTCCCGGGGTCCGAAGCAGGAGTCTCCTCTACTTTAATAAGTCTTGCACTCTTCCTCCAGGAGCATAAAGAGGTATGTGATCTTTCCTTTCAAAAGCTCAGCAGAAAGAAGTCTAAATCTCAACGGCAATTCAACTCAATCACACATAAAGCTTGAACTCCCCTTGAGGCTACGCAATACCTTGTTTTATAGAGAAGATGAGGAGGTCAGGGTTCCACCTATGAAGGGATAGAATCCTCCTTCAAAGTGATAGGCTCCTCACATCAAGAGATTAGTTCCTTAAGGTGTGGGATACAGGCACCTTAATAAAGCGTACTCATCCCCAAAAATTCTCATCTAGAACCTTCTAGAATTGACCTCAAATTATTTTTTTGATTTTACTTTCTCCCTTTTTTGTCTTTGAGGAGGGTACGCAGGCATTTTAAAGGAAAACTGCATTCTGGAATGCACGTAAGTAGTGTATTACATGCGTACCCAAGCTAGGAATGCAGGCAAGCTTGATGTTACCTGCGTACGCAAAGTTTCAGATATTTTTAGGGTTTTTCCTCCTGTTTTAGGGCTTGACATGAGGAGTAAAGGTTGTAAGACTTGCATAGGAGGCATGTATGAGTGTTAATGAGCTCATACAGTCAACAGAATGTCAAGGAGACAGTTTTTAGTGTAACAGATTGCCCCCTAAAGTGAAAAGTCTGGAATAGATGAAGATGAAGTCTGTCATATATGAAGAGTGAAGTACTTTATCATTTGAAGGATCATCTTGTGGACACCCCGGTTGGAACCAGTAAAAACATTCAATCCAAAATATATATATGTAAGCATATCATTGCTGAGGTAGGAATTCCCATACTCAGATCAAAACTAACTAGAAAACTTATTTAAACTGTTCTGATATAGGAATGATTTTCAAAACATCAACAGTATAGACATATGTAGACACAGCATGGACGCAGCCATCCGTTTATGAATAGTCCACTGTATAAATGAATAACAAAAATTCCTTGCAGCCTGGATGGTAGAAACTAGATCCAGGGTCTTGATTTCCATTTCTCGAACCAGTATGATTCTATCCATGTGAATAAATGTGTCGAAGTCTAACATGGTAGAAACCACTTGATTACCAGTCAATAATGTAAACTATTAACAAGTGTGAGAGTAACCACCAATAATTTCAATGGCTCTCAAAGTACTCAGTACAATCCATGAAATGTGAATGAATGAGCTGAAGTCAAACATGTGACAGAATCATTCGATCGAAGGTCAATGATGCAACCTGTCATCGAAGGCGAGAAACTTGCCATTAAGGCATGTAGATTTCAAGGTACTGACGAATTCTGGATTAACTTCCTAGATAATGAGCTGTTGTCGATAGAAAATGATCCATCGTAGGTAAGCCCACAACACAAAATCATAGATCAATTTTTGAAGAAATATATTGGCAAGGACTGACTCAGGGATGGTCAAAATGGAAGACAAATATTTCGCAAATGAATGGTTTGTTTGAACTGTCCTCTTGAACACATAACGACACTGCATATGGTTTGGTGACAATTGACCCAAAGCTAATACCCAGAAACTGGGTGAAGACTTTCAATATGGTTTGATTAACTATTAGGTAAAGGATTTTCCTAACCCAGGTGAACAAAAGTGTCATGTTCAAGAGTGGTTAACGGTTTTTTGAATAATCAAAATGTAACAAACAGGTTCATTTTTCTCTCTTTTCTCCCACCATTTCTGGCAAGTACCTCTTTATTTTTGACAAGCTTGAGGAGGATAACATTTTCTTGTTTATAAGCTCATACTTCGGATGAGTCCAACTTAGTTTAAGATTCGAACCCTAAGAAGGAGTGGTTTGTTCCTGTTTTTAAAAATTGAACAGGTCCTTTACTGTTAAATTTTAACGAGTCCAGTATAGGAGAAACTCGTTGTTTTTAAATTTTAGGGAGTCAGAAGAAAAAACTTAAGAAAACTCTATGGGTGTAAATTTTCGTAAATTTAGTCTCTCAAGCCTGAAAAAGGATAAAATAATGTGGGAGAGAAATCTATCGACCGTAATTAGTCAATGTATACCTTTTTCATAAATAGTCCATTTCAGTCCATAAAAGGGGTAAACGTATACTGAAGGGACGACTGTTCATTTACTTTAACAAGTTCAAATAGTCAAGTACTCGACAATATTTTAATTTTTATAGAGTCTGAAAAGGGCTTAAAATAGAACTCCAGGGTTTCTCTTTCTCGTAAGTTTTAACGAGTTCGAAAAAGGGATAAAAATGTACTCGTGGTTTTCACTTTTTCGTAAGTTTTAACGAGTTCAAAAAATGGATAAAAATATACTGCTGTGGCCGAATTTCAATTTAATTTACGAGCAGGAAAATATGGAAAGAACTCGGCATTTTCATGTGTTTTATGATAATGAAAGATAGCAAAAGAATCTTGGTATTTTGATGAGTTTAACAAGTCTTGAAAATAACCGAAATTGACTCAAGATAGGTTTCATTTTTACAAAAGCTTGAAACAGAGAACAACTATGCTTCAGAGTGGTTTCATTTTTACACAAGCTTGAAACAGAGAGAAAACTATGCTTGATGCCCCCTAAGTGTAACTGCTAGAGGTCAAATTTGTTGGCCGGATAAATCGATCTTGTGGACAAGATCGATCTCCATAGTGTCAGAATACAATCTAGCAACAAAAAAACAACTAATTTTGTCTTCCTCTAAATATATTCTTTTTACAAATAAATGCTAAATATATTCCTAAATATTCAATGTGCCTCTAACACATTCCCCTCCTTTTAGGATGATTGGTGTTTCACATTAAGATAAACATATGGTGATCTATATGTATTCCACTTCTATCTCGATGGGTTCATCATCTATCATAAATGTGTCTCAACATATGCTCATATATCCTATCAGCATATGCAATCATTGTTTTTGGAGCTCAGAGAATAGGGATGGTTAAGAATTTTAGTAATCCACATGCTTAAAGGGCATTTATATCCTTTTTATAATCAATAATAAGGATATAGACATCCACATGATCCCTCTCTCTCCAAACTAGAGTGTTCATATAGTCTTCAAATTTCTTCCCTAGTCGCCCGGGCGGGGGGGGGGGGTTATGACAATAACTTTTGATTCTCGCTCCTCACACACTTGTTTTTCATAGGGAAAGCTAGATGATGAAAGATATTGTTTTCATTGATTTATTGTTGTCGATTGTTGTCATTTCTTGTATTTGAGAACTGTGTTACTGACGATGTTCGGACATCTTCATAAGTTGTGTGCCATGTTTATGCTCATTTTTCTATACATACATGCCTCTTTGTTTGTTTTTTGGTTGATTGTGTTGCTTATATTTGAGACCTTTGTCGTAGTTCTTTTTCCAACACCTAGTTTCTATGCAACATTTATAAGGAAGTTTTCAATGTTTTCCTTTCTTGTGACTTGCAACATCTTCTCCTTCAGAGATTAGCGATGATCACTAAGGGTTTATGGTTCTCAACCTCATAGTTTTGGTAGTCCATCTTTTTGTACTTCCTTATTCAAGCAGGTTTTTGTTCTTTCCGTTTAGTGGATTATTTTGAGATCTATAGTTTCAACTCCAATTCTTCCTTTCCCAATGAACTAGTTATAATGAGTTGTAAATTCACACAAGAATTTGTATCTACCAAATTGGCGTAGTTATCTTTAACTGGAATTAAACCTCCTCCATTACTATATAATGAATGTCTTCTATATACAACTATGTGAGTAGTACAAATACTTTTAGAAAATTAAATGTATGTTTTATATTTTTATATATAATTTTGTGTTAGTAGTATTTTATATCTAATTTAAAATAACTTATTTGTTATGATTAAATATTAATATTTCGTGTGTGTGTGTGTATATATATATATAATGATTAGTAATATATAAATAATAAAATAATCTTAATAAATATCTATATATTAATATATTTTGTATTATAATTGTTAATAGATAATTCTTAATTAACCTTTATTATAAGTAAAATTTATATTAAATTCTTTATCATTCTCTATAGCTATATTTATCATCTGAAATTCAATGTGATATTCTGTCAAACATCAAACATGTTATACTGTAAAGTTCATATTATACTTAAAAATATATGGAAGATATCTAAGTGTTTCTAACATTTTATTTAAAAGTATTTGTTGTTGTCTTTAATGTGACTTTTTAGAGTTTGTGGTGGATGTAAATTTTATGGTTAGAGGAAAATTTGAGGTGAAATCTCGATTTCTCTTATTTACACTGATTTTTTTGACTACATATATGGATTCAACACCGCGAAAAACCCTTAGGACACTTCGATTGTGCAAAGTTTACCCATCAAACTTATTATTTAAATGAATTCTTACTAAATTTTAAACAAACTTTATTTAAATGAATTCATGCTGAATTTTAAACAAACTAGTAAACAAACTTTATTTAAATGAATTCATGCTGAATTTTAAACAAACTAAATTGGAATAATAAATCAAAAAACTTTCTAAAAAATTACATAAAAAACAATTACAAAATATTTTATTCAAGCTATATCATCATACTATTGTACACTTTATATATAGATAGAGTTAGTTGTGACAAGTTCGTAATGCTAAAGGTGAAATAGCCTCTGCACTAATCAAGACCTAGATAAATAGAATTTAATAATTTTTAAAAATAAATTATTTTGATTGTCTAATGTTCAGTTTACCTATTGTTTGTTTAATTTTTGTCAACCTGAATTAATTCCAGAGTCGAGGCATTTTTTAATGCGTTATGCGTTATACAAGGACATGAAATAATAGCTGATTAATACATCACCCCGTGAAAATCAAAGTGGAACCCTAATCCTCACGCTTCAATACAGGAAATACATTAAAGCAATTAAAGAGGTCTTGATGGGAGGTATTAATTCCAGTTCTCGACTACGCCAATTCATTCAAGATGGAGAGCTAAGGTACTGTCAGTTTTAACGTTCAAGATCGATCTGAGAGCTAAGTACTGTAAAGTACGTTAAAATTAACAGTACTTTACTGTTTCACGTTCAAGATTAAGAGCTAAGAGACTGTACAGTACTTTAGTTCTCTCCATCTTTAACGTTAAAATTAACAATACCTTAGTTCCCGATCTTGAATGAATTGGCTTGGTCGAGAACTCGAATTATTGCCTCGGATGAAGCCCAACGTCTCTCCGATCAATGGCCACCCTCTGGAACCGGGAGGAAAATTGGAGCCTCGACTATCCACCCTCCACACTATTCTGTATAGCTGAAGCAGTAACATCGCCAGAGCGAAACATACAAAGCCCACCAGCCATGAATATGTGTCAGTCTCCGCCATGTTTCTCAATTCAATGTTTTCCTCGGAGTACAATTATCCCCTATTATCACTCAATCTATGTTACGCCTCCATTATCCCTTGCTTAAATTTGTCCCCACTGCCGCCTACGATTCCAAAAATTTTTGTCCACTTCCCATGCCCGGCTGCTCTGATTGGATTCTCCTTTTTGTTACGTGAGCAGCCACTGCAACCAGTCTGAGCAACCAGTACGTTCCAGTTTGATGGTTACAATGCATTGGTGTGCTATCGTTTTCTACCTTATGCGAGAATTTCAAAATGTATCGTTTTCTACTTTACGTCAGAGTTTCAAAATGTATTAAATCAGATGTGAAATCTATATAAATTAGCTTGTACACATAATTCTCAGATTAAATAGTTGGTACATGTTTATATATTAAATGTTGTTTGCTTCATTATCATTACAGGGAGTCAACCAATTTTATGGCCACATAGGAAACATAAATTTTATTAGGTTCCTGATTTCTTTGGATATCTTAATATATTATTTGAAAATTTACATTACTAAGGTGGAAGTGTTATTAATTAATATTTAAGATTGGTAAAATGATTATAACATTCTAATGTGAATTTTTTTCTAATTTCACAAGTGTTAATTGAAAATATATGGTCGTTTGAAGTTGAAATTTAAAATTGGTACATGAGTGTCACGTGGTAGCACCAAGGAGTGCTATGTAGCAACATGATGCTGACGTGGATGTTTAAGAGGGCATATGACATGGCATGCAGTGGTGAGCTGACTGAAGGTGACATGGCATACAATGAGACAATGACCGTGTAATGTTGACCAATAATAGACTACTACGTAGAAGAATCCAATGTTGCCATATGATAGCGAAAATGTTGCTTTTGTCAAAATTATAGAATAGTTAAAAAATATTAGCTTCTATTAGATTTGAACTTATGGTACACCAAAATTCAAATTCAAATTTGTAAAATTTGTGCTACAAAAACGTTATTTAAAGTTAAAAATACTAACTATTGGACAAATTTGATTAACAAGACAATAATTTGAAAAGCACCTAACAAAATAAATTGAGGATTTTTGGGGAAATTTTCAACTGTCTAACTTCTCCAAGGCACTTGTATTCAATTTCATGTTACAAAAATGTTCAATTTTCAATTGAACTCATGCTCTTTGCCAAAAAAAAATCTCGCAACCAATTTATTCTATAAAAATTGGGAAATATATCACCAAAACTCACAATTTTTATTGCAGAGATGGATGGAGGAAAAGTTTTCCTATCCTCTCCCTACACATTTTAGTTCATTTGTAAGATTTTTTATTTATTATTTATTTTGTATTATTTAATTTTATATTATTAAAAAAAAATTAGGGACTACGCGGCCGCAACCATGAGCCTTGGACTTGGTCATGGCTTTCAACGGCCATGGGCCATAAAAGAAATGATTTATTAAAAAACAAAAAAAAAATATTATTGCTTTTTATTAATTTTTTTATTATAACTTTTTAATGTTATTTATTATTATTTTTTAATGTATTTTTTAATATATATATTTTTTAACATGGTTTATTAATTATTTTAATAAAAATAATTATTATATGTTTTTTTAATTATTATTATTTTTAATTATTATTTTTGTTTTTATAATTTTTTATAATTGATTGTTTTATTTTAAGCTATTATTAAAAAAAAATTGTTTTGTGTGTTTTTTCTTTTTAATTTGAAAAATGAAACCATTATAGAAAATTTTAAAAATAGCGTTTTTTTTTTTAAATGAATTTTTTTTACTGTAGCAAATTATGAGAATTTATTTGACAATTAGAGATCAAATTTTAAGCAATTTTTCCTTTTGAAATCAATGGTAAATTTAGATTCGATACTCATTTTTTATTGTGAAATTTCTAAGCTAACTTATCCAAATTTTCTTTCTGATCTTCTAAATCGCAACAAGGCACAAGAAGAGATCATATATATGTGTATTCTCAATTATTTATTCATTTAAAGTTTGGAATTAAAATAAGAAGAATTGTTTTGAAACCTCAAATTTTAGCTTTCTAAACTCCACTTGTTCTCCTTCCTTACAAACATCCCTTTTATTATAGATATTATTGTCAATGGTTAGTGAACAAGGTTGCTCTTATTACACCACAAAATTAGAATTTCCAAGAAAATAATGAAATCAAACTTCAAAACAAAAACTCAAAAACATTACCAAACTTGGCTTAATTTTTTCTATCCTATCCTACTCTATTTTTTTTTTATTTTTTTATTTTTTGTAGGAATATTTCCAATGAAGCCATTTACAAATCGTCCACGGGGTCTTAGATAGATAGTGATCAGGTGCTCTTTTAAGACACTCCTTGATGTGAAGTCACTGGTTCAATTCCGCGCCCCGATCAGGATGATATATTGGACATGATGAAGATGTAATCCTATCAAACTTACACAAAAAAAATGAAGCCATTTACGAATCAAGATCTCTAGTATGCTCACATCCAAATTTGGAAAATATGCCTCAATACCAATTAGTAGTCACTTTTTGGAACCAATCTTCAACGTAGTCTTTGCTCTCCAAGAAATTCTTGATCATCATTCTAGATCTCCTGCCAATAAGTAGATTATTGTTAAAAAAATTTACAGTGCAAAATTGAATGAAATTTATGCATCTAAATGATTTTGAACATGAATTTTAACTATGCATCTAAAAATGAATGAAACTAAAAAAAGTGAGATTGAGGCTAAAAAGGAATTCTAGATTGAAAGTTAACCCCTATGTATACTTCCCCGACAAAGTTACCAAAAGTGTTGGGTAATTTAATTCTTAGTGAAATTAATTTTTAATAAATCTTCAAACTAGTGGTTCGTGAACTTGCTAAATAAGTACAAAATATATGCTAAGAATCAACTTTCAATTTAAAAACAGAATCTTAATCTATTGAAAGAAATGAAAAAACTGAAACAAAACTTATTTATGAAAAATGTCTAGGATGAGTACGCACACACTTTCTTTTTCAAAAATCTCAAATTTGGAACTTGGAAAACAATATTTTCATCTATGAAATTGAAATGACAATTAATATGAAAGTAAACTTACTCTATTGACATGAAAATACATCTATTCTAGTGAGATGAAATAAAATCTATTTTTCCAGCAAAAAACTAAATCTAATCTAGAAATTTTCAAATTAGAATCTTCATGAATATACATCAAAAAAATTGGAAAGAAATGAATCTATGAAATGAGAGCAATAATGTTTAACATTCAAAAGAACATAAATATAATTAGTGTGAAAGAATGTAAACAATGCATATAATCAAAATACTTAAAATGAATATAAAAAAACTAAAATTACAAAACATTAGAATACATCACATACTCATTAGGTAGGAATCCAAAAGTGCGTGACATGTGGAAATTTGAGAAAACTCTTGATCAAACACAAAATGAAGGCAAACCCATATCAAAGTGAACTAGAATGGTATTCATTACATCAATCATAAGCACAATGTCAATCCTTAACATCCCAAACTCTATATTGAATCGTGAACGTAGCTCCCAATTTTTTTCACACATTTTGAGAGGAGAAGACACTTCTATTTATACAAAAAATTAATATAACTAATTCATAAATGTAGATCCATAAATATCCGTTTGATCCACAAATATCTCATGGGGTTAAAACCATGTGTTGACATTTAACAATTAGCATCTCTTCATATCCTCTCAGAAATATCTCCTAGATTTGATAGGAGACACTTATGAAACTTCCATGATTCTTCTCCATGAAAATTTCTTAATCAATGATCTCAAATCATCCTCAAATATTCAATATTTTTAAGAGGAAATTCAAATTTGAGAATCAACGGCCAAATTTAATTGTTCTGGAATCTCGAAATATACCAACACATGTCATAAAACTCATCCAATTTTTATATATAAGTGAATACATGTTATTTTTCTCATAATTAACCATAAATTCACTCGAAATACCGAAATAAATGTATTGAAAAATCATAGGTCTAAACCCATATTTAATTATGAAGATGGTCTTAGTGCATTGTTATAGTGTTGTGCAATATGGAAAATTCTAAAACAAAGTGAAAGAAAAGAAGGTGAAATGAATGATATTTTGGAGACTCAACACTTACGTTGATGGACAAACCCCCTGATTCTCTTCTTATTTCCATTGTAAGTATTTTTTTCCCTATTGTAAGTGGGATATACAAAAAAATACCTTTTGGAAGACTACAGAGCCTGCACTGTCCAAACAAATTAGGCCTCTTTAATGGAAGAATAACTACCTCATAAATGTCTTGTTTAACATTTTATAACCCTCAAATTGAGTAAAATGTTACATAAATATAATCTAGATTGATAACATCACAAGTTACAGATCGTGTAAAAGATATGAATCAAAATCCAAAAACATGGTTGTAATAATAAAAATGGAATAAAAAGATGGGTACAATGAATAGAAAAATAATATACGTGTAATAAAACTATATATGTCGATAAATAAATATTGATAAGTCTACATTGATATCAAAATGATTCAATGTTACAAATGTTAGTATGAATCTTTCGTCGAAAAAGATCACTTTAGCTATGCATAACAAATAGCCCTAACATCAATTATGGCTACAAAATATCTTTAGAATTGCTGCACAAGTTCAGATCTAAGCACAAAAGACATTAAGCAGATAAAATACAACATGGCTCCATGCATCCAATAGATAAGACAAGAAACAATGTTTTTAAAATAATTTTATATTATATTAAAGAATGGGGCAACTGAGAGGAAAACAAGAAAGGTGTTTTCCGGTTCTCCTTAGTGGGATGGGTTCTTGAAAATCCTCAGTGTTTTAGATCTAACATTTCTCTCTCTTAGTGGTGTAGAAAAACAAACATGGAACTCAATGGGAGTTCACAAAGAAAAATGGATAATGGTGGCCAAGAATAGATCCAGAGTGATCTAATGCAATGAAGGTGACTAATGAATGGGGAAAACCCCCCTATTTCTAACAAAATATTGGGGCGGTCTAGAACTCGATGCATGAATAAAATATTATTAATTGAATTCTAGAAGCACCTTTTAGGAATATTTTATTATATTTGTTGGAGGGAAAAGGATTCTTGACTTGGGTCAATTCCTTTATTTATAAATAATAAATAAATAAATGATTTATTTATCATTTTAGGAGAATGATGGGAATATAATTAAATAAATAATGGTTTATTTAATTATTTATGGATGATTTAGTCAAATTTAACTAAGAATATTATTTAAATAATGATTTAAATTACTTGTTCTTAAGAAATAATTAAATAAATAAAGATTTATTTAATTAATTTCCTTGTTTTGGGTTAAATATGACCAAATGAGTTATTTTATATGGTGAAAGCAATTTTACTTAGGATAAAATTGGTCTTACATGGTGTACTTGGGTTCATCTAATAATAATAGGTTAGATGACCAAAAAAATGGTGTAATAGATTGCCCCCCAATGTATGAGTGTTAGGAGCAAATCGTATGACTGAAGTACGTTGTAAGAACTCAATCACTAGATATCAAAAGGGAAGTGAGAGAGAGAAGTGTAATGTTGTCTAATGTGCTAAAGGACTAGACCCTAAGGAGATGAGACTTACAGGTGCAACAAGTCCTAGTTTATGAAGTGGTACCTGTGCTAAAGGCGGCGGGGGAGGCATACCTATGCCCGCCGAGACAAAGTACAAAGAATAAGGTGCCCGGAAAACCACGGAACGCAATAGTGAAGCATGTGCTGGCCTAAACATGAGCTAGATAAATAACATGATGAATCCCATATACATGCGATGCCTGGAATAATTGTCAGGACTTATACAATAATATGGTAGTACATGAGATACAAATACACCTAAATGCCCCCTACACACGGGGAAGGGCTCGTAAAATCTGACTGATACGTGCAAATTGAAGAGGTGTCGCAAGCGGTTGAGGCTGATATCATCAAATGGGAGGAGCTGCATCAAGGGCGGAAATGAGGAATTCATTTGGGCATGTGGGGGGCTACCTGCAGGGTCACCCCCTCATGAGGGTTGAGACATCTCACACACACCCGGGAATCACCAATAGCTGCTGCTGCAATACTGGACTATCAAGTGTATAGATCACAATCATGCTGAAAAGAGCTCGAACCAAGGTACACTGCCCCCTAGACCTGGCTTCTAGAGTAAATGAGTTGATGTCGGTAGAAGTAGGTCTGCCATAGGTGACGCAACAAGGGAATCTCAACTAAGGCATGGGAGAAAATAGTAGAGTGACTAACAGACAGACACTGATGATGATAATGAAATGAGGAATATTGAGTAGCGCATGGATGACTTCCCTTATTCGAGCATAAAGGGATGAATGGCTTGGCAGGGACTGACACACTATCATGAGGGATAGGGGACAATGGTACTGAAGGCCATAATGTGCAACACGAGAGAGGGACCAAGAAATGAAGGATGGAGGACTATAGTGGGATACAAAGGGACGTGAGATAGACTCCATGACTGATGATGACACAACTCAAATGCTCTAAACAAGGGTGACTCGATGGTGTTGCTACACAGTAAAGATCCAATGGGGAACCATAAAAACATGAGTACAATAGGGTATCTCATGACGAAAATCAACATGAACAAAGATAAGTAAGGAGACAAAGGGGTGTCCCAAGTACAAGTATGGTAAGTGAAGAAATTCGATTTGTAGGAGAGGTGAATAGACTCTTCGTGGACAAAATGTGTCCTGGTGAAGTATCAAGGTACTAAAAACTAAAAGGTACCCAGAGCTCATGAATAGGCCAGGTCGCACTTTTTGGGGTCTGTGCTGTGACCTGGGTAGTAGGTATTGGGCAGAAAACTGCGACCTGTCCCAGGAAATGACCTAAAAAGTGCGACCTGGCAGAGAAAAGGGGGTTTCAATGTTGTTTTTGGCTGAGATCTAGGATATTTATGGTTGAGGGGCATAGGTTCCCCCAAGCATATTGTGGTGAGGCCAAAATGTATGTAGAAAAAGGGGAATTTTAAACACGTTTGAAGGATATGGTGCACCATTTGTTTTCGTTATGGTTATGCAGTTTGAGAAAGGCAATGGAGGATTACCAATCTCGTTGAGGACTGCATATATGAATGAAATGGACTTTAAGTTGCTGGGTTGGCATACCTGGTGCCACGATCCCAAATAGAGGATTTGGAGATAATGAACTGATGCTCTCCTAGAAAACCTATAGGTTGGTCAACAACAATGTCTAAGAGACTAGGTTGCGGATGTAAAATGAAGGAACGATAAGGGGTGTCATCCCGAGAGTGATCTGAAGGGGTATGGGGCTCTAGAGGTTCTTCTAAATGTGGAATAATAATGGTACTAGAGTCGACATAAACAGATACACTAGGAGAGTTATGGAGAATGACTTCTCCTGGTTTCTTAAATATGGGTGCCCCCTTACCCAAACATTGGGTTGCAATGTAATGGCCACAAGGTGTATGTGGTTCAAATGCATGGTTTCGATGTAAGGGGGAAGAGAGAAAGTCAGGGGAGATGATTCCTTCTATAAGGTCATCATCGTGATAGAAGATGGGGTGACTGGTGGAAGAAGGACCACCTGACACGGCGAAGCTACCTAACTCATCATCGTGAGAAGAGAGGTTCACATGCGCATCGTCACAAGGGGTGACCAAAGAGTAAGCAGAGAAAGGATCTACCGATGTTGAGCCCAAGGTGATCGCTGAAGGAAGGTCAAGCGAAACAATAGGGGAGGATTCAGAGGGAATGTTCCCCGAGGGTCTCATGGATGATGATAGGTAGAAGATGGTGGATGAAGGCTCTGTCATCTCGACAGAAGGAGGGGGAATGTCAATGGGATCTGTCATGTCTAGTAGTTCTGCCGAAGTAAAATGCGCAAGTAGGGGAGAGGTGGACTCGTTTCTCTTGGCCTCGAATTGGCAGACCACGACTAGAGAGGTGCGGAAGTCCTTTAGGCAGGAACAAAGGTGGGTGTAATGGCCATGGAGATCACACAAAGCACGGGGGTGGTTGGTGTGAATAGTCTTGGGGTGCTTGGCTACGGGCACAGAAGGAACCAAGGCTTCCGGGACCGTGGGCTCATGGAACGCAACATTAACCATGGGCTTGAGATGAGGCAATTCAGGACAAGTATATGTGGTGTGACCGAAAACATCACACAAGGCACACTGGATGGTAGGCTTTGGAGGCCGAGGAGGGGCAGGGTTTGTCGGGGCAGTCTTGTCTGTTGATGCCCCCCTGCAAGCTTTTCCAGTCTTACCCAAAGTGGTCGCAACGGGAGGTGGTTCCTGTTGAGGTGGTTGAGGCACTTTTGCAGCGGGAGAAGTCATGGGGACCGGTTGAAACGGGGTCAAAGCATGATAAGGTTTGGGTTGACTAGGCGGGGTAGTGGTTGGAATACCCAAGGTCAAGTTAGGGAGGGAGAGGTTGGCCAAGAGAGAGACCGAATAAAGTCCGGGAGGGGGAGCGAGGAAAGTTATCTGACCAGAGGGGTAGTGGCTAGGTGGGACGACTCCTAAATGGCTAAGGCTTGGGGGAACCGTTCCAGAAGGGTAAAGAGGCTCATGAGTATTAGCTAGATGGGAAGGTCCAGGGAGAAGAAGTTCATGCAGCTGAGGCAAAGGGCTAGGAGTGGATTGCTGCAGGTGAGGTTGAGGTTGCTGACTAGCTGAAACGGGTTATTTAAGGGCAGCCGAAGACGGTTGCATCATGCAAAAATTCGCTAGGCTGGGATAAGAGACATGAGGAGGAGGAAGAACAAGGAAGGTTCCAAACAAGGAGGAGTCTTTGTAGATGCCGGGGGAAACACTGGTCAAAGAATCAATGGTTTGTTTATTGGTCACAGAAGAGAGAGTTGACTCAGGGGAGGTCTGAGATTTTGGCTCATGATACGTCAACTGGTTGATGGTGACTATCTTTCCATTATGATGGAAAAACATCTTGCAGTGGACCACGGATGAGACAACAGACATGGCATAGGTGTAGCTATGCCCCAAAATAATGTTATAATTAAGAGGGGCATCGATGACTTCAACGTCAACGCAAATAGTCTTGCCCGCAAGAGCGATGGGAAAATTATGGAAAAGGCCAATGGGCTGGGAGGCGTGGCCATCCCACGCTCTAAGAGTGATCGTGGAAGGGGCCGACTCAGGAGATCCAAGTTGTTTCCAAACCGAAGCGGACATCACACAGGTGGATGTCCCCTTGTCAATGATGCACCAGGAAATGTTAGCATTCCAGATTTTGACTGAGATTTGGAAAGCTACGGAAGCAAGAAGAGGAGGAGACTCTGACTGATGGGCATCGAAAACAATCAATTGGTCATCTTCTGGATCTACAGTGCCCAGGGTAGATAGTAGAGCTTTTCTTTGGGAGGGGCTCGACTGGAGGAGTTCCAACGTTGAAATGGTAACAAAATATTGGGCCATCTCATCTACTATGCTAAACGAATGAGAAACTTAGTCAGAAGCAGCATTTCAGCATAAGGGTCCCTTAGGAATCTTGGTATGAACCTCGGCTTTAAGCAGAGGGATATGCAAGGGACCATAAGTTGTCGAAAGAGGCTCTGTATAACCTGAAGAAGGCAACTCGGGGATAGATGGAGCAGGAGGTTGGGGGTACGGACAGGACTGAGTGTGAAGGTTAAGGTCGGTGGTTATAGGTTGGTCAGATTTCATCATGAGGATCTGGTAATCAGAGGTACCATATGTACGAGGTTGATTGGGTACCGGTCCATGAGGTGGTTGGGTAGCCACGAAGCTTGGCTGCGGGAAAGGATTGGTCGCACTCTTTTTTGCATACACCTACCCCTAAGGGGGTGGTGGCTGCTGTTGTGGGGGTTGAGAAGACAAGGGAGGCGGGAGTGCTAATGCTGTAGGAGTTGGAGCACTAGGCTGTGGATATGGATGATAATGAGGTTGGGTAATAGGGGGTTGGGCAGAAAGAGGAGGCATGCCGGATCCTAGATGCGAGCTACCGGGAGGGGGAGAAGTGCAAGAAGTGGTGCCCCCTCCCCTAGGGAAGCCATAGCTCATGGGAGGTTGAGCGGATGGATGAGAGATAGCTCCAATGATACTGTTAGCGGCATGAGGTGCCCCTAGTGCATGGGCATTATCGGATCTAGGGAGGTCAGGTAGAACAATATAAACATAACCCGTCTGAGCGTAGATCAGGTCATATTTTAACGCCATTTGGATGGCAGCTTCTTTGGTTTGAGGAAAATGTGATGTGACATCTTTCTCGATAGGTGGCAAGAGAGATCTAAGGAACCAGTCCATATAAACACGGTCTTCGAAGGTAGGAGATTGACATAGGCTCTTTATTCGCCGCCATTCCTAGACATGATTGGATAGGCGGGCCACAGATGATTGACAGAAAGAAGTCAAAAGTTCGATACCAGTGTCATAACGAAGGGGAAGCTAGAAGTAAGATAAAAAAGCCTGGGAAAGAGTCGAAAAGGTGGTATGAGAGGAAGTGGGTTGGTCAACATACCACTTAGAAGCTGCGCCTGTAAGCGTGCATTGGAACAATCTAAGATGGATGGAATCATCAATAATGGAATGGGATGAACACCACATGTGGAAAGATCGGATATGGTTGGAGGGATCTTCTCCAGCAAGGCCTTCAAACTTGGGAATGTCGGAGGGGAGCTTGGTTGGCATAATAGGCCAACTAACATCGTGGCGGATAGGATCATTGATCAATTGATTGAAGTCAGGGAGACTAAGGCCTGCCATGAAGGGGAGAAAGGGAGCAGTCGAGGTAGTTCCTGTGGCGGTTCCGCTAGTAATAGTCCTAGCGTTAGGGCCAGGGTGGCCACTAGCGTTAGGCCCGAGACCAGACATGGTGGAGGTAACAGGGGGAGAACCAGAAGTAGGGGAAGAAACCAAAGAATCAGAAGATGGGGGAGGACTAACTCGACGATGACGGGAAGGAGCAAGTCGACCAACTGGAAACTGAGGGTGAAGGCTAAGAAGTCTCCAGGATAAACACCTTGGAGGCACAATGATGACGGGAAGAAGAAAAACTGACAAAGGCAGGACGGTGCAAGATCAAGTGAGTACAATGTCGAAACAAGGGCAGAGAGGTGCAGTGTCAATTGATGTTAAATTCTTTGCAAGGCGGTGTTAACCAGGCTCTTCTTCACTTAGGGTTAGTGTGTGGCATGTGTTAATTTTAATTTTTAGACCGAGACGTTTTGAGAATAAAATAAAAAGTGTGCTACGTAACTGAAAATAAATCTACAGATAACAGTAAATAAGACTAAAATAACAGAAAATTAACAGCTAACAATGCATCAATCTAACCCAAGGAGGCGGGTCTCTCAAAACTAGTCTATAAGAGGGAAAAAATCTAATCAAAATACACTAAAAATAAGGCCAATAGATATAAAGTCGGGAGGAACAGGGGTCTAAAGGAGAAATCTACTGAAAAGAGGTGCAGAAAACAACAAAGAGGTAGAGGCAAGGTTGCTGTTAAAAAAGAGGAGATCAGCTAAAAGTAGAATGGACAAGGAGGTGGCCCTTGAAATGAACCCAAAAAAAACTATATGAGGTGTTTTGAAAGGGAGAAGAGCTGATCTATAGGTATCTAAAAAGGAGGTATCAGATCAGAAAGAAAAAATGTTGAAACTCTAGAAAATTCAGACTTCTGAAACAGAGAAAACTCTCCCACAAAAAGTGGAGGGTACTGAAGCCTTAGGGGGCTAGAGTCCCACTTAGTTGAGTAAAACAGAGCAAGAATAGGTCTAAACAGGCAAAGACGGAGGTCAGACAACCCTGACAGATGTTCAGACAAAACCCAAAAAATTTTCAGAAAAATTTTAAAAAAATGGCCAGGTCGCAGTTTTTGACCTATTTTTCGCTTAGGTCGCACTTTTTGGGCTGTTTTCTGCAAACTGAAGCTCCAGGACGCACCTTTTGGGCCAAAAAGAGTGACCTACACTTTCGGCACTCTTGGCGGCAGATTTTAGAAAAGAAATGTCGTCTCAGCTGCGGTTGATGTCGGTCACCTACGCAATAGGGCTAGAAACACACGGAAGGTAAAATTTGACTGTTTGAGGGTTTTGGAGGTGGAAAGCACCATAAAAATAGGAAAAACATAAAACTAAAGAGAAACCCTAGGGTCTAAAACAGCTGGATATGCAGGAATAGATAAAACAACAGCGGTCGTAAAATAAAACCTGTGCGGAGTCGCCAATTGTTAGTATGAATCTTTCGTCGAAAAAGATCACTTTAGCTACGCATAACAAATAGCCCTAACATCGATTATGGCTGCAAAATATCTTTAGAATTGCTGCACAAGTTCAGATCTAAGCACAAAAGTCATTAAGAAAATAAAATACAACATGGCTCCATGCATCCAATAGACAAGACAAGAAACAATGTTTTTAAAAGAATTTTATATTATATTAAAGAATGGGGCACCTGAGAGGAAAACAAGAAAGGTGTTTTCTGGTTCTCCTCAGTGGGATGGGTTCTTGAAAGTCCTTAGTGTTTCAGATCTAACATTTCTCTCTCTTAGTGGTGTAGAAAAACAAACATGGAACTTAATGGGAGTTCACAAAGAAAAATGGATAATGGTGGCCAAGAATAGATCCAGAGTGATCTAATGCAATGAAGGTGACTAATGAATGGGGAAAGCCCCCCTATTTATAACCAAATATTGGGGCAGTCTAGAACTCGATGCATGAATACAATATTATTAATCGAATTCTAGAAGCACCTTTTAGGAATATTTTATTATATTTGTTGGAGGGAAAAGGATTCTTGACTTGGGTCAATTCCTTTATTTATAAATAATAAATAAATAAATGATTTATTTATCATTTGAGGGGAATGATGGGAATATAATTAAATAAATAATAGTTTATTTAATTATTTATGGATGATTTAGTCAAATTTAACTAAGAATATTATTTAAATAATGATTTAAATAACTTGTTCTTAGGAAATAATTAAATAAATAAGGATTTATTTAATTAATTTCCTTGTTTTGGGTTAAATATTACCAAATGAGTTATTTTATATGGTGAAAGAAATTTTACTTAGGGTAAAATTGGTCTTACATGGTGTACTTGGGTTCATCTAATAATAATAGGTTAGATGACCAAAAAAATGGTGTAACAACAAATGTCTCTCATCTATACATAACAAGCAAAGTTGGAATGGGAGAAACAATTTGTATTCGCACATTTACAATTAGGTAAATTTGGTCATAATGGAAATTATAGCTAAAATCCCATAAAAGAAAAATTGTAGTAGTACTAAAAAGCAGGGTGATCAAGCACTTGCAAGATAGAAATTAAAATTTAAGGGTAAAAAATTACAGTTTAGAAGCAAATTTGAAAATTTAGAATTTGTTAGAAAATATGTCCATGAAGGAGAAATTTTTTTAAGCTTTTGGGGTGGGGGTGGGCTATAGGGTTTGGAATTATATCCACAAAATATAAATTAGAAACCTTTAGAGAACACTTTCAAGAGAATAAATGATTCCTACATACAAGGTTTGGTCAATGGAGTTATGTTTTAGAAACACATATGGTGATGTGGCATGCTACCTATGAAGTTCAAATTCCGCGAAGACACAAACAAGCACTCAAGGAGAAATTTTTTGATAGAAGAGTAACCCATGACATGAAAACTATGAAGGAAGTGATTTTGAGTAATTATTCATATCTTGAGGGCCCTAATTCCCATGGAAATAGGCCACTTTTTATTCTCAAATTATTCGTACCAATTTCAATGCTTCCATATTCTAGGTGAATAACTTTCAAATGGAAAAGGTTTGGGACTCAAAATTTGAAGCAAAATTAATGAATTTAGGGTTACAAATCCAAAGCAAGGATTATTGAGCAAAAAAAATCATTAGCAATTACCTTGGAGCTATAAATAGAGACAAAAAAGTAAATGAATAATCAATTCAAAGTTTGAAATCAAAATCAATGTATGAGAAGAAATAAACCAAAAAGTTATGGCATGAATTCTGGGTAAATTGTTAAGATAAACAATGACTCATCATTTTTGGGTTTAATGTAAAATGCAACATTTTTTAAGTCCAGGGTTTGAAACAAAAGATCACATTTTTTAAAGTATAAGTAATTTATAATTTTTAAGTCCATCTCTAAATTTATGTTTCAAGGGTGGATGTAATAAACATTAAAATTCATATATCTTCTTGAAGTTTGATTAGGGAATATTAATTTTCAAACATTGATAAATATCTCACAAGGGTTTCCAGTGAATAGCTCATAAGGATTTATGAGTATCCGAGGCTGACCAAAATGTTATGTGATTTCCTTCTTTCATTTTTCCTTTTTTTTGTGGATTCTTTTTTAGGATTGAGATTTTTGAGCCCCACAAATAGAACCATAAAACTTACAACAATTTTAATGGTGTATAATAGCAATTCATATGCAAATTGATGTAGCCGAAACTGCAGTTTAAACATATATCGTGGACCTGTGGGTTATGGGCCCACACAAATCCTTTATACACAGTGGATTTAAATATATCAGAGTTTGTTTAACATATATGCATTAGTGATCAAACAACGACATTTTAAAACATACCACATATAACTGCAAATCACTTGCATATACGCAGAACATGGTTCTCGGGTCCCATAACATGTCAACCAATCATAGCACATCGCAATCGCTAGCCCACAATTTAACCACTCTATCGATAATGATAAACCATAACCATGCGAAGTGCGCTATTTCACAATGCCAACACATGTCTCCTCCGTCATCGCATCGCATATTTCCATCCTTACCCCATCGCATCATAAGAAAATTACCTTGTGAAAACTTAACAATCTCCGCTAACATTTGCGAAATGAAAAATCATGACTCGTCATCCATCCTTGATCTTCGCCCGATCTAATGATCCTCACCTACTAGCCCTTCTTCTCTGTCATAAGTTATTTTATTCAACTTGTGAAATCATCTTAGCCATTCATCTCTCATCTTCACTTCTATGATCTAATCGATTCGCCTGATCACCTTCACGTGGCTCTTCTCCATTGCTTCCTCCTTTACTCAACTGTTATACTTCATGAGCTTACTCCTCTCTTTAAACGCATTGATCGATCTCTTCCATAGATTTGTCTATGCAAAGTTCATAGGAACTTCGCCCTCTCTCTCACCCCCCACACGAATATGTAAAACACATAGATACAAAAAAAGTCCCAGTTAAACCTGGATATATATTCCAAGACACTAATTTCATTAATACATAGATACTCAAGTTACAAGCTAAGGCCATACTAGCCTAAATTAAAAATTTCGCCCTGCAACTACATTGTGCTCTTCTCTTCCCCCCCTCCTCATACAACACAAAATCACTCTATAAATGAATTAAAAAGGGAGTGGATCATTTAAGATCCATAGTTTTCTCCAACCATATCTTAATTAAACCCATAAATCTCTCAGGAACATAACTACAATTTAATCAAGTCTTCTAGAGACTATTGATTCCATCAATTTAGCTCTGTTTAACAGAATTTTCCCTGGCTTACAAATGATTGTCCACATTTCACCATTCGCAAAATTGAATTTGAATTATGGTTTGATGCTCCTGCATCACAAATGAAGCTTGCTTAATCACCATGTTGGAAAAATACCTATGAATAAATGCATGGTTTTATAGTGATAAGAACTAGTGCATAAATATGAATAGATACATAATTTCTATATCTCGAATGCAATTTAGGCATACATTTTGGTTAGTGAATAAGGAAATAGTATATATTCAACTAGGGAATTTCTATTGGGTTTGGTGCTTGAAGAAGAGAAATAGTAATTTTCAAATTTTCCACACAACTAAGGTATTAGTCTTATTTATTAACACCTTTACAAGTTCACCTTTATGGTTAGTTGAGGTAAAGTATTTTTAGAGGAATTTTTTTTGGGGTTTTAGGGGTCAACAATGGCCATCCAAATCAATGTCGAGAACAAGTTATACACATATTTATAATTATATTAAAAATTTTAAAATTTATGGTGGTAATCATAATTATTAATGTAAATAAGGTATAAACATATTTATAGTTGTGTTTGGTGCTATTATTATTATTCTTGTTTGCATTGTTAAATAAGGAGTTAATCTCATATTGAGGAAGACGTTTTTTTTTTCAATTCTCCATAATGTATTCTTCTCCTTGCAGGTAATCTTCCTAATGTATTCGACCCAACTGTAAGCCCACTCCCATTTTGGATAATCTATCATCCTTTGAATTTAATTCTCTGTGAAGATTCAACATTAGATATTATAATTAACTCCATAACTCTAATCACCCACTCATCCAATAAATAAGCATTCAAGGAAGTATAACCTTTCAGTCAATGTATAACAACCTTTGAATCCCCTATCACTTGTAACTTTAGATTATTGAAGTGACACAATTAAAATGACTAACATGAATGAATGATTCATATTATAGTATTTGTTGTTATGTAGTTTTAGTTTTGTTCCTAAACTAAATTAGTCATTCACATGAATCATTTTTAGTTGTATTACTTATTATCTAGTAGTTTATTTTAACCCAAAACTTAATTAGTTGTTTATGTTAGTCATTTTTTGTTGTCTCACTTAATATTTCTCATTTTTTGTAGTAATTATCTTGGAAAATTTGCAGTGAATAATGCTTTTAGTCACCTAGTCATTAATTCCTTAATTTTCTACTTGAAGAAGAAGCCAAATACACATCACTACGAGGTGGTTTTTGCCTCTGTATAAGGAGAATCATAAGATCCCTTTCCTTAGCCTATAAGAAATATTGAAGTAAACTGCATTAAGCATAGAACATACCATAGTTATATAAATTTAACATAGTAATTATCCTTTACTGTTGCTTGAATAGTATTTGTACGACCTACCTAAATTGATTATCATTGATTCTCTTAGGTTAGTAAAAAAGTAAATGTCCTTGTTAAATACATAAAAATGAACATTAAAATGACACGATAGAAAGAAAATTTCACTTGGATAAAAAATGCGTCGATGTGTGAAAAATAGGGGATGGGGTGGCATGAAAATGTAAAAAGGGTACTCAAAAGGGTGTTATATGGGTACTAAAGAGATTCCAAATTGGGCACCTATGAACCTCATAGTGGATAAAAACCTCTAGGTTCCTCTATATTGATTGTGTTACCCTCTCAACCTATCCCACGAAATAGTATTTATCTCTACCCATGAACCTATGCCATGAATATCGCTTTAACATTGGTCCCATATATATGTCGTCATAGTATTATTTTTTCATGCTTCACGCAAAAAATTTTCACCTCTTATCTATTATATAAAATTAAAAAAATATAAAAATTAAATAACTTTAAAATATCAAAAACATTTATACTTACAAATTATTCCCCAAGCATCATTTGGATGCAGTGCTAACTCATGTTCTCCTTGGAAGAATATGTTAGTCACATGGGTATTGGTTAATGGTGATGGTGTGATGGGAACATAAACAAAGGGAATCATCATCAAATAAATTTTTGACTCTCTCCTCTCTAATAAAATGCATCAAACTTACTGGAGAGACCATCGTAGGTTCTCCTATACCAGAGGGTAGTGTACGACGCATAGTTACATCACTAGAAATCACTCTAGGAAGAGTTCTAAAAGATTTTTAAGTGGCCAACGTTATTTTTATAGATGATTTTAAAATATTAAATGGGATTTCCTCCTTCTTAGGAGCCCTATACACCAATTGAATATTGTAGGATGTAGACACTCTACCCCATAATATAGTTCTGGGCATGAAACATACTATTGTGTCGTGGATCCTAGCATCCAAGATATGATACTGATGATAATTTTGTGGCTAAACCTTTAAATTATATTAATTGGAACTTGAGAGCTCATATTTTGAGTTCCCATAGGAAAATAAACATTGATATATTCCTAAATATTCAATGTGCCTCTAACACATTCCCCTCCTTTTAGGATGATTAGTGTTTCACATTGAGATAAACATATGGTGATGTATATTTATTCCTCTTCTATCTTGATGGGTTCATCATCTATCATAAATTTGTCTCAACATATGCTCATATATCCTATCAGCGTATGCAATCATTGTTTTTGGAGCTCAAAGAATAGGGATGGTTAAGAATTTTAGTAATCCACGTGCTTAAACGACATTTCTATCCTTTTTATAATCAATAATAAGGATATAGATGTCCACATGATCCATCTCTCTCCAAAATACAATGTTCATATAGTCTTCAAATTGCTTCCTTAGTCATAGAGGGGGGGGGGGGGGTTATGACAATAACTTTTGATTCTCGCTCCTCACACACTTGTTTTTCACGGGGAAAGCTAGATGATGAAATATATTGTTTTAATTGATTTATTGTTGTCAATTGTTGTCATTTCTTGTGTTTGAGAACTATGTTGCTGACGATGTTCGGACATCTTCATAAGTCGTGTGCCATGTTTATGCTCATTTTTCTATACATACATGCCTCTTTGTTCGTTTGTTGGTTGATTGTGTTGCTTATATTTGAGGCCTTTGTCGTAGTTCTTTTTCCAACACCTAGTTTCTATGAAACATTAATAAGGAAGTTTTCAATGTTTTCCTTTCTTGTGACTTGCAACATATTCTCCTTCAAAGATTAGCGATGATCACTAAGGGTTTATGGTTCTCAACCTCATAGTTTTGTTAGTCCATCGGGTTTATGGTTCTCAACCTCATAGTTTTGTTAGTCCATCTTTTCATACTTCCTGATTCAAGTAGTTTTTTGTTCTTTCCATTTAATGGATCATTTTGAGATCTATAGTTTCAAATCCAATTCTTCCTTTCCCAATGAACTAGTTATAATGAGTTGTAAATTCACACAAGAATTTGCATCTACCAAATTGCAATAGTTATCTTTAACTGGAATTAAACCTCCTCCATTACTATATAATGGATGTCTTCTATATACAACTATGAGTAATATGAATACTTTTAGAAAATCAAATGTATATTTTATATTTTTATATATAATTTTGTGTTAGTAGTATTTTATATCTAATTTAAAATAACTTATTTGTTATGATTAAATATTAATATTTCGTGTATATATCTATATCTATATCTATATATATATATATATATATATATAATGATTATTAATATATAAATATTAAAATAATATTAATAAATATCTATATATTAATATACTTTGTATTATAATTGTTAATAGGTTATTCTTAATTAACCTTTAATATAAGTAAAATTTATATTAAATTCTTTATCATTCTCTGTAGCTATATTTATCACCTGAAATTCAATGTGATATTCTGTCAAACATCAAACATGTTATACTGTAAAGTTCATATTATATTTAATAATATATGGAAGATATCTAAGTGTTTCTAACATTTTATTTGAAAATATTTGGTGTTGCCTTTAATGTGACTTTTTAGAGTTTGTGGTGGATGTAGATTTTATGGTTAGTGGAAAATTTGAGGTGAAATCTAGATTTGCCTTATTTAAACTGATTTTTTTGACTGCATATATAGATTCAACACCGGAAAAACCCTTAGGACACTTAGATTGTGCAAAGTTTACCTGTCAAACTTGTTATTTAAATAAATTCTCACTAAATTTTAAACAAACTTTATTTAAATGAATTCATGCTGAATTTTAAACAAACTAAATAGGAAAAATAAATCGAAAAACTTTCTAAAAAATTACATAAAAAGCAATTACAAAATATTTTATTCAAATTATATCATCATATTATTGTACACTTTATATATATATATATATATATATATATATATATATATATATATATATATAGATAGTTGTGACAAGTTCGTAATGCTAAGGGTGAAATAGTCTCTGCACTAATCAAGACCTAGATAAATAGAATTAATAATTTTTAAAAATAAATTATTTTGATTGTGTAATGTTCAGTTTACCTATTGTTTGTTTAATTTTTGTCAACCTGAATTAATTCCATAGTCGAGGCATTTTTTAATGTATTATGCGTTATACAAGGACATGAAATAATAGCTGATTAATACATCACCCTATGAAAATCAAAGTGGAGCCCTAGTGCTCACGCTTCAATACAGGAAATAAATTAAAGCAATTAAAGAGGCCTTCATGGGAGGCATTAATTCCAGTTCTCAACTATGCCAATTCTTTCAAGATGGACAGCTAAGGTACTGTTAGTTTTAACGTTCAAGATCGATCTGAGGGCGAGCCTTATTTCCACTGCTATTGACCCATTAATGCCCCTTAAGTACCAATGCCCATGGCAACCCAACCCATGCCATGCACCCGATGTTGTTGAAACCCTGTCTTATCATCTGGTACTTGTCTTTATCACATACGTATGGGTTAACAAAGTTTAATGGATGCCCATGCCACTACATCTGAATACGGATGAGGAACCATGGATGGGCATCCCAATAGGCATGAGGAATTTCCTTGCACCTTCGCCTAGTTTCCACCGCATATAAATACATGGTATATGCTACAATACAGTGTACGCAGTTTGAATTGTAAAATTTGAATATGAAAAACCGCGAATTGAAATTTGAAATTTTGACTTGGTTGCCCTGGAAAGGTGAGTGCGAAAGTGGGGGGGTCAATTTACCCAAGACTCTGTGCAATCAGAAGCTAGTGGGGGCTCAGTTTTTCTCCACTGGTTATGAAATGATCTATGGTCCCATGAACGAGACCCTGGAGTCACGTTCGCCGTGGGATTCGGAAGGCCATGGCACGCACACCGCCTCCACGGCCATGGGCAGATACATTCTGGGCGCTAACATGATGGGTTACGCGCAAGGTATTGCCAAAGGTATTGCACCCAAGGCATGTATTGCGGTCTACAAGGTTTTTTGGAAGAATGGTTGCATGGAATCAGACATACTCTTTGTGCTCGACAAGGCGGTAGACGACAGAGTGAATGTTGTTTCTATGTCGATCGGAGGATCTGCTTCTACGGTTCCTTTTGATTTAGATGCCATTGCAACTGGTACCTTCGACGTGGTGAAGTGTGGGGTGTTTGTTTCTGCATCAGCGGGAAACGACGGCCCCAAGGATTCGACGGTTTCAAACGTGGCCCCTTGGCTCACCACAGTGGGGGTCGGAACTATGGATCGTGACATCCTCGTCAATGTCTGCCTTGGCAATGGGGCAGTTATATGTGGGGCATCCTTGTACAGTGGAAAAATATTGAATCCAGAATTGCCTATTTTTGATGCCAGGGATGCTTTTCAGGCAGCTGGAAGCAACAAATCTGCGGCTACTCTTTGCAAGGAGGGGTCGTTGGATCCCAATGTTGTGAGAGGCAAGATCATGTTGTGTGAGCATGGGGTAATCCAAAGGTGGCCAAGGGGGCTGTGGTTCAGCAAGCTGGAGGTGTGGGAATGATACTTGCTAACACCCCATCTGATGGCCAAGGTCTCATTGGCAACGCCCATCTACTAGATGACCCAGAAGTTGAGCTTTGCACTGACCGTCAATGCCAAGCCCCTGCAACTTCCCCCGATGGTCAATTCACAAACATTTTTTGCGTCGCTAGCCTGGAGCAATGGCAAGCACGTTGTCTGGTGCCCAATTGTAATAACCATATAGAAATCTAAGTAACACTCCTTGTTGTTCCTCAAGCACTTTAATGTATTTGATACTTGTAACATTATCAAATACTGAAAAGACATAATGATGGGATTGTTGTTTTCTTTTTCAGTCACGGTATGGGATTGTTAGTTTTCTTTTTCAATGAGCTGAGGTGTGATTTTTTTTAAATCATAGCTTCTCAGCTACGTGTTTTCAGTTGCTTCTGTTCTGGTTGATATAATGGATTAATTATAAAATATGTTTTATCCTTGTAATCTTTTCCATTTTTATATTACATTTATTTTATTTCTTTATCAATAATATATTGCATTATCTTAAATATCTATTTAAATTTATTAATATCATATCACATTATTATGTTACTATTGTTTTTTTTTCTTACTTATAACAGAAGGTAAATTCATCTAAACTTCAAATTCACATTTTATTTTACTTGTCTAGAATTATTTATATATTATATACATACAAAATTTCTATATTTTGGCTTTGTATTAAAAATATTACTTAGTGTATAATGTAAATTAAGAAAGGAAAATAATATATATATATATATATATATATATATATATATATATATATATATATATATATATATATATATATATATATATATATATTATAAGGGACTATCACGTTCTTACCTGCTGTTTAAAGTATGTCTATAATTTTTTAAAATATCTTTAAAGTTAAAAGATTAATTTCTCCTCATATAGTTTATGGATTTTTTAATGCAAATATTTTTGCTATTGTTCAAATTCCCTGTTTTGTGTTAAATATTTTTTTAAGTTAAATTTCGCTCAAAGAAACATTACAGGTTGGAAGGGCCCACCAACCTACTGCGTTTCCTCATTATGCTAGTGTGCCTTTGATGCAAAGAGTGGTGTGTTGTCACTATTTGTAAGTAGAATCTATTTCATTTCTTGATTTTTTTCTTTTTCATGTCCATATATATTGTTTTGATGAGTAACATGTGGGTTTAATCTTTGATAATATCTCAATGTTACAACAATTGTCTTGATCAACTAAGTAATGGTTGTGCTAAGACTATAGAACATAGATAGGGGTTATATTCGTTGTGTTTCATATATATATAATACATAAATTGTTTTCATTGCAAATATGCTCTACATATTGGTTTATAATCTACTTTGTAATCTATCGAATGGATATCAGGTTCATTGTGTAATCGTTGCAATCTATTTGTATCACCTAGATCTAATTGATAACATTTCCATATTGGACATAATATAATGCGTTGATGAATAATCTTGATTCATGACACCCTTATGAATTATTAGCTGGATAGCCTAAGAACTTTGGTACAACACACGATCTATAGCCTAAGTAAAATTATAGTATAACTTCGAAGTAGATGAAAATAAATATTTACAAAGTGGCAATGATACTTGTAGATACAAAATAGAAAAAACTATGTATTGGATTGTGATGTCAAACATAGCAGTAAAAATTAAATGATAGAGCATGATAGAGCTTGTAATGCCACACTCACAAATATAACTATCATTAAGTTTTGAACTTATATATGTGGTACTTCTTGCTTTTAAAATAACATTCCACTAAAAATATAAATATAATACAAAATATACAAATAACTATAATTAAGAAAAGGAAAAATATCGAAAACATAAATAATACACAAGATGGCAGAAGCAAAAAATTATCCTTCATTGAATGTAAAAAGGAATAATATTCAGATATGATAAAAACAAAGTAGATATATAATAAGCCTCCACAAGGTACCCCTTAACCCCATTTACTAGACCATATTGGTCAAATGTGATAGACATAAACAACAAATAAAGATAAAATTTCTACAATGAACTCAAAATATGTGTCCAAATACTTGTAGACTACTGCAATAACATCCAATATCGGTATCGACAAGTTTTAGAAGTTATAAATCATTAGCAACTGAAATTTATAATACCTCTGACATCAATAAATGTTTTTTAACCTACGTCTATGCTGCTATTTGGAATGAACCATGTAGATCAAAGAATATGAGTCACAAATATCTAAACACATAGATTATGAATCCAAATAAATAATTAAACTATGTCATACCAACTTGTGTCAACCGAGAGATCCTTCTTTTCCTTTTATAATTAAGAGCTTAGAGAAACAATTTCATAAATATCTTTTCTTTATATATAATATAATCAGTTTTTATGAATTAGTTTAGGCTCAAATATTTCAAAGGTATGACAAAAATGATTTGGCTCCTAAAAAATAAGAAATTACTTTTAAAAGGAGGACCCACATACATCATTTTCTCCAAATGATAATCATTTAAAATCAAATGCATGATAATCATCATATATAAAATATATGCATGCATTGCGTAAAGTGCCAACTATAAAATTGACACCTCAAAATAGCATCACATGTGCATAATCAAGTCCAAAATAATGATTTTCTCTATGTCCACCATAAATTGAAACTATGTAGTCATAAATAATATATTTAGAATATGCATAGTTCAATAATAAGAATCAAAATTTATAAGTGAAAGTAGTTGAGTTATTCTTGGACTGAGCCAAGACTCCCTCCATTGAAAATATTGGATGCTTTACTTCTACTTGTTGATGATCGTCAATTCCCTTTGAAGCAAAGGCCGTGAAATAAATAGTGTTTCCCTAATGATGAGTCTTTGGAGAGATAGTTTTATTAGAACAAGTGTTACACCAATTTTTGGTCATCTAAACATGTATAATTAGATGGATCAAAATACACCATGTAAGACCAATTTCACCATAGTAAAATTTCTTTCACTATGAGAAATAATTTAATAAACCATATTTTATTAAGTTATTTCTCGTCCAAATAGGAAACCCTATATGGAATAATTAAATAAACCCTTATTTATTTGATTTTCATCTAGGAATAATTAATTAAATGTCTGTTTCAATAATATTCCTGGTCATATTTAACCCAATTAATGATAAATAATTAGATAAATAATTATTTATCTTATTATTCTCTAGGAATAATTAATTAATCCTTATTTAACTATTATCCTTGTTAAATGTGACTAAATATCCTATAAATAATTAAATAAATGATTTTTTTAAATTATTCCTTAACCCCATTCTTGAAATGATAAATAATTCATTTATTTTTTTATTATTTCTGAATAAATGGATTTAACCAATTTTATTCATTTTCCCTGCAACAAAATATAATAAAATATTCCAATCAGTTAGATCTAGATCTTGGTTAATAATATTTTCTTATGCACCATTATCAATGATAACTCAATATTTTGTCATAAATAAGAGGGTTTTCCATTCACTTCTTACCTTTGATCCTTTTATCATGGTCACACTTTGATTCTCTTATCATTGTCATACTTTTCTTACTTCTATTTTGTTTTTTCTTATTGAGCTCTCTTTGAGTTCTACATGTCTTGGGTTTTCTACACCATTGAGAGAGAAACTTTGAAGCTGAAGCATTGAGGATATCCAAGAACTCATCCCATTGAGGGGGACCGGTAACATCATTGCTTGTTCCCTTCCCTCGTGTTAATAATATAAAAAATATTTATAAATCTTGTCTTGTCTATTGGATATTTGGAGAAACTCATATTTCATTTTGTTGTTTAGTTGCTTTTATTGAATAGATCTAGGTTTATTTTGCATTTGTTTCAATCTTATATTGTCGATATAAAGAAGTCAGACATCCATCATTGTTGTTAGGGTTTTTTTTCATGTGCAACTAAAGTGATCTCTTTTCATACACTTGCGTTAAGAATTCATACTAACAATTCACGACTCCACGGGGTTTTATATAAATTTCTTACGTGACCAGCTCCTTTAGAACCTAGGGTTCTTATTCAGCGATATTTTAGCCTTTTAATGTTGTTTTTTACCTTTTATGCCCTAAAATAGTAAAAAATCTAACTCCTACATATTTCTAGGTGTTTTCCGAAGGTAATAGGTATCAGTCGCGCCATAGATGACAAATTTTTTCGCAACCTGCCGCCTAAGACTCCCAGAAGTGAACTCGCACTTTCTAGCCCAGAACATGTGATTTCAGGCTTAGATAGCAGCTTTTAGGCCAAAAACTGCATGTTCAACAACCTGCAGGTCAGTACTTTTGAGCTACAACTTTTTGCGCGGTTTTTATTTTCTATAATTTTCAGGGTTTTTTGCAAGCACTGTTCAGGGTTGTCTGAACTCTATCTCCACCCATATTAGGCCTGGATATGCTCAATTTTTCTCTTTTAATTGGGAACAAGACCCTTAGGTCTTCAGTGTGCTTCCACCTTTTTAGGAGGGATTTAGCTAAGTAGGTAGTTTGAGATTTTGTAGTGTTTTCAGCCATTTTTCAGGGCCTTGTTTCTCTTTCTTTCAAATACATTTATATTGGTTATTATCTCATCCAAAACCCTCCCTTGAGTCTTTTTTGACCTCTCTCGTAGGGTCCCTCTTGTTTTCCTTAGGGTTTTAACCTGTCGCCTCCCTTTTGCATCATTTTCCCCTCTAGTTTCTTGTTGTTTTATGTACCTCTTTCCAACAGATCTGAGTCATTAGATCACTGTCCCTTAGAACTTAGATCTTTGGCATTTTTGTGTGTTTTGAGTCAATTTCGCCCGTCTCTTAGAAAATTTTCGGAACTTCTATCAGAACCATTTTGGCTACTCCTTAATTCCTACCTTTTATGGTAGGATTAAGCCTCATCGATTTCAGACAGTTAATTAACAACCCTATACACCATGATTGAAGTTGGCCAGTTATGCCAACTAATATTCCTTTTCACATTCCTAAGTTGGAAGGAAATGATGGAGAGTACCCTGCTATTAACGCTCGCTCCTTTCACATGTGGTGTTCGTCCAATTATATCACTAATGACTCCATCTGTCTTCGGTTATTCCAACGCACACTCACTGGAGATGTTGCAAAGTGGTATGTTGATCAGGCATCTACCTCTCATTCCACTTTTGCGACACTTGCTAAAGCATTCCTGTCCTACTTCCAGCTACCTCTCCAATATGATACTGGCACTGAGTTGTTGACCGCATTCTATCAAACTTCGGTCGCTCGCCTTTTCGACCATGTCCAAGGATGGCGAAGAAGGAGGAGCTTATGTCGAGCTCCTACATTCGATGACTGTGTTTATATGATTGGTTTCTCAGGATGATTTTTCCATCTATTGGTAAATATGTCGCATCTCACTTTCCTCAGAAAGAGGAAGAAGCTCTCGAGATTGCAATGAAATATGACTTAATCTATGCCCAATCTGGTTATGTTTATACCGTTTTACTGTAACTTCCTAGACCTGGTGGTGCCAATGAATCGGGGGCATCTCACGCCATTGAAGATATCATTAGATCTCTTTCACATCCATATATTCATACTCCTATATGTTATGGTTTCCCTTAGAGAGGGGCCAACTCCTGTAGCAATTATCCCCCTCCTGACAACATGTATCTAGGACAAAGAAAATTTTCCCCATTGCATCAATCGATGCCAGGGCCTGCGGTCACTCAACCTGTTTAACCCAATGTTTCTCAACCTCCTTTTTATCCTTATTAACAACCTAGTGCTCCATCCCCTCCGGCATTAGCACCCAAGCCTCCTATTGCTTCTCAACCTTTGCCGTAGCAACCACCTCCTCCTCCGAATCAGGTGTATGAACAGCAGAGTGCGAACTATCCTCTTAATTCCAAGAAAAGGAGGAAGAGAAACCAAAATAAAACCACACAAGGTAATCAAGGGAACCGACCTAACCAGCCAAACATTAACAACCAGCCCAGGCAGGACAAGCCTCTATGTGCGAAAAAGCCTTGTTATTTTTGTGGTGTGCATGGCCATTATACTCACGATTATCCCCTTTTAACCCAAATTCATTAGATTTGGGAAGCACAAGCAACATCTAGATGAAAGAAAGCCATGGTTTTGACTCCTCCAAATACTACGCCTATTCAACTGGCTGCTTTTACTGATCCTTTCCCTCAGCAAGGATATGTGGTTTCCCAACCCACTCAAGGTTAGGCCACCCCTCAACCTTCACAGTCTAGTACCTCTGATTACCATATTCCCATGATTAATTCTGATGTGGTTAATACCACTGATGTCAACCTCCAAACTCAGTCACACCAATATGGCAAGCCTCCTGCTTCATTTGCAACCGAGCCTCGAACCATCGTTTCCATAGAGTCAAGTTTGACATTGAATTTCCCTTTACAGATCCCTCGACCACAAGCAGAGATCATTCCCAAGATCCCCAAAGGGCCATTAGGCCGAAATGCTTCTTCTTCCAAATTCGCCCACAATTACAACATAATAGATGACTTGGCACAATCTCCTACTGGCATGTCAACGCCGGAAGTCCTTCAGTCATGCTCTTCATAATGTAAAGCTCTATTATCTGCTCTGGTCACTGTGGATCCTTCAGATGATCGTTTGTCTTTGACGTTGACAAATCGGATCGGCCCCCTTACCGTCATCCGTCGCCTTCCAAATACCAGTCAATATTTGTAATGTCCATGTCTCACGATGTATCATTGACGAGGGCGCATCCACCTGCGTGATGCCTGCCTCTATTTGGAATAAACTTGGATCACCTGAGTTAGCCCATCCACCATCAGTTTGCATTCTTAGGACAGTCACTCTTCTTAGCCCTTAAGCATGTACCGCCATTTTCCTGTCACTCTTGTGGGAAAGACTGTTTGGATTGAAATTGAAGTCATTGATGCCCCTTTGGATTACAACATCTTGATGGGTCGTAGTTATACCTATACGATGTCTGTTTTTGCATCTGCAGTTCACCGTAAGATATACTTTCCTCATAATGGAAATATCGTTACCATAAATTAGTTGAAATATTGCAAATCGAATTCCCAGCTCTCCCCTGAGCCTATCATCTCTTTAGTGGTCGATAAATAATCAGTTAGACCTCTCACTAGTGGGAATCTAGCAGATGGGTGTCAGCAATGAGACCTTGGCCATCAGATGGGATGTTAGCAAGTATCATTCCCACACCTCCAGCTTGCTGAACCACAACCCCCTTGGCCACCCTGGGATTATCCCCACGCTCACACAACATGATCTTGCCTCTCAGAATTTTTGGATCCAACGACCCCTCCTTGCAAAGAGTAGCCACAGATTTGTTGCTGCTAGCTGCTTGGAAAGCATCCCCAGCATCAACAATAGGAAGTGCTAGATTCAATCCTTTTCCACTTTACAAGGACGACCCACGTACAACTGCTGCATTGCCAAGGCGGACTCGATGGGGAAGTCACGATCCATAGTCACAAAGCTTCGACGGTGTCAAACATGGCCCCACTGCTCTGATACCAAATGTTATGAAACCATCTCCAAAAATAGGATTGGGGGGTGCAATCAAGGAAATGGAAGGGGGGGGGTGTGAAACATTGTGAGGGCGTGGGTCCACCAATTTTTGACCCTCCCCCGTGAGAAAATCATGATGGAACTCGGGGGGGGGGGGGAGGGAATCACTCCCCCATCGTTGATCCCGGTGACAGAAATATTGACCGTTATTTTTTATCCTAATTTTTGATCCTTACATAAAATTCCATAATACTCGTCTTTATTACATGTTATTAAAGCGTGACTAAGCATAAATTAATCCCAATTAACACTAAATGAATTTTAAACATTGTTTTAACATAAGTCATGTTAATATTTGGTCTGCCAATGTTTCATGCATCCCTTGTGTGTGTCAAAATAGATGCACCTCCATCACTGATGCCTCACCCAAATATATAGGAAATTTCTCCACCTAAAAGAAATAATAATGCTACACATATCAATGATGGTTGGAAGTCTATTTTAAATGCACTCGATATCAATGATAGAACTTGGGGGGTGATCCTAAGTTTACTCATCATGTTTCTAGTTAATCTCATTCATCTTCTACCCATAAATATTCCTCGCCCTTAGAGGGGCACCATCCTTATTTTCACCTAAAAATGTTATCTTTCCCAAGTTTGCAAATAACCATGTTCACTCCAAAATTCCTTGAGTTGGTAACCTTACTAATACCTTAGCTGATAAATTTGTTCATTTCAAGTCCTTGTTTCCTTGCTCTAATAAAAATAGCCCTCCAAAGACTAGTTATTAGGGAAACATTCTTTGTTTCATGATTCTTGTCTCAGTCCAAGAATAACTCAAGTACTTTCACTTATAAATTTTGATTCTTACTACTGAACTATGCACATGAACACTTTGAATTGTATATATATTTTGAATATCTGATTTATGACTGCATAGTTTCAGTTTATGGTAGACATAGAGACAATCATTATTTTGGACTTGATTATGCACATGTGATGCTATTTTGGGGTGTAAATTTTATAATTTGAACTTTCCGTAATGTATGCACATATTTTATATATAATGATTATCATCCATTTCATTTTAAATGCTTATCATTTGGAGAAATTGGTGGATGTGGGTCCTCCCCTTTCCAAGTCATTCCTCATTTTTTAGGAGCCCAATCACTTTTTTCATACCTTTGAAATATTTGAGCCTAAACTAATTCATAAAAATTGATTATATTATATAAAGAAAACATATTTATGCAATTGTTTCTCTAAGCTTTTAATCACAAAAGGACAACAATGATCTCTCGGTTGACACAAGTTGGTATGACATAGTTTAATTATTTATTTGGATTCATAATTTATGTGTTTAGATATTTGTGACTCATAGCCTTTGATCTACATGGTTCCTTCCAAATAGAAGCGTGGACGTGGGTTAAAAAACATTTCTTGTTGTGAGAGGTATTATAAATTTGAATTTCTAATGATTTATAACTTCTAAAACTTGTCGATAGTGATATCGGATGTTCTTGCAGTAGTATTCTACAAGTATTTTGACACGGATTTTGAGTTTGTTGTAGAAATTTCATCTTTATTTGTTGTTTTTGTCTATCAAATTTGACCAATACGGTCTAGTAAATGGGATCATTTGTTAAGGGGTACCTTGTGGAGACTTATTATATACTTGGTTTGTTTTTACATTCAATGAAGGATCATTTGTTGCTTTTGTCATCTTGTGTATTATTTATTTTCTCGATATTTTTCCTTTTCATAATTATAGTTATTTGTATATTTTGTATTATATTTATATTTTTAGTGGAATTTTATTTTAAACGCAAGAAGTACCGCATATATAAGTTCAAAACTTAGTGATAGTTCTATTTGTGATTCTAGCATTACAAGTTCTATCATTTAGTTTTTACTCCTATGTTTGACATCACAATCCTATACATATTTTTTCTATTTTTTATCTGCAAGTATCATTCCCACTTTGTAAATATTTATTTTCATCTACTACGAAGTTATACTATAATTTTACTTAGGCTATAGATCGTGCATTGTATCAAAGTTCTTAGGCTATCCAACTAATAATTCACAAGGGTGTCATCAATCAAGATTATTCATCAACGCATTATATTATGTCCAAGATGGAAATGTTATCAATTAGATCTAGGCTTTACAAATAGAATGCAACGGTTACTCAACGAATCTAATATCCATTAGCTATATTACAAAGTAGATTATAAATCAAAATGTTTAGCATATTTGCAATTAACAAAATTTATGTACTATATATATGAAACAAAATGAATACAACTCATATCTATGTTCTATAATCTTAGCACAACCATTACTTAGTTTATCAAGACAATTGTTGTAACATTGAGATATTATTAAAGATAAATCCCACATGTTAGACATCAAAACAATATATATGTACATGAAAAGGAAATAAATCAAGCAATGAAATAGATTCTACTTACAAACAGTGACAACACACCACCCTTTGCATCAAAGGCACACTAGCATAATGAGGAAATGCAGTAGGTTGGTGGGCGCTTTCCAACCTATAGTGTTTCCTTGAGTGAAATTTAACTTAAAAAAATATTTAATACAAAACATGGAGTTTGAACAACCAAAAAATTAATCATTTTTTTATTACCACTCGCTAAAAGGAATAAGAGTTGAATGTTTCTTATTATATATAAAAAATCTGCATTGTATAGCTATCTCCCATATTGAGTAAAAATCCAAGAGAAACAATGACCTTGATGCATATCTAGAGTGAGGGAGTGACGAAGTGACAAGCTAAGGTTGAGCATGGGTTGAGCGACCACATCCATGTGGAAGCAATCTGAATAGAGTGCTCCGAATCTTGACCACATCTCACTAAGGTTAACAACTGAAGTGGAAGGCCAACTTAGCATTTGATGTGAATTGGAGATTTGATCTAGTAGTAGAAAAATCGTCATGAGGTTGACTCCAAGGAAACCCATATGCCCATTGAAATTTGGGGCAGGCACATTCACATCAAATGTGGATTTCAATTGTAGGAACCCAAAAGGGTTACAGGACCCACGCAAACCCTCATTAGCAACCTTAATATATATTAATCCCTTTAAATATATTCAAAACCACAGATAATCAACATTTAATAAAGATTTACCTTGAAACCCCTAGTCTACATGATTTTTCTTCATTATCCATAAAAGAGGATTGTATGGTGACAAAAATGGGGTTTTACAATGGGTCAAAAGTGGGAAACTAACAGTAAGAATATCATAAATGCAATTTCTAGATATATACAATTATCTTGTGACCTTTTGTTTTGACTTCCAAGCTTTAGTATCTCTTCCTATTCCAACTATTAGTATTTTTCCTAATTTAAATATCTAACAAATATTCTAACATGGATAATTCTTACCTCACAAAACAAATTTGTTCATGGCAAATCTAATGATAATCAATATTAAAAATGGAGTCTACCTCCTTTCCAATGCTTTATAATTAGTAGCTCAAAAAAGGTTTCTGCACACATTAAATAATTTGTCCATGGAAAATTTAATGACAATCAATAGAAAACAATGTAATCCACATCTTTTTCAATGTTTTGTTTTTTAATTATTTATTGGGTTGCAAGAATTGCAATTACAATGGTTTAATTATTCAATATTTTAAATTTATTTGGGATAAGATTTTGGTTGATTTTGTTTAAAGTTTAGTGTTTGGACTTATAAGTTTTAGTTATGTAATCTATTCAATTTGTGTGTTTAAGAGAACTTTTTGAAGTGTTAAAGAGATTTTTTTTAGAGGTTAAATTTCTTTATATACATTAAAAAAACACATTTTAAATAACAAAATACACAATCTACACAAAATTTCTATCATCAAATTTTAAAAAGAAAAAAATTACTATGCGAAAATCTGAAGAAAAAAAATTAATCTTTTAACTTTTAAGATATTTTAAAAAATTATAGACATACTTTAAACAGTAAGTACGAACGTGATAGTCCCTTATAATATATATATATATATATATATAATTTTCCTTTCCTAATTTACATTATACAGTAAGTAATATTTTTAATACAAAGCCAAAATATAGAAATTTTGTATTTATATAATATATAAATAATTCTAGACAAGTAAAATAAAATGTGAATTTGAAGTTTAGATTAAGTTACCTTCTATTATAAGTAAGCAAAAAAACAATAGTGACATAATAATGTGATATGATATTAATAAATTTAAATAGATATTTAAGATAATGTAATATATTATTGATAAAAAAAATAAAATAAATGTAATATAAAAATGGAAAAGATTATAAGGATAACACATATTTTATAATTAGTCCATTATATCAACCAGAACAGAAGCAACTGAAAACACGTAGCTGAGAAGCTATGATTTAAAAAAAAAATCACACCTCAGCTCACTGAAAAAGAAAACTAACAATCCCATACCGTGACTGAAAAAGAAAACAACAATCCCATCAGTCTATCTTTTCAGTGTTTGATAATGTTACAAGTATCAAATACACTAAAGTGCTTGAGGAACAAAAAGGAGTGTTACTGAGATTTCTGTATGTTTATTACAATTGGGCTCCGGACAACGTGCTTGCCATCGCTCCAGGCTAGCGACACAAAGAATGTTTGTGAATTGACCGTCGGGGGAAGTTGCAGGGGCTTGGCATTGACGGTCATCGCGAAGCTCAACTTCTGGGTCATCTAGTAGATGGCATCGGCAATGAGACCCTGGCCATCAGATGGGGTGTTAGCAAGTATCATTCCCACACCTCCAGCTTGCTGAACCACAGCCCCCTTGGCCACCCCGGGATTATCCCCACGCTCACACAATACGATCTTGCCTCTCACAACGTTGGGATCCAACGACCCCTCCTTGCAAAGAGTAGCCGCAGATTTGTTGCTGCCAGCTGCCTGAAAAGCATCCCCAACATCAACAATAGGCAGTGCTGGATTCAATCCTTTTCCACTGTACAAGGACGCCCCACGTATAACTGCCCCGTTTCCAAGGCGGACATCGACGGGGAAGTCACGATCCATAGTTCCAGCCCCCACTGTGGTGAGCCACGGGGCCACGTTTGACACCGTCGAAGCTTTGGGACCGTCGTTTCCTGCTGATGCAGAAACGAACACCCCACGCTTCACCACGTTGAAGGTGCCAACCGCAATGGCGTCTAGATCAAAAGGAACCGTAGAATCGGATCCTCCGATCGACATAGAAACAACGTTCACTCCATCGTCTACCGCCTTGTCGAGCGCAGAGAGTATGTTTGATTCCATGTAACCATTCTTCCAACAAACCTTGTAGACCACAATACATGCCTTGGGTGCAATACCTTTGGCAATACCCTGCGCGTAACCCATCATGCTGGCGCCCGGAACGTATCCGCCCGTGGCCATGGAGGCGGTGTGCGTGCCATGGCTTTCTGAATCCCGCGGCGAACGCGACTCCAGGGTCTCGTTCATGGGACCATAGATCATTTCATAACCAGTGGAGAAAAACTGAGCCCCCACCAGCTTCCGATTGCACAGAGTCTTGGGGAAATTGACCCCCCACTTTCGCACTCACCTTTCTAGGGCAACCAATTCAAAATTTCAAATTTCAATTCGCGGTTTTTCATATTCAAATTTTACAATTCAAATTGCATACACTGTATTGTAGCGTATACCATGTATTTATATGCGGTGGAAACTAGGCGAAGGCGCAAGGAAATTCCTCATGCCTATTGGGATGCCCATCCATGGTTTCTCGTCCGTATTCGGATGCAGGGGCATAGGCATCGATTAAACTTTGTGAACCCATGCGTATGCGATAAAGACAAGTACCGGATGATAAGACAGGGTTTCAACGACATGGGGTGCATGGAATGGGTTGAGTTGCTATGGGAATTGGTACTTAAGGGGCATTAATGGGTCAATAGCAGTGGAAATAAGGCTTCAATACAAGAAATACATTAAAGCAATTAAAGAGGTGTTGATGGGAGGCATTAATTCCAGTTCTCGACTACACCAATTCATTCAAGATGGAGAGCTAAGGTACTGTTAGTTTTAACGTTCAAGATCGATCTGAGAGCTAAGTACTGTAAAGTACGTTAAAATTAACAGTACTTTACTGTTTCACGTTCAAGATTAAGAGCTAAGAGACTGTACAGTACTTTAGCTCTCTCCATCTTTAACGTTAAAATTAACAATACCTTAGTTCCCGATCTTGAATGAATTGGCTTGGTCGAGAACTCGAATTATTGCCTCGGATGAAGCCCAACGTCATTCCGATTAATGGCCACCCTCTGGAACTGGGAGGAAAATTGTAGCCTCGGCTATCCACCCTCCGCACTATTCTGTATAGCTGAAGCAGTAACATCGCCAGAGCGAAACATACAAAGCCCACCAGCCATGAATATGTGTCAGTCTCCGCCATGTTTCTCAATTCAATGTTTTCCTCGGAGCACAACTATCCCCTCTTATCACTCCATCTATGTTACGCCTCCATTATCCCTTGCTTAAATTTGCCCCACTGCCGCCTACGATTCCAAAATTTTTTGTCCACTTCCCATACCCGGCTGCTCTGATTGGATTCTCCTTTTTGTTACGTGAGCAGCCACTGTAACCAGTCTGAGCAACCAGTACGTTCCAGTTTGAAGGTTACAATGCATTGGTGTGCTATCGTTTTCTACCTTATGCGAGAATTACAAAATGTATCGTTTTCTACTTTACGCCAGAATTTCAAAATGTATTAAATCAGATGTGAAATCTATATAAATTAGCTTGTAAACTTAATTCTCAGATTAAATAGTTGGTACATGTTTATATATTAAATGTTGTTTGCTTCATTATCATTACAGGGAGTCAACCAATTTTATGGCCACATAAATTTTATTAGGTTCCTGATTTCTTTGGATCTCTTAATATATTATTTGAAAATTTACATTTCTAAGGTGGAAGTGTTATTAATTAATATTTAAGATTGGTAACTAATCAAAAATTGTTCTTTAGAATGATTATAACATTCTAATGTGAATTTTTTTCTAATTTCACAAGTCTTAATTGAAAATATATGGTCGTTTGAAGTTGAAATTTAAAATTGGTACATGAGTGTCACGTGGTAGCACCAATGAGTGCTATGTAGCAACATGATGTTGACGTGGATGTTTAAGAGGGCATATGAAATGGCATGCAGTGGTGAGCTGACTGAAGGTGACATGGCATACAATGAGACAATAACCGTGTAATGTTGACCAATAATAGGCTGCGTAGACGAATCCAATGTTGCCACATGATAGCAAAAATGTTGCCTTTGTCAAAATTATAGAATAGTTAACAAATATTAGCTTCTATTAGATTTGAACTTATGGTACACCAAAATTCAAATTCAAATTTGTGAAATTTGTGCTACAAAAACGTTATTTAAAGTTAAAAATACTAATTATTGGAAAATTTTGATTTAAGAGACAATAATTTGAAAAACACCTAACAAAATAAATTCAGGATTTTTGAGAAAATTTTCAAGTGTCTAACTTCTCCAAAGCACTTGTATTCAATTTCATGCCACCAAAATGTTTAATTTTCAATTAAACTCACGTTCTTTGCCAAAAAAAATCTCACAACCAATTTATTCTATAAAAATTGGGAAATATACCACCAAAACTCACAATTTTTATTGCCGAGATGGATGGAGGAAAATTTTTACTATCCTCTCCCTACACATTTTAGTTCATTTGTAGGATTTTTTATTTATTATTTATTTTGTATTATTTAATTTTATATTATTAAAAAAAAATCGGAACTACGCCGCCGCAACCATGGGCCTTGGACTTGGTCATGGCTTTCAACGGCCATGGGCCATAAAAGAAATCATTTGTTAAAATATATATATATATATTATTGTTTTTTTATTAATTTTTTTATTATAACTTTTTAATGTTATTTATTATTATTTTTTAATGTATTTTTTAATATATATATTTTTAACATGGATTATTAATTATTTTAATAAAAATAATTATTATATGTTTTTTTAATTATTATTATTTTTAATTTTTTTTTTAATTATTATTTTTGTTTTTATAATTTTTTATAATTGATTGTTTTATTTTAAGCTATTATTAAAAACAAATTGTTTTGTGTGTTTTTTCTTTTTAATTTAAAAAATGAAACCATTATAGAAAATTTAAAAACAGGGATTTTTTTAAAATGAATTTTTTTTATTGTAGCAAATTATGAGAATTTATTTGACAATTAGAGATCAAATTTTAAGCAATTTTTTCTTTTGAAATCAATGGTAAATTTAGATTCCATACTCATTTTTCATTGTGAAATTTCTAAGCTAACTTATCCAAATTTGCTTTCTGATCTTCTAGATCGCAACAAGGCACAAGAAGAGATCATACATAGGTGGTTTCTCAATTCTTTATTCATTTAAAATTTGGAATTAAAATAAGAAGAATTGTTGTCAAACCTCAAATTTTAGCTTGCTAAACTCCACTTGTTCTCCTTCCTTACAAACATCCCTTTTATTATAGATATTATTGTCAATGGTTAGTGAACAAGGTTGCTCTTACTACACCACAAAATTAAAGTTTCCAAGAAAATAATGAAATCAAACTTCAAAACAAAAACTCAAAAACATTACCAAACTTGGTTTAATTTTTTCTATCCTATACTACTCTATTTTTTTATTTTATTTTTTGTAGGAATATTTCCAATGAAGCCATTTACAAATCGTCCACGGGGTCTTGGATAGATAGTGATCAGGTGCTCTGTTAAGACACTCCTTGATGTGAAGTCACCGATTCAATTTCGTGCCCCGATCAGGATGATATATTGGACATGATGAAGATGTAATCCTATCAAACCTACACAAAAAAATGAAGCCGTTTACGAATTAAGATCTCTAGTATGCTGACATCCAAATTTGCAAAATATGCCTCAATACCAATTAGGATATGAGAGACCATTTGCACATTTGGATGTAGCACAAAGATTTGTTGAAGAATGGACGAAAGTTGTCGCGCAGTCACTTTTTGGAACCAATCTTCAATGTAGTCTTTGCTCTCTAAGAAATTCTTGATCATCATTCTAGATCTCCTGCCAATAAGTAGATTTGTGTCAAAAAAATTTTACAATACAAAATTGAATGAAATTTATGCATCTAAATGATTTTGAACATGAGTTTTAACTATACATCTAAAAATGAATGAAACTAAAAAAAGTGAGATTGAGGCTAAAAAGGAATTCTAGATTGAAAGTTAACCCCTATGTATACTTCCCCGACAAAGTTGCCAGAAGTGTTGGGTAATTTAATTGTTAGTTAAATTAATTTTCAATAAATTTTCAAACCAGTGGTTCATGAACTTGCTAAATAAGTACAAAATATATGCTAAGAATCAACTTTCAATTTCAAAACAAAATCTTAATCTATTGAAAGAAATGAAAAAACTGAAAAAAAACCTATTTATGAAAAATGTCTAAGATGAGTACGCACACACTTTCTTTTTCAAAAATCTCAAATTTGGAACTTGGAAAACAATAGTTTCATCTATCAAAATTGAAATGACAATTAATATGAAGGTAAACTTACTCTATTGACATGAAAATAAATCTATTCTCGTGAGATGAAATAAAATCTATTTTTCCAGCAAGAAACTAAATCTAATCTAGAAATTGTCAAATTAGAATCTTCATGAATATATATCAAAAAAATTGGAAAGCAATGAATCTATGAAGTGAGACCAATATTGTTTAACATTCAAAAGAACATAAATAGAATGAGTGTGAAAGAATGTAAAAAATGGATATAATCAAAATACTTAAAATGAACATAAAAAACTAAAATTACAAAACATTAGAATACATCACATACTCATTAGGTAGGAATCCCAAAGTGCATGACATGTGGAAATTTGAGAAAACTCTTGATCAAACACCAAATTAAGGGAGACCCATATCAAAGTGAACTAGAATGGTATTCGTTACATCAATGATAAGCACAGTGTCAATCCTTAACATCCCAAACTCTATATTGAATCGTGAATGTAGCTCCCAATTTTTTTCACACATTTTGAGAGGAAAAGACACTCCTATTTATACAAAAAATTAAGATAACTAATTCATGAATGTAGATCCAGAAATATCCGTTTGATCCACAAATATCTCATGTGGTTAAAACCATGTGTTGACATTTAACAATTAGCATCTCTTCATATCCTATCAGAAATATCTCCTAGATTTGATAGGAGACACTTATGAAACTTCCATGTTTCTTCTCCATGAAAATTTCTTGATCAATGATCTCAAATCATCCTCAAATATTCAAGAGTTTTAAGAGGAAATTCGAATTTGAGAATCAAAGGCCAAATCCGATTGTTCCAGAATCTCTAAATATACCAACACATGCCACAAAACTCATCCAAATTTTATATATAAGTGAATACATGTTATTTTTCTCATAATTAACCATAAATTCACTCGAAATACTGAAATAAATGTAGTGAAAAATCATAGTTCTAAACCCATATTTAATTATGAAGATGGTCTTAGTGCATTGTTATAGTGTTGTGGAATATGGAAAATTCTAAAACAAAGTGAAAGAAAAGTGAAAGAAAAGAAGGTGAAATGAATGATATTTTGGAGACTTAACACTTAGGTTGATGGACAAACCACCTGATTCTCTTGTTATTTCCGTTGTAAGTATTTTTTTCCCTATTGTAAGTGGGATATACAAAAAAATGCCTTTTGGAGGACTGCAGAGCCTACACTGTCCAAACAAATTAGGCCTCTTTAATGGAAGAATAACTACCTCATAAAGGTCTTGTTTAACATTTTATAACCCTCAAATTGAGTAAAATGTTACATAAATATAATCTAGATTGATAACATCACAATTTACACATCCTATAAAATATATGAATCAAAATTCAAAAACATGGTTGTAATAATAAAAAATGGAATAAAAATATGGGTACAGTGAATAGAAAAATAATATACATGTAATAAAACTATATATGTCGATAAATAAATATTGATAAGTCTACATGGATGTCAAAATGATTCAATGTTACAAATGTCTCTCATCTATACATAACAAGAAAAGTTGGAATGGGAGAAACAATTTGTATTTGCACATTTTCAATTAGGTAAATTTGGTCATAATGGAGATTATAGCTAAAATCCCATAAAATAAAAATTGTAGTAGTAGTAAAAAGCGGTGTGATCAAGCACTTGCAAGGTAGAAATTAATATTTAAGGGTAAAAAATTACAGTTTAGATGCAAATTTAAAAATTTAGAATTTTTTAGAAAATATTTCCATGAAGGAGAAATTTTTTTAAGCTTTGCGGTGGGGGCGGGCTACAGGGTTTGGAATTATATCCATGAAAAATATAAGGCAGAAACCTTTAGAGAACACTTTCAAGAGAAAACATGATTCCTACATACAAGGTTTGGTCAATGGTGTTATGTTTTAGAAACACATATGGTGATGTGGCATGTCACCTATGAAGTTCAAATTCCCCATATGGTGAAACAAGCATTCAAGGAGAAATTTTTTGATAGAAGAGTAACCCGTGACATGAAAACTATGAAGGAAGTGATTTTGAGTATTGATTCATATTTTGAGGGCCCTAATGCCCATGGAAATAGGCCACTTGTTATTCTCAAATTATTCGTACAAATTTCAATGCTTCCATATTCTAGGTGAATAACTTTCAAATAGAAAAGGTTTGGGACTCAAAATTTGAAGAAAAATTAATGAATTTAGGGTTACAAATCCAAAGCAAGGAATGTTGAGCAAACAAAATCATTAGCAATGACCTTGGAGCTATAAATAGAGAAAAAAAAAGTAAATGAATAATCAATTCAAAGTTTGAAATCAAAATGAATGTATGAGAAGAAATAAACCAAAAAGTTATGGCATGAATGCTGGGTAAATTGTTAAGATAAACAATGACTCATCATTTTGGGGTTTGATGTAAAATCAACATTTTTTAAGTCCGGGGTTTGAAACAGAAGATCGCATTTTTTAAAGTATAAATAATTTATATTTTTTTAGTACATCGCTAAATTTACTTTTCAAGGGTGGATGTAATAAACATTAAAATTCATATATCTTCTTGAAGTTTGATTAGGGAATAAGAATTTTCCAACATTGATAAATATCTCACAAGGGTTTCCAGTGAATAGCTCATAAGGATTTATGAGTATCCGAGGCTGACCAAAATGTTATGTGATTTCCTTCTTTAATTTTTGAGCCCTACAAATAGAACCATAAAACTTACAACAATTTTAATGGTGTATAATATCAATTCATATGAAAATTGATGTAGCCGAAACTGTAGTTTAAACATATACCATGGACCTGTGGGTTATGGGCCCACACAAATTCTTTATACACAGTGGATTTAAATATATCAGAGTTTGTTTAACATACATACAATAGCAATCAGACAACTCCATTTTAAAACATACCACATATAACCCAAAATCACTTGCATATACCCGGAACATGGTTCTCGGGTCCCACAACATTTCAACCAATCACAGCACATCGCAATCGCTAGCCCACAAGTTTACCACTCTACCGATAACGATAAACCATAACCATGCGAAGTGCGCTATTTCGCAATGCCAACACATGGCTCCTCCCTCATCGCATCATAAACAACTTACCTTGGTGAACTCTTAAAAATCTCCGCTAACATTTGCGAAGTGAAAAATCATGACTCGTCGTTCGTCGTTGATCTTCGCCCGATCTAATGGTACTCACCTACTAGCCCTTCTTCTCGGTCATAAGTTATTTTATTCGACTTGCAAAATCATCTTAGCCATTCATCTCTCATCTTCACTTCTGTGATCTAATCCATTCGCCTGATCACCTTCACGTGGCTCTTCTCCATTGCTTCCTCCTTTACTCCACTACTATACTTCATGAGCTTCCTCCTCTCTTTAAATGCGCTGATCAATCTCTGCCATAGATTTTTCTATGCAAAGTTCATAGGAACTTCGCCCTCTCTCTCACCCCCCACACAATATATTCATTAGCAAAAATAATATGAATATTTAAAACACATAGATACAGACAAAGTCCCAGTTAAACCTGGATATATATATTCCAAGACACAAATTTCATTAATACATAGATACTCGAGTTACACGCTAAGGCCATACTAGCCTTAATTACAAATTTCGCCCTGCGGCTACATTGTGCTCTTCTGTCCCCCCCTCCCCCTTCATACAACACAAACTCACTCTATAAAGGAATTACAAAGGGAGTGGATCGTTTAAGATCCATAATTTTCTCCAACCATATCTTAATTAAACCCATAAATCTCTCATGTAGATAATTACAATTTAATCAAGTCTTCTAGAGACTTATTGATTACATCAATTTAGCTCTGTTTAACAGAATTTTCCCCAGCTTACAAATGATTGTCCACGTTTAAACATTCGCAAAATTGAATTTGAATTATGGTTTGATGCTCCTGAATCACAAATTAAGCTTTCTTAATCACCATGTTGGAAAAATACCTATGAATAAATGCATGATTTTATAGTGATAAGAACTAGTGCATAAATATGAATAGATACATAATCTCTATATCTCGAATGCAATTTAGGCATACATTTTGGTTAGTGAAGAAGGAAATAGTATATATTCAACTAGGGGATTTCTATTGGGTTTGGTGCTTGAAGAAGAGAAATAGTAATTTTGAAATGTTCCACACAACTAAGGTATTAGTATTATTTATTAACACCTTTACAAGTTCACCTTTATGGTTAGTTGAGGTAAAGGTATTTTTAGAGGACTTTTTTTGGGGTTTTAGGGGTCAACAATGGCCATCCAAATCAATGTTGAGAACAAGTTATACACATATTTATAATTATATTAAAATTTTCAAAATTTATGGTGGTAATCATAATTATTAATGTAAATCAGGTATAAATATATTTATAGTCATGTTTGGTGCTATTATTATTATTCTTGTTTGCATTGTTAAATTAGGAGTTAATTTCATATTGAGGAAGATGTTTTTTTTTTTCAATTCTCCATAATGTATTCTTCTCCTTGCAGGTAATCTTCCTAATGTATTTGACCCAACTGTAAGCCCACTCCCATTTTGGATAATATATCATCCTTTGAATTTAATTCTCTGTGAAGATTCGACATTAGATATTCTAATTAACACCATAACTCTAATCACCCACTGATCCAATAAATAAGCGTTCAAGGAAGTATAACCTTTCAGTCAATGTATAACAACCTTTGAATCCCCTATCACTTGTAACTTTAGATTATTGAAGTGACACAATTAAAATGACTAACATGAATGAATGATTCATATTATAGTATTTCTTCTTACGTAGTTTTATTTTTGTTCCTAAACTAAATTAGTCATTCACATTAATCTTTTTTAGTTGTATTACTTATTATCTAGTAATTTATTTTAACCCAAAACTTAATTAGTTGTTTATGTTAGTAATTTTTTGTTGGCTCACTTAATATTTCTCAGTTTTTGTAGTAATTATCTTGGAAAATTTGCGGTGAATAACTCTTTTAGTCACCTAGTCATTAATTCCTTGATTTTCTATTAGTGGTCCCTTCCTATAATTTAATGCTGGTATTTATGAGTATTATCAATATTTTGAAGGTTGTGTAAGAAGAGTTTTTTTCTCTATTATATAAGTAGGGCCATAAATATGGGTGATGTATCCCATTTGGTAGATCCTAATGGTTGGAATTAGGTTGTGAAAATATTTTAGGTGGAAAGGGAATTTGCAAAGTTATATTTGGGTTTCACAATATGGCTATGCCTCCTCAAGCCCAGTAGCGTTATTGGATATGATTTGATAGCTTTTAAAAATGGCTATAGATATGTTTTTTAGAGTATTAACAGTACATTTTGTTTCTTGTAGCATGTTAATATCATGATTTTCCCTATTTTGTTTTTTTAGGAGTCTTTGTTTGGATTTTTCGTTCAGACCCCTTATATTTTGCGATGAGATTTTTATTGGGGTTGTGATTGGGAGAGTTGAAATGTTTTTTTCATTTTCCTAACCCTTCTATAATGAACCAAATAATACCCCATTTCTTTGATTAATTTCTTGTTACTTTTCCTACCCCTTTTTTCTCTTCCCTTGTTCCCTTTAAAAGAATGATTTGGATTTGGGTTATTACCCGAAGATTGTTTGCTTTCTCTCCTTTGATTATTGAAGTATACCCTTTCTATCAGATGCACTTTTCTTCTTGTATGTTGATTGGATATTTCATTTTCCACTCCTGCGCTATTTTTTGCAGCTCCGTGTTCTTCAATTATGGATCTGCTAGTTCTTCCTACTCTTTCAATCATTTCTACATTATCTCCAATACATTTTTTTTTAGATATGCTTCCTCCTTCTATTCTTTTTATTTTTATTGGGTACCTTTATGTTCAAACCCTTGTCTCCTATATTTTCCTTGGTTTTCTTCTTGGTGTTGCTGCATCTTTTTTTTTTTTTCCATTTGAAGGGCCAAGTATTTTGTTATCCTTTTGCTTCATTTAATGTGGAGGGGTCTGATGTTCCTTTTCTTGTTTCCTTCCTCCTCCTGGTCACTTGTATGAATCCTTCTTCATATCCTTGTTGTTATTCCATTACTGTCTTTAGTTTTTGATTTTGAGGGAATTCTTTGAATAAGTGTCCATATTATTGACATTTTCGATAGCAGAATGAGATTTTCTCATAGTCTATGGGTTGTTCCCATATATCGTCATGATAGATAATGTTGATGGTTGTTTGAAGTACTTTAGTTAGGTATATATTGTAAAATAATATGGCATACAATGTATACCTACCTAGTCTAGTGGTTTCAAAAAACACGATGAAGGAACTGATGGTGTTTTCTATGCCCTATAGGATGTCTAGTTCCCAAAGCTTTTGTGGAAATGAGTGTAGGCACAACCATATAGGGGCTAGTTTAAATAATCCTTATTGGGGTATAATATTTCAATCTCTGGTTTCATATATAACTCTGCAAACTTGAGGAAGTAAGTCCCTCCATGGAATATTTTTTCCCTATCTTAAACATTTTTAAATATAACTATAAATAAGCCACTTGAACCAAGTTTTAGTTCAATGCATCCTTTTATTTTCTATTTCCTTCAAATCGATCCCAAAATAATTATTTTTTATGGCCATATGCCCACGAATTTGTAGATTACTATATGGTCCTTTATGTACCATATTTCCCCCTATTTTTCTTATATAAATTCATATATTGGGGCCTTTTCCATTTGCAGGAGCAATCACTTGCTTCTTGATAGCTTTGGGTTTGCTTCATTTATTTTTTCCTCTCCTTGGTGCTTTGTTTTTGGTGTGAATTGTTGATTTATCCTTGTCTGAGTGTGGTTTCCTAGTTAGTGATTTTTCTTCCTCGGATTTCTTCTCGCTACAAAGTTGCTAAAGCAGGGTTTACTACCTACCTCCCATGGGGCACCATCTTCCCTCAAATTCATATTTTGAATAATAATCTTGGAATAATTTGGGGATTTGAATCTCTATCGTTGAGGTCTAAATTGTAGCTTTTATTTTACTATGTATTTTTACATAGTATACTATCAATCATCGAACTTCATCTTGCATAGGATGGAAAATCCATTTTTTTTCAAATTTAGAAAGAATATCAAGGAAATAGAATCTAAACGCTCTACATTTTTAAACAAGTCATGTTCATATAATTTAGCATTTCAAATTAGTTCTAACTTCATGTCCGAGATAAATATTCATTGTTTCTTAAGGTTTTGATAGCTTTATAAAATAAAGTTTAATCTTCTTGTTATGAGATTTTTACTATGATTGTAGTAGTCACATGTCTTCGAAGATATGAGATTCCACTATATTAGCCACTATGTATTATTATGCACATTATCAACATTCTAGCGATTATATATTGTTATACACGTTATAATGGTTTTCACGTTTAAAAGCTAATAGAATTTGGCCTTCATTGTAATATTATGGTTTCAATGTTGTGTTTTTTTACAATGTTGTATATTTTATAATCTCTTTGAATTATTATATCTCATTTTTTTATCATTTAACTTTTATGTGAGTGAATTCTAAACCATTACTTCTTAAATATCAACTATCAAATATGAAACACCTATAAGAACAACCTCTAACTAGGATTGCAACTCAACCTTTAACTAGAACATGTCCAACAAAACTCATTTCAAAAAACCATGAACCCATATCATATATTGTAGTTATAGAACATTTACTCTCAATATCCAAACATAATAAATCCTAATGCATGCACAAGTAGGGAAAAAAGGCAAATAAAGAACTTCTTTTTCTTTTAAATGTTCAATGTGTTATCTTGGGAAAACCTTTGACCACATTTCATCTTTTCCTTATAAAAAAAATGAAAGTTTGAATTGAGAATTTGGATCAAATGATCACAACTCAATTCTTAGTTCAATTGTTTCTAATATTTGGAAGAAATATTCTTCAAGAAAATTAATGTTTTTAAGCATTTTAAGGGAAGTTTGCTAAGAAATTGCGAAGTTTCCAACTATAAATATGTAGATAAAGAAATCTCATGCATGTACTTCACATTTTTATGTGAACTAAACTTTTACAGGAAATTAAAGGGCTAGTAAATAAAACCCTTGTCAACATTTTATTTTTTCCTTATAAAATCTATGACAAATGAAATTTCCCATCCTTAGGTCAATAGAATTAAATAAATTTGATGCAGTTATTCCGAAAAAATATCTTTGTTGTTTCATTTATGTTATTGAATGTGGAGGTATTTTTTCAATATACATTTTTCGTGTATGGATTTTTTTTATGCTTAACTATATCATTGTATTTTGACTCACAATATTGTTTATGAGGTATTATATGGTTCCAACATTAGGATTCATTTTAACGATAACAGATAATTTCAAGAAAAATGTTGAGGTTCACTATAAGAAGTGAAACACATTGTACTATGCATTTTAAAACACAAAATGATAACTATTGTAGGAAGAATTTTTTTTTTCTTACATTTTAAATTGGAGATAATTTTTTTTGTGTTTTTAATATTTAAGAATTTAAAAGTTGCAATTCCATGTCAACAATCATTGTTTTTAGATGGACCATTTAAAGAAAACTATCGTGATATCGTTTCCCATACTTAAAATGTAGCACTCCAAGACATCTATTTTCTATCATGTGTGAGAATTCAAGTAAAGCCATATGTATCAGAAATCAAGACATATATACAGAAATAATATATTATCCTAACGATCTCTACTAAAACAAAAATTATCACGATAGACCAAAAATGACATAGTAGGTATCGAATTATGAGAATGAAATAGAAAAGTAAAATAAAATTATGTTTCCAATGCAAGAAATTTCTTGTAATACTTCAAAAATAAATGAGGCAGGGATTTTAACATACCAAGTTTCTAACAATCCCTAAGCCGTTTTATCATTAGATTGGCTACCCTTACTATTGGGTAATTTAATTGTTAGTTAAATTACTCGTCGTTAACTTACCAAACTCAAGGTTCATTAACTTGAGAATTATATGTGCACAATATATGTTAAGAATCAAATTTCAATTTCAAAAGGGAATCCTAATATATTGAAAGAAATGAAAGAAATGAAACAAAACCTATTGGCGAAAAATTTATAAGATGAGTATGCACACACTTTCTTTTTCAAAAGTCTCAAATTCAAAACTTGGAAAACAATATTTTAATTTGTGAAATTGAAATGACAATTGACATGAAATTAAACTTACTATATTGACATGAAAATAAGTATATTCTAGTGACATGAAAGTAAATCTATTTTACCAACAAGAAATTAAATCCATTTTAATGGCTTGAAAGTAAATTTAATATAGAAAGCAACAAGTCCTATACTAAGAAAAAATTGAATTCATAAACTATGAAATTTAAAGGAAACCTATTATGAAAGCAGTGAGATATCAATTGAAATTAATAATGTATACATTTTCAAATTAGAATCTTCATGAATATCTATCAAACAAATTGAAAGAGATGGATATATGTGATGAGTGAAATAACGCTTAACTTGCATAAGAACATAAATAGAACGAGTGTGAAATAATGTCTATAATGCATGTTATCAAAAAAATTAAAATAAACACAAATAAACTAAAAATATAAAGCATTAGAATACATCACATACTTATTAGGTGGCAATCCAAAAGTGCATCAGAAGTGGAAAGTTTATAAAACTCTTGATCAAACACCAAATGAAGACACAACCATATCAAAGTAAACTAGAATGATATTCATTACATTAATCACACATAGTGTCAATCCTTAATATCCAAAAATATATATTTAATAATGAGCATAGATCCCAAACTTTGAACACCTTTTGAGAACATAAGGCACTCCTATTTATATAGAAACTAAGATAACTAATTCATAAATGTAGATCCTCAAATATCTCCTAGATCCACAAATATCTCATGTGGTTACAACTATGTATTGATATTTAGAAATTAGAATATCTTTAAATCCCCTAAAAAATCTCTCCTAAATTTGATAGGAGACACTTATGAAAATTCCATTATTCTTCTCCATGAATTGCACTTGATCAATAATCTCAAATCTTCCTCATATATTCACAAGTTTGAATAGGAAATTATAATTTTAGACTCAGAGGAAAAATATGATTTTCCTAGAAACTTCAAATATGCCTACACATGTCATATAACTCATCGAAGTTTAAATATAAGTGAATACAAGCTATTTTTTAATATTTAACCATAAATTCACTCAAAATACCAAAATAAATGTATTAGAAAATAATGTGTCGAAACCCATATTTAATTATGATGATGGTCTTAGTGCATGGTTATAGAGCCGCGGAATATGAAAAATTATTAAGCAAAGTGAAAGAAAAGAGGGTGAAATGAATGATATTTTGGACACTCAACATTCCCTCCAACTGAGGATGTTGATGTACTCATGCAACTTTCCATTGACTATTATGGATTTTAGCCTTTTATGGGGTAGAAGATTAAGTCATTTTGTGACTTTGAAATAATCTTCAAGACTTGGATATTTTGAAAAGTATTTTTTATCTGAAAGATATGTAAGTGGTAGCTCTTATGGTTGGTTCTTGTGTGGTAACCATAACTATTTCAAGTGTTGGTTATTGTGTGAAAATAATTTTATTTTATTCTTTTTCTTGTTGAAATGAAGAATACATAAGAATGTATTCAAAATGAAGACCTATTTATACATGACAATCAATCATTTCTCATAGTTCGAATCTTGTACAAAACATATCTATATTTAGAGAATCGAAAATGTCAACAACATTCAGTTGGGAGAAGCATGTTGGTCAATAATCTATGAGGTTATGGAATATAGAAATGAAAAATGGTCATGAATATCCTCCCCCCAAATAAAGGTGTTTTTGTCTTTTGAAAATGGAGAAAACAATGTCACATGGGAAATTTTCCAAATAAATGTCTTTTAGCATTCAATGAATTAATGATTAACATTTAAGAAAAACAACATACCTTCACCCACCTGAAAAGTTGATAAGCTATGGATATCTGAGATCTTAGCTGTTACTATTGGATCATGGAATGCGGAGTGAAAGAATTTGTTGTAATTCTTCTTCTTTTGTTTGCATGAATAGTTTATTAAATATGAAATTGGAATATTTGTGCCATCTTATAGCTAGGACTGCTTCTGAACTCTAAAAATTAATTTTAATTTATTTGAAAATTGCTACAAGTTTATGGATTCATATAGTCTTCATTCATATCCACATTGTGACATAATTATTTTCTATGTGAATATATTGTTGATGTAGAATATAGAAGGAAATTTTTGGATTACCAACCATTAACGAATGTTGTTAACCAACATGAGACAAATCATCATTAATGTCAATGGGAGTCAAGATTCCCAAGTACATATTACTAGGTACGAATAAATAAGTTGAAGTCAAGTCACCTAGAAGATCCAAATAACATGAGACATTGATATATTCCCATTATTTATTGATGAGAGAACTTGCCATTAAGTCATGCAAGCCTCAAGGTACTAAAAATAACTCTAGCCTCGAACCCAAATAATGTGCTGACACAGGCATAAAGTAATGATGTAGAGGACCATGGATGAAAGATTTGCATTTATCAAGTAGTATTTATTTGGAAGAAAGGAAAATGGAAATGGGGTAACTTAACATGTAAGTGAGATGAATGTGTTAATTCATGGGTTAGGGATGAAATGTATGCGAGGTAGGAAACTGTGAAGTTTGGAAAGGGAAAATGGTTTTGTAGTCATGTTCTAGTAGTAGGAAGATGGAAATTCATGGATCGATTGTAAGCTTAGAAAGAAGAAAATGAATGAGTAGAAATGACATTATGAATGTGTTCTGACATGGACTTTAGTTCTTCATGTTCTCTTTGAAAAAGAGATCTATCTTTGAGAACCACTTATGCATAAATTGATCTTCTTTGATCATCCTAGAACCTACAAAATCTTAGCACTAATATGCAATAAAACATAATATTCTTGAAGGAGAGAGGTGATTAGTCTCTCTTCATAAATTCATAAATAGTGCTAATAAAAAAAATTCAAGAAAGATAAATAAAATTGAAATGCATTTTTTACTTGTCGAGAAGCTTGTGCACTTAGACTACTCATTAGTATTTTTTTGATAGTTTCTTCATTTGATCCCTAGTTTTAGTGATTCAAAAAGTAGGTTAAAGAAAATTCATATCATAAACATGTTTTTAATGAAATAATGATTTTCTGATGTCCAATTGCTGAAAAATCCATAGAAAATTACCACTTTTATTGTCTCAAATGCTAATGAAAACTTTGTCATTGCGAATTACTCGCCAATATGTTTCCAATGACAGTTGAATCACGTCAAACATACATAAAATGAAAAAGTGATGGTAGTTTGAAGTTTTAGCAAAAAAAGAAAATTTATAGTCGCTTGAAGTTGAAGTTGAAATTTGGTGCATGGGTGCCACATGGTAGCACCAGGGAGTGCCATGTGGCATCATGATGCTGACATGTACGCTGAAGTGGGAAGATCATGTGGCATGTAGTGGAAAGATGACTATACAAGGTGACATGGCATACAACGAGGCAATGACTTTGTAATGTTGACCAATAATAGGCTTCCACATGGACCAATCCAATGTCACCACATGATAGCAAAATTGTTGCCTTCTTAAGGATTGTCAAAATCCTAAAATAGTTAACAAATATTAGCTTCTATTAGATTTGAGCTTGTGGAATATCTTTTACAATTTCACAAACTTACCAATAGAGAAGAATTCAAATTTGTGAAATTTGTGCCACAAAACGTTATTTAAAGTTAAAAACATTAACTATTCGACAAATTTGACTAACGAGGTCACAATTTGAAAAATGCCTAGCAAAATAAATTTTGGAATTTTGAGAAAAATTCCAATTATCTAACTGCTCCAAGATACTTGTAAATCAATTTCATGCCACAATATTTGATTTTCAATTAAACTCATGTTCTTTACCAAAAAAAAGTTCTCAACCAATTTATTCTATAAAAATTGGGAAATATATACAACCAAAACTCAAAAAATATTTTATAGGTTTTGTTTGTAGGTTGATCAAGAAAAAAATTTCCCAGCCTCTCTCTACAAACTTTATTGGCTGATTTTTTATTCATTTGTATGATTTTTAAATTTTTAAATTTTTTCACACATATATATATAGAGAGATTTGGGCCTAGGCCTAGCCGACCTGGCTCTTGGTGGTAGGGGCCTCGGCTGCGGCCGTGGGCCTTGGCCTTTGTCATGGATTTCGACAGCCATGGGCCATAAAACAAATCGTTTGTTTATAAAAAAAAAATATTATTGTTTTTTAATAATTTTTTTATTATAACATTTTTTAATAATTTGTAATGTTATTTTTTATTATTTTTTTAATGAATTTTTTTTAATATCTAGAAAAAATTGTTTGAATGTTGTTTTTATTTATTTTAATACAAAAAATATTATATGTTTATTTAATTATTATTTTTGTTTTTTATGGTTTTTTTTTTTTTTTTTAAATTGATCTTTTTATTGTTTTCAATTTTGTTTTTGTTTAAGCTATTATTATTAAAAAAAAAAAAAAAACCCTTTTTTTTCAATTTAAAAAATGAAACCATTTTAGAAAATTTAAAAAAATAGGCATCTTTTTGTTAATAATGAAACTTTTTTTATTGTAGAAAATTATGAGAAATTTATTTGACAATTAGAGATCAAATTTTAAGTAATTTTTTCTTTTGAAATCAATGCTAAATTCAAATCTCCTAGTCATATTTTATTGTGAAATTTCAAAGCTAACTTTTCCAAATTTCCTTTCTGATCTTCAAGGTCACAACAAGGCACAAGATGAGAGCATACTTAGGTGTTTTCTAAATTATTTATTTATTTGAAATTTGGAATTAAAGTAAGAAGAATTGTTCTCAAACCGAAAATTTTAGCTTTCTAAACTCCACTTGTTCTCCTTCCTTACAGACATCCCTTTTATTGCAGATATTCCTACCAATGGTTAGTGAAAAAGGTGGATCTTACCGCACTGTGAAATTAAAATTTCTAAGAAAATAATGAAATCAAGTTTCAAAAACATTACCAAACCTGGCTTAATTTTTTCAATCCATCTATGAATCATCCACGATGTCTTGGATGGACAGTGATCAGGTGCTCTGATAAGACACTCTTTTTTGTGAAGTCACCGGTTCAATTCCCCACCCTATTAGGGTGATATATTGGACATCATGAAGATGTAGTCCTAATAACCTTACAAACAAAAATGAAGCCATTTACAATTCAAGATCTCTAAAATTCTCACATCCAAATTTGGAAAATATGCCTCAATACCCATTAGGATATGAGAGACCATTTGCAAATTTGGATTTAGCGCAAGGATTGGTTGAAGAATGGATGAATTGTGGTGTAGTCACTATTTCAAACCAATCTTCAATGTAGTCCTTGCTCTCCAAGAAACTCTTGATCATCATTCTAGATCTCCTTTCCATAAATAGATTATTGTCAAAACTTTTTATAGTACAAAATTGAATGAAATTTATGCATCTAAATGATTATTAACATGAAATTTAACTATGGATCTAAAAATGAATGCAACTAAAAAAAAATGAGATTGAAGCTAAAAATAATTGTAGATTGAAAGTTAACCACTATGTATACTTCCACGACAATGACGCCAAAAGCATTTGGTAATTTAATTGTTAGTTAAAATAGTTTTTAGTAAATTTTGAAACCCGAGGTTCATGAACTTGTGAAATATAGGTGCACAATATATGCTAAGAATAAACTTTCAGTTTCCAAACATAATCTTAATCTATTGAAAGAAATTAAAAAAAACTTAAACAAAACCTATTCATGAAAAATGTCTAAGATGAGTATGCACACACACTTTCTTTTCCAAAATTCTCAAATTTGGAAATCAGAAAACAATCTTTTAATCTATGAAATTAAAATGACAATTGACATGAAAGTAAACTTACTCTATTTACATGAAAATAAATCTATTCTAGTGACATTAAAGTAAATCTATTTTTCCAGTAGGAAATTAAATCTCTTCTAATGACTTCAAAGTAAATTTAATCTAGAAAGCAACAAATCTTATGCTAAGAAAGAATTGAATTCTTAAACTATGAAATTGAAAAGAAACCTATTCTGAAAGTAGTGAGAGATAAATTGAAATTACTAAAGCGTGCATTATGAAATTAGAATCTTCATGAATATCTATCAAAAAAATTGAAATGCAATGAATCTATGAAATGAGAGAAATAATGTTTAACATGCAAAAGAACATAAATGGAATGAGTGTGAAAGAATGTAAACAATGCATCTAGTCAAAAGACTTAAGATGAGCATAAAAAAACTAATAATAAAACATTAGAATACATCACATACTCATTAGGTGACAATCCCAAAGTGCATGAGAGGTGGAAAGTTAAGAAAACTCTTGATCAAACACCAAATGAAGGCACACCAATATCAAAGTGAACTAGAATGGTATTCGTTACATCAATATTCAGCATAGTGTTAATCCTTAACATCCAAAACTCTATATTGAAGTGTGAGCATAGCTCCCAAAATTTTCACACATTTTTAGAGGAGAAGCCACTCCTATTAATACAAAAAGCTAAGATAACTAATTCATAAATGTAGATCCAGAAATATCCGCTAGATCTAAATATATCTCATGTGGTTAAAACCATGCGTTGACATTTAACAATTAGAATATCTTCATATCCTCTCATAAATCTCTCCTAGATTTGATAGAAGACACTTATCAAACTTCTATGATTATTCTCCATGAAAATTTCTTAATAAATGATCTTAAATATTCCTCAAATATTAAAGCGTTTGACGAGGAAATTCGAATTTGATACTGAAAGGCCAAATATGATTGTTCTAGAATCTTCAAATATACCTGCACATGCCACAACACTCCTCCAACTTTTATATATAAGTGAATACATGTTATTTTTCTCATATTTAACCATAAATTCACTCAAAATACCAAAATAAATGTATTTTAAATCATAGGTCTAAACCAATATTTAATTATGAAGATGATCTTAGTGCATTGTTATAGTGTTGCGAAATATGGAAAATTTTGAAACAAAAGTGAAAGAAAAGAGGGTAAAATGAATGAAATTTTGGAGATTCAACACTTACGTTGATGAAAAAACCCCTTGATTCTCTTTCCATTTCCTTTGTAAGTATTTTTTCCCCTATCCTAGGTGTGATATACAACAAAACACCTTTTGGAGGACTGTAGAGCCCACACTATCCAAACAAATTAGGCCTCTTTAATGGAAAAATAAATAGCTCATCAAGTTCTTGTTTAAAATTTTATAACCCTCAAATTGATTCAAACGATACATCAATATCATATATATTGATAACATCACAAGTTACACATCCTGTAAAAGATATGAATCAATCCAAAAATATGATTGTAATAATCAAACTGGAATAAAAAGATGGATACGGTGAATAAAAAAATAATATACATGTAATAACATTGGATATGTAGCTAAACAAATATTTATAAGTCTACATGGATATAAAAATGATTCAATTTTACAAATGTCTCTCATCTATACATAACATGCAAAATTGGAATAGGAGCAACAATTCATATTCACAGATTTACAATTAGGTAAATTTTGTCATAATGGAAATTATAGCTAAAATCCCATAAAATGAAATTTGTAGTAGTAGTACAAGGTGGCGTGATCAAGAACTTGCAAGGCAGAAAATAAAATTTAAGGGTAAAAAAATTACAGTTCAGACACAAAGTTGAAAAATTAGAATTTATTAGAAAATTTATCGTTGAAGGAGCAAATTTTTTTAAGATTTGAGGGGCGGGGGAGGGGAGGGTTGTGCAGTTTGAAATTTTATTTATAAAATCGAAAGTGGAAACCTTGAGAGAACAAGTTCAAGAGCATAAATGATTCATATTTTCAGGGTTTGGTCCACGATCTTATGTTTTAGCAACAAATATGGTGATATGGCATGCCACCTATGAAGTTCCAATTCCCCGAAGACACAAACAAGTAGTTAGGTGGGAATATGTTGAGAGAAGAGTATCCCATGACATGAAAACTATGAAGGAAGTGATTGTGAGTATTGATTTATATTTTTAGGGTAATGCACATGGAAATATGCCACTTTTGGTTTTAAAATTATTCATACCAATTGCAATGCTTCTAGATTCTAGGTGAATAACTTTGAAATGGAAACGGTTTGGGGCTCAAAATTTGAAGCAAAATTAATGAATTTAGGGTTACAAATCCAAAGAAAGGAATATTGAGAAAAAAAACTACTATCAATGACCTTGGAGCTAGAAATAAAGACAAAAAAGTAAATGAATAATCAATTCAAAGTTTGAAATCAAAATCAATGTATGAGAAGAAACAAACCAAACGGTTATGCCATGAATACTAGGTAAATTGTTAAGATAAACAATGATTCATTAGTTTGGTGTTTGAGGTAGAATCCAAAAAAATTTTAAGTCCAAGGTTTTAAACAAGACATCACATTTTTTAAAGTATAAATAATTTATAATTTCGGAGTACATCCCTAAATTTACTTTTCAAGGGTGGATGTACTAAACATTAAAATTCGTATATCTTCTTGGAGTTTGATTAGGGAATAAGAATTTTCAAACAATGATAACTATCTCACAAGGGTTTCGAGTGAATACCTTGTAAGGATTTATGAGTATCTGAGGCTCACCAAAATATTATGTGATTTCCTTCTTTCATTTTTCCTTTTTTGTGGCTTTTTTGTTAGGATAGAGATGTTTGAGCCCTACAACTAGAACCATAAAACTTACAACAATGCTAATGGTGTATAATATCAATTCCTATGCAAATGAAGCCTTCTTTTGCACCATGTTGGAAAAATACCTACGAAGAAATGCATGGTTTAATAGTAATAAGAACTAGTCCATAAAATCCAAAGTGGAAACCTCGAGAGAACAAGTTCAAGAGCATAAATGATTCGCATTTTCAGTGTTTGGTCCACAATTTTATGTTTTAGAAACAAATATGGTGATGTGGCATGCCACCTATGAATTTCCAATTCCCCGAAGACACAAAAAAGAAGTTAGGGGGAAATACAATGAGAGAAAAGTATCCCATGACATGAAAACTATGAAGGAAGTGATTGTGAGTATTGATTTATATTTTTAGGGTAATGCACATGGAAATAGGCCACTTTTGGTTTTAAAATTATTCATACCAATTGCAATGCTTCTAGATTCTAGGTGAATAACTTTGAAATGGAAAAGGTTTGGGGCTCAAAATTTGAAGCAAAATTAATGAATTTAGGGTTACAAATCCAAAGAAAAGAATATTGAGAAAAAAAAAATATTATCAATGACCTTGGAGCTAGAAATAAAGACAAAAAATTAAATGAATAATCAATTCAAAGTTTGAAATCAAAATTAATGTATGAGAAGAAACAAACCAAAAGGTTATGCCATGAATACTGGGTAAATTGTTAAGATAAACAATGATTCATTAGTTTGGTGTTTGAAGTAGAATCCAAAATTTTTTAAGTCCAAGGTTTGAAACAAGACATCACATTTTTTAAAGTATAAATAATTTATAATTTCGGAGTACATCCCTAAATTTACTTTTCAAGGGTGGATGTACTAAACATTAAAATTTGTATATCTTCTTGGAGTTTGATTAGGGAATAAGAATTTTCAAACATTGATAACTATCTCACAAGGGTTTCAATTGAATACCTTGTAAGTATTTATGAGTATCTAAGGCTCACCAAAATATTATGTGATTTCCTTCTTTCATTTTTCTTTTTTTTGTGGCTTCTTTGTTAGGATAGAGATGTTTGAGCCCTACAACTAGAACCATAAAACTTACAACAATGCTAATGGTGTATAATATCAATTCCTATGCAAATGAAGCCTTCTTCTGTACCATGTTGGAAAATTACCTACGAAGAAATGCATGGTTTAATAGTAATAAGAACTAGTCCATAAAATCCAAAGTGGAAACCTCGAGAGAACAAGTTCAAGAGCATAAATGATTCACATTTTTAGTGTTTGGTCCACGATTTTATGTTTTAGAAACAAATATGGTGATGTGGCATGCCACCTATGAAGTTCCAATTCCCCGAAGACACAAACAAGAAGTTAGGGGGAAATACGTTGAGAGAAGAGTATCCCATGACATGAAAACTATGAAGGAAGTGATTGTGAGTATTGATTTATATTTTGAGGGTAATGCACATGGAAATAGGCCACTTTTGGTTCTAGAATTATTCATACCAATTGCAATGCTTCTATATTTCAAGTGAATAACTTTGAAATGGAAAAGGCCTGGGGCTCAAAATTTGAAGCAAAATTAATGAATTTAGGGTTAAAAATCCAAAGAAAGGAATATTGAGAAAACAAAACTATTATCAATGACCTTGGAGCTAGAAATAAAGAAAAAATAGTAAATTAATAATCAATTCAAATTTTGATATCAAAATCAATGTATGAGAAGAAATAAACCAAAAGGTTATGCCATGAATACTGGGTAAATTGTGAAGATAAACAATGATTCATCAGTTTGGTGTTTGAAGTAGAATCCAAAAATTTTTAAGTCTAGCATTTGAAACAAAACATCACATCTTTTAAAGTATAAATAATTTATAATTTCCGAGTACATCCCTAAATTTAGTTTTCAAGGGTGGATGTACTAAACATTAAAATTTCTATATCTTCTTGGAGTTTGATTAGGGAATAAGAATTTTCAAACATTGATAGCTATCTCACAAGGGTTTCGAGTGAATACCTCTTAAGGATTTATGAGTATCTAAGCCTCACCAAAATATTTTGTGATTTCATTCTTTCATTTTTCCCTTTTTTGTGGCTTCTTTGTTAGGATCGAGATGTTTGAGCCCTACAACTAGAAACATAAAACTTACAACAATGCTAATGGTGTATAATATCAATTCCTGCGCAAATGACGCCTGCTTTTGCACCATGTTGGAAAAATATCTACGAAGAAATGCATGGTTTAATAGTAATAAGAACTAGTCCATAAATATGAATAGATACATAATTTATATATCTCGAATGTAGTTTAGGAATGTACTTTGGTTGGAGAAGAAGGAAAATAATATATATTCAACTAGGGAATTTATGTTGGGTTTGGTGCTTGAAGAAGAAAAATAATAATTTTTCAAATTTTCCATAGAACTATGGTATTAGTCTTATTTATTAGCAACTTTACAAGTTCACCTTTACGGTTAGCTAAGGTAAAGGTGTTTTTAGAGGACCTTTTTTGGGGTTTTACGGGTCAAAAATGGCCATCCCAATCAATGTAGAGAACAAGTTATAGACATATTTATAATTATATTAAAATTTTCAAAATTTATTGTGGTAATCATAATTATTAATGTAAAGAAGGTATAAATATATTTATAGGCATATTTTGTGTTTTTATTATTATTTTTGTTTGCAATGTTAAATTAGGTGTTAATTTCATACTAAGGAAGATGGTTTTTTTTTCTATTCTCCATAATGTATTCATCTCCTTGCAGATACTCTTCATAATGTATTTGACCCAGCTGTAAGCCCACTCCCATTTTCGATAATCAATCATCCTTTGAATTGAATTCCTTATGAATATTCTACCTCGGAGATCTAATTAGCTCCATAACTCTAATCATCCACTAATCCAATAAATAAGCATTTAAGGAAGTACAACCTTTCAATCAATATATAACAACCTTTGAATCCCCTATCCCTTGTAACTTTAGTTTTTTGAAGTGACACAATTAAAATGACTAACATGAATGCATGATTAATATTATTGTAGTGCATGTTAGATAGTTGTATTTTTGTTCCTAAACTAAATTAGTCATTCACATTCATCATTTTTAGTTGTAATACTTATTATATAGTCATTTATTTTAACCCAAGAGTTAATTAGTCGTTTATGTTAGTCATTTTTAGTTGGGTCACTTAAGATTTCTCATTTTTTGTAGTAATTCTCTTGGAAAGGTTGCGGTGAATAATATTTTTAGTCACCTAGTCACTAATTCCTTAATTTTATTCTAGTGGTCCCTTCCTATATTCCAATGTTCATATTCTCACTATTTTGAAGGTTGTGTAAGAAGAATTTTCTCTCTCTTAGAGAAGTGGCGCCAAAAATATGGGTGATGTACCACATTTGGTAGATCCTAAGGGTTGGAATTATGTTGTGATAATATATTAGGTGGAAAGGGAATTTTGCAAAGTTATATTTGGATTCCACAACATGGCTATGCCTCCTCAAGCCCCAATAGCATCATTGGCTATGATTTGATAGCTTTTCCAAATGGCTCTAGATATGTTTTTTAAAGTAGTAATAATACATTCGGTTTCTTGTAGCATGATAATATCATGATTTTCCCTTTTTTTTTTTTTAGGAGTCTTTGTTTGGATATTCTATTGAGATGGCTTATATTCCATGATGATATTTTTATTGGGGATGTGATTGGGAGAGTTGAAATGTCTTTGGACTAACCCTTCAATAATGAACCAAATAATACCCCATTTCATGGATTAATTGCTTTTTGCTTTTCCTACCCTTTTTTCTCTTCTTGTGTTCCCTTTATATGATCTTTGTTTATATTGATTTCAACCCCTAAAGAAGAGTGATTGAGATTTGATTTATTACCTTAATATTGTTCGCTTTCTCTCCTTTCATTCTTGAAGAAGACCCTTGCTATCAGATGCACTTTTTCTTCTTTTATGTTGATTGGATATTTCATTTTACACTCGTGCACTATCTTTTGCAGCTTCATGTTCTTCAAGTCCAGATATTCTTGTTAATTTTTCCTACTCTTTCAATCATTTATACATCATCCACAATAGTTTTTTGTTTTAGCTATGCTTCTTGATTCTCTTATTGTTATTGTTCTTGGGTGCCTTTATGTTCAAACCCTTGTGTCCTAGTTTTTTCTTGCCTTTCTTCTTCGCGTTGCTGCATCTTTCTTTTTTTTACCATTTGAAGCGCCAAGTATTTGTTATCCTTTTGCTTCGTTCAATGTGGAGGGGTCTAATGTTACTTTTCTTGCTTCCTTCCTCTTCCTGGTCACTTGTATGAATACTTTCTCATATCCTTGCTGTTATTCCATTCTTGTATTTAGTATTTTATTTTTACAGAATTCTTTGAATAAGTGTCCATATTCTTGACATTTTCAATAGTCGAATGTGATTTTCTCATAGTCTATGGGTTGTTTCCATATATCATCATGATAGATAATGTTGATGATTGTTGCGAGAAGTTTAGTTAGGTCCATATAGGAAAATAATATGGCATACAATGTATACCTACCTAGTGTAGTGGTTTCAAAAAGCACAATGAAGGAGTTGATGGTGTTTTCTATGCCCTCTAGGCTTTCTAGTTCCCAAAGTTATGTAAATGAGTAAAGGAACAACCATAAAATGGCTGAGTTTAAATCATCCTTATTGGGGTGGAATATTTCAATCTAGGGTTTCATATATAGGTGTGGAAAGTTGAGGAAGTAAGTTCCTCCTTGGAATATTTTGCCCCTATCTTCAACATTTTTAAATATAACTATAAAGAATCCATTTGAACCAAGTTAAGAAGCCATTTGAACCACTTTTTTTTGTTCAATTCATACTTTTATTTTATATTTCTCTCGAATACATCCAAAAATAATTATTTTTTATGGCCATATGCCCACGAATTTGTAGATTACTCTATGATCCTTTATGTACTATATTTTCCCCCTATTTTGTCTTATATAAATTCATATATTGGGGCCTTTTCCATTTGTGGGAACAAGCACCTCCTTCTTGGTAGCTTTGGGTTTTCTTCATTTATTTTTTCCTCTCCTTGGTTGTTGGTGTGAATTCTTGCTAGATTATTGCTTGAGTGTGGTTTTCTAGTCATTGATTTGTCTTCCTTGGATTTCTTCATGCTACAATGCTGCTAAAGGAGAGTTTACTACCTACCTACCATGGGGCACTCTCTTTCCTCAACAATGATGCTGGGTTTGAAGAAAAACCTGGAATAGGCTAGGATTTGAATCTCTATCCTTCATGTCTAAATTGTAGCATTTATTTTATTATGTATTTTTAAGGTTTATATATTTAATACAACTTAATATATAACTTAAATTATTATACATTTAATGTTAAAATAAATCAAATAGATATAATATAACTTTTAATTTTAATTTTAATTCTTGTCATAACGATAAAAATAAAAGCACTTACTCTTCTTTTTTTAAATAAAATTATTTAATTTTTTAAATTTTAAATACTTTTCACTAATATAAACTCTCAAAATGTTATATATATACTTTTAAATTCAGCTTTATGTGATCCATAATATTCTATGAAAACAATTTTTCTATGAAAATCACTAGTTAGTTCAAAAAAGTAATGTCACAATTTATTATTCTATAGAATTTTCACCTAAAACATTATTTTTTAGATTTCTACAAATCTTAATCTATAACTCTTTATAATAAATTATTTATTTATTCTATAATATACTCTAAAACATTATTAAAAAATCATTAAAACTTTAAACCTCGAATCTGAAATTTAAAATTTAAAATATGAAAAAATATATAATCTATGACTAATCATTACAATGAAATATACACATATATTCTACATAAAATGAGAAAATCTCAGTCCAAGAAAGTCAACAAATCTATGATATATCTGCATGCTAATTATTCATTATCTCCATGGTTATTTTCTCGAGTCCAGTTCCACCTAAACCTAAATCATGGGATTGACACTATTCTACCAACAATGGGTTGTGATTTTCTAAAATCCAATCTAAAGGTGGTACCGTATACGCTAAAGAATCTTGTACCGATTTCCAGATCACCCTCTCTGTTCTGATTCAATCAGAAATTTTTGGAATCACTCCTGATAAGGCCAAATTAATGATATAACTATGTCATAAAAAATAATAACAGTGAAGGATATGTACATTTCTTATGCGAAGAGTTTGTTTTTATTATTTCCTGTAAACACGACAAAATAGGCTAAAACGGAAGGCGAGTTCGCATTCACCTGAGTTTGATAGAATCTACTCCATTTTTATACATACATAAAGCATGCGCGCAGGAGGGCGAAATTGCATTCTAGTGTTGCACCAACAAAAGCATTTGAATTGGAATTGACAGCCGCTACTTGGAACAATAATGTAGAAACATTTAGACTTTCTGGCTCAACGTAACTCGTAGACTCAATTCTTGAAGCAAAGCGCGTGCCAAGTCAATGCGACGACTAGCTAGAGAATGCAGTGGTGATTATTCATGATTGTCCCGACGAAGTTTATAGGAATGCTAAAACCATGTGACCATGCTTATTATTAATAACAGGGTTGACGAGAGTGTTTTTGGGAAATTTTTTTACTATAAAATCAAAGATTAGTTGATTTATAATTGTTTTTAAGTTTATAGTAAATTTTCTAGTTTTTTTATAGTTTTTTTCTCAATGCTATAATTCTATTGAGTTATTTAAATATTTGTATCACCAGATTTGAATTAATCTAGGTATCTAGCAAAAATAACAATTTCATCAGTATAAAAGAGATAAGTAATTACTATATCAGGAAACTAGGGAAGATTGGTTGGGTCCATCACATCTTGCAGCTTCTAAACACTCTTCTAACTTATAAACATAAAAACCAAAGAAACAAAAAATAGAGAACATCTTTACCTAAAACATTGTTTTTTGTTCAATCTACTTTTGTGATATATATATATAGTTCAATATATATATATATATGTATATATATATTTTAAACCACTTTAATTTATAATTTTTAACCAAAAATTATATTACCAAATTTATAAAAAAAAACACCATTTAATAATAATTGGATTGCTCCCCTCAAATGTTTCCTAGTGTACCCCGCGGTATGAAGGTGCTGTCTATCTACCCTGCAGTATCTAACTCTTTTAAGCAGTAGTTAATGCTGTGCTTGGTGATATACAAATTGGCTGAATAGTTTTCAAATTCAATAACTTGGTTAAATATTGTACTTGTTTCAATGCAACCGTGAACATATACTGTCCCAAAGTATTTATACTAAATAGACTTGTAAATATTGATTACCAACATTAAAATACTGCAAAGAAAATGGAAGCCGGGCAGTATATACTCAATATTAGATATTGTAATTGTATCAACGCAACTGTGAAAATATACTTTTCCAAAGTATTTATACTTAAATAGACTTGTAAATATTGATTACCAACATTAAATATTGTTTAGGAAATGGACGTAGTAAAAGCTAACTTGCCTTTGGAATTATTAGGGTTCGGGAGTGTGAATTATTTTTTACAGTGGTTTGCCTTTTGATCTGTTAAATATTCAATCGAGATCATTACAACATACACATGTTGTCCCCAACGTCCATTATTGTCAAGCCCAGCAGTAAAGTGCCGCCCGCAGCTTCGAACTTTTGACTTCATTGTCTGAACGATATGTGTCGGGTATTGGACGTTAACAACCAATTGGATTATTATCCATCAGATGGACTGTGTAGAAAAATCTACTTTGTATTATTTAATATTCGTGAGCCTTTCCTTACTCTTTGGTCCTTTTCAGAGACCGACCTCACATTGTAGTTTTGTGAATACCGTGAAATTCGTTTCCGTAGATAATAAAATGGTTTTATCTCTTGTGAAAATTGGTACGGTAGCACCCAAAACTCCATTTATACGCGTCTATTAAGACCCTGGGAAGAAAAGTGAGATAATTCAGTTTTTATTTTAGAGCTTAGCGGATTAATAAGTGTTTTGGTTTTAAGCTTCTTTGAATGAGAAGTTTTAATGGTGTAATTTACCATACGCTTCAATCAATTTTTTTTTCAAAGCTCACTATAACCATGCAGCTAATAAATAATGAGTACAAGTTAATGATAGTGAAAATTAACATAAAATTATATATATTTTAATACCAAATAAAATATAATAATAAGATTACTATTTTATTATAAATATTAAATATAGTTTATGTTTAATGTTATTCAAAAACAAACTAGTAGTCTATAGTGTCATTTTTTGAAGGCTTTTATGGTAGTTTTTTTGGGTTTAATTTCTCTAAATTTAGGCAGGAATTTATTGAAAATAGAAGTTTGATGGTAACCTTGCACATTCAAAGTGCCCTAGGAGTTTTTTAGGGTGCTGAATCCATATATAGAGTCAAAAAACCAGTTTAAATAACAGAAATCAAGATTTTACCTCAATTTTTTTCACCGGATTCCGGCAACTCCAAAAGGTCTCACTAAAGACAACTCCAAAACAAAATAGCGATCTATCATTTCAATTAATATTATGATTTTTTGGCATTTAAAAATATTTTTGATGTATAAATGGAAATTTTTTTGGGCACTTGAATCCTATAGATTAGTCTAGATCCATCTTAAATATCTCTCCACCAAGTGTCTATCTTAAATCTCTTTCTATCAAGCCCCCATAGAATCAAATCTTTATAGGTGTATACATTTCCTCAAGTTTTACACTCGAAAGATTTGCACTCAAAAGGAGGTTTGCACCTCTAGAGATCCAATCCTCTCAGTGCTTATTAATAAATCTAGATTTAAGATAGATCTAGGATGGTTTAAATTATCTAAAATATTGTAACTTTGTTTTACATTTACATTATTCTTCACTAGTTTTTCTCTTTTTCTTATAATAGACTATAATTTACAAATTTGGATAGTTTGAATTTAATTAAATTGTGCATGCAACCACTCATATTTAAAATAATGGTTTAAATTTTTTGTATATATATATATAAAAAGTTGTTATGATTTTTCACCTTGATAAAATTTATTTCACATAAACAAATTTAAACTATAATAACTATTTATGTAATTTATTGAAGCTTTATTTTCCATTTAAAATATAATCATCATTAAACATTTTCTTTTGTCTAAATTTCTAAATATGAGATACTTATTAATTCTTACTTTCTATACTTTATCTCACACAAAATATTTTAACTATCAAATAAATTTATGTGATTTATATTTTTGAAATACTTATTGTTTTATTTTAAGAGAAATTAAATGACTCAAAAATATTTTTAACTATCATATTAATTTTTTTAAATTTATATATCTCAAATACTAATTATTTTTTACTTTGATAAAATTTATATAAACAAACACATTTAACTATAATCTTAATTTACATAATTTTTGTAGACAACATTTTAGTTTTAGAAATATTCCAATTTCATGCAATATTTCATATATAATAAGAGATTGATTATGTTTTCATGTTTTGACAAATAACCTTATATGATTTTTACATTACAAACAAAATCTAATCTAACATTTATGGGAAATGAGATGTTTGTAATGTATTTATAGCTTCACTACAAATAATTGTATTTCATCGATCTACCTTACATATTGAATAGTTTAAGAATTTTTTAACAACACATGTATCTTAATTAAAGATTGAGGGATGATCCTCTTTAGCTAAACACAAACTTTATACTATTTTTATTTTATTTTTGATTTTTTCGTTCGCTTTATTTTTTTGAATAATACTATTGTGTATTTGGTTAAATATATATATATATATATATATATATATATATAATTAATCCAGTTGACGGTAGTGTGTCTATTTAATAAATAATAATATTTTTCTTCAAACAAATTAATGGCATCTAAACAAAAATCTAAATAACCATATAAATAATGTGGGTTTAAATAAAAATCTAAATAATCATATAAATTTCAAAACTAAAAGCTTATTTACAAATTGTTCATTGAGTTCTTTTTGTTCAGATTTGGCTTTCTTCAAATTTGTTCGCCTTCTTCACATGTGTTAGGTGTGTTATTGCTCCACAATCATATAAATAAAAATAATACAAGTTTATTTTCATAACAATCACAATTTCTTACTGATTTATCAAACACTAAAAAGGATTGAGGTGATTAGATCCGTATAAATTATTTTTCATGTTTTTCATTTTAAAAAGTGATTTTCATATAATGAGATTTGATCTCTCTGGGATCTTGGTAGATTATTGATCTATATTGGTTTATTTAATGTAACTTAATTCATAACATTTCTCTCATAGAAAGGGAAAATTTTAAGGGTGGAATTTTATCTTATAGTATAGAAACTTTGGCGAATCTTACTAGCCCCCAACATGTAAATTGTAAACATTTTGATGATATTTTTATTAAAAATTTAGATTTCTAATTAGTTTATATTAGTATATATAAAATTTTGGCCATTTTTTGGGGAAAATAATTGTATACTATAAAATTTGGGCGAATCAATTTTCGAAAAAATGGAAATTGGTGATTTTTTTTTTGGAAAAGTATGAAAAATTAGCCCACCTCTAAATATTAGCCACTAAATTTTTTTTTGGTCATAGATTGGGTTGTAGGGCATCTCTCTACTCAATTATATAACTTAAACTCATGTTTTTAAGAATATTTGGGAGTGTAACACCTGGATTTAAAGTTCCTTGGACTTTGGAGTTATTTTAAATTTAAACAGGATTAACAAGCATATTAATCAAGTTATGAAATAAAGTTATTTTCTTTGAATAAAATATTTAATTATGGTATGTTTCCATACACTGATGGTAAAAGTTTTCAAAGATTCCAAAGTAGTCGAATTAAGTAGTTATTGGCAGTTACCTTTCCTCTAAGGATAAAAGAAAAATCCTAGAGAATGAAAGGGGTTATGTTCAAGAGAAAAAGAAATAGTTAGAGAGCTGTAAGGGGGGAGTGTCAAAGCTGGTAGAAACAAGCGGAACTCTGCTACCTATCATTGTAGGAGAGACTAGAAAAGGGTCGTGAGGTCTACCTCCTGTAGAACTGCTACGCAATCCTACTCTGGTGAGGAGCACAGGGGGAGTTGAGGACGTCATTGCATCTCTCATGGTTGGGGGAATGCCATCAGTCTTACTTATCTGAGATACGTATACAAGACTGTAATGAATTGGAATAGGATTTCTCAAATATGTTAAAATTTGTAAACAGTTTTCTGGGTAATTGTGAACATTTTGTTACAAAAATTAGACAAGAATGAATGTTTAGATTTTCCAAATGTTGCATCAACAATTTTATTTCCTGTAATAGTTTTTGCTGTAAAATTAGTCTTATGGAAGGGTAATAGACTGAATAATTAATGATATCTAGTAGTACAGTAAAGAAACTCCAAAAGGAAATAAATGACCAGATGCAAAGTTAGTCCATTCAGGGAGGGATACTCCCAAATGGGACAGTTTGTCCTGCGAAGAAGAAAAAAAGAAATACAAAGACTCAAGGTTTGGTATTAACCCTCTGGAGGTGGTCCGATCACCTAATTAATTTTATTTCTACATTGAAACTTATTACTTCTCGAATACAAGAAAACCAGAAAATGAATACTGAACTGGAATAGAAAAAATGTAGATCTACTTGCGAGAGATAACTAATTGTAAATACATTAGACATCTATTCAATGGATTGAAATTGGAGAACAACTAGTATGGAAAGCAATAAATGGACAGATAAACTCTAGTAAAATAGTATCACTTGCGAGGAGTAGAAAACATGTGTAAAAAGAATAAATATGAATGAAATTATATACATAGATAGTGTGCAACAATTTTAGGACAGAGGGAAGTTGAGAAAGAAAGGCTCAAATAAAGAACAATAAATAAATTTTAACAAAGAGAATACTTATTCAGATAAGAGTCTTCATGGAAATTAAAGATGTAGTGAACAAAGTATCTGTTAATCCAAATTAATATAACAACATACAAACTTAACAACCTAATTCATTCCAGATTATCTATTTATAGCAGAGAATTGTGAGTTTAAATAGTATAAATACACTACTGTGGGGAAACCAGAAAAGAATAGGAACATCAGAATACTGATATGCATCCAAAGTGTGTCTCAAAAGAAATAGTAAGGATACTCAAATAGAATTTTCAATACAAATAAATGTTAGAAACCCTCGTCTAGTTTGCAACTGTTCAATATCTATAAATATAATAAGAACCCTCGACATGGATAGTGCAATAGGACAGGAACGGGAAGCAAGAGCTCATTCTCCTATCATCAAATTTTAAACCTATCAGTAAAAAACCCTTATTTTCATTCTGAAAGAAAATAACATAAAATACCCAGATTGGCTCCATAGAACCTGTAAAGAGACCCAGGGTATTAGTTCAATCGAGCCAAAAAAAACTTGGAACACGGTGGGTATAGGAATTCCGAAGTTACCTACACTGCAAAAAAAAAAAAATTATCTCTCGGAAATTCCCTAACAATTTAAACCTAGAACATAAAGAAAAAAAGAAAAAGAAAAACTAGGTTCAATAGTGAGCTCACCTTTTGGGGTATTGAGGAGGCAAGCTCCTCCCACCTGTAAAAGGGAATGTTGGGTCTCGTAATTGTTACATTTTAATCATGTTTATCCTCACCATTCCTCACATTCCATCACCTCTTTTAACCATTCATCATACCATTTCCATGGGTTCACCTCATTATTTTCCAATTTATTTATTTTTAATATTATTAGAGAATGTATGATTAATTATCGGAAAACTGACATATTTCACTAATATCTTAAATGTGGATGAGCTTTGTAAATATGTAGCATTATTTGGAAGAATTATTCAAAATCCTCTTGAATATTTCCTCCACCATTTAAATAATTCAAAGGATAATTGTTCAAGATTATTCTAAGGAGAGGATCATGGAGATTCCAAGGAAGATTATGGAGATTTCAAGGAGAAGATCATGGAAGATTCCAAGGAGAAGATCATGGAGATTTGGATAACATAACTTATCCAATATTTGTGAGATACGAGTGAGGATTTAAAAGGATCATATTTTGTAATTATAGGGATATTGGTTGAGAGAAAAGTGGATTTGTAATTATGAGTTGCTTATCTTGTTTCAAAGCACTCATGTATAAATAGGAGTACTCTTTCTCAATGTAAAGATATGGAGAGATATGATATGGAATAGTATTTTCTAAAGTTAATGGAAAACATAACTTATCGTTTTCTTATGCATTGAATAAGTTCCAATAGCTAAAAGTACTCTCAGTGTACGAGGCAAGGGTGGAGGGTGCCCCCACACCGATCTAAGTATACTTCTTAGTTTTCATAGCTGCAATTTATGAATTAGTTTGCTTATGTTTGATTTGTTTATTTTCAAGTATTGATGAATCTAATGCTCAATCTTAAACTGCATATGAAAGGAAAAACAAGTGTTTAAGTTAAGCACTCTTTCAATCGACTATATATTTTTCGGTAGAATTCATCTTTACATATATTTACATGATTTCACAATAGCATTAATGATATAATGAAAATAATGATGAAGGAAAAACATGACCTCTGAACATAAAGCCTCTTGATTATGATATCATATATCTTAATCTATTGTTTAGAAGTTAGATTTATCATTTCTTGCTTTTCTGTTTTCACAATAGCATTAATGATAGAATGAAATCAATGATGAAGGACAACCATGACCTATGAACATAGAGCCTCTTGATTATTATTTCATATATCTTAATCTATTGTTTAGAAGTTAGATTTATCATTTCCTTCTTTCCTGTTTTCACAATAGCATTAATGATAGAATGAAATCAATAATGAAGGACAACCAAGACCTCTAAACATAGAGCCTCTTGATTATTATTTCATATATCTTGATTTATTGTTTAGAAATTAGATTCATCTTTTCCTTCTTTCTTGTTTTGACAATAGCATTAATGATATAATGAAATCAATGATGAAGGACAACAAGGACCTATGAATATAGAGCCTATTGATTATTATTTCATATATCTTGATCTATTTTTAAAAAAATAATTAAGTTAGTTTTATATTTGTAATATGAATTTCACTAACCATCAATAATTCATCTTCTAAACTTGACTGCGGTTGAGACCCATATACTTTGGTGATGTTTCTAAGTTCACAAACTTGGATTGATAATTAAATGCTTGTGTTAATTTAGTAAGTAAATTGACCCAACAGTTTGGCGCCATTGCCGGGGAAGCATTCTTCAACATAGTCAATTAGGAAGGTTGTTAAAAAAAAAAAACGACAAGATCATAGTATTTCTTTTACTTAACTTTTATCATGCATAGGATAGATATTAGAAGAGTATATGCATTAAACAAAAACCCCATAACAAAAAAAAAAAAATGCATTTGCCCAACAAGATCTAAAATGACATGATGTTAAAGAAACCATTTGGAGGGTATGTCAAGACAAGTATATTCTTAAATCATTGTCCACAATCTAGAGTGATCATTAGGGATGAATCTTCAATTTAGAAGTTGGAAGAGGAACAAAGCGTCGATGAAGAGGATCCACAAGAGGAAGACTTAGAATCTTCTTCAAGCGAGGATATAAATGAGGCATGGATCACATGTGATGATTATCAAACAGTAGAACCTGAAATTGAAGAGTTTCTAGCATCACAAGATCCCCCTTTCATTCCACATTTTGAACAAATGACAGTTGAAAATTTTTGTGACATGACAACTAAGGAGCGCCAAGTAAACAAAGATCATCTTAAAACTTGGTCAGAATACCACTCTGTTTTTCAGTATTATTTCTCATCAAATGCTTATGATCACATAAATTTTCATATCCAAGTGTTTATTAAAGTACCTTTCTCAAACTTGGATGTGAATTTAATTCTCATCTTGTTATGCAAATGGATGCATTGGAAATTTTCCTATACTTGAAAGAAAATGTATTTTTTCTGCAATAGAGTAGGAAATATATTATTTTCTTTAGTTTTGAATAAGTATGCTCTCCTCTTGCGTTTTCACATGATATCGAGGATCGGAAAGTAGGTTGTTGATAAACATTTTCAAGAATGAATAAACTAAGGGTTTGCAATATGCTTGATCAAAGATATTTTTAAATCTGCAAATCACTGTGTCCATTTTTCAATAATTTTTTCTAAATTTAGATAGAATTTAGTTTCTTTCTAAACATTTTGGTTTTTTTTTTTTTAATTAATTTAAAAAAAAAATTGTTTTATAAAAAAAACCCAACAGTTTTTTTATTCAATTTCATTTTTATTTTAGATCTTTCATAAAAATAAAACAAGCTCATTCAAATATAAAAATTAAAAAAAAAAATATAACAAAAAAATAATTAAAAAAAAAACAAAACAAAACCTTCAAAAATAAGAAATAAAATATAAAAAATAAATCCAACCAACAAACGCATAAAACAAAAAAAACCCACGCAATATAATAAAACAAATACATATTAAAAAAACACACACACAAAGAAAACAAAAATAAAAACAAACAAAACTAAAAAAAACAAACAAAACAGAGCATTGAAAAACACCAACGTATTGTTGAAGTTCGGGCATGAACCAAGCAAAGCCGCAACCTGATTTGAAATATGGATTTTTTAATCTGGCTTCAAGTTTAATCTACTCTAACCTGCAAATAAACTTTGAATGTGGAACAACTCTACCTTAATTGTTTGACAAATAAAAATGTTTGATAGGTGTAGAAGAAAAAAGAGTGTTTGACAAAAAAGAAAGAGAACAAAGTTGAGATCCGGCATTTCTTGCTCTACTGCTTTGAGCTTCAATCCAAATAAAACCTACAAATCAGACAAACATCTGAAGAGTGCAATCATAAATTATGGTTTGAATAGATGCGTTGAAGTTGTAACCCATGATTATTTTCAACCGGTGGACAGGGAATTGCTGGAGAAAAAGGCCAGAACACCATGTCACTGATATATGCACATAATACCTAAAAAAAAAAAAAAAACTCAAGCGGCTCTCCACAGGTTGAGGAAAGTAATGAGGCAAGGCAAAAATCTGCAAATGCTAAGTCAATATCATCTTCGGCGAGAAAAATCAATATAGAAAATCATGTTCGCTTGAAATCATTTGCATTTTTCTCATCATTAAATTTTTGCGATCTTTCACATTATTTTCCATTGCAGATATATGTCAAAGCAATGCTCGATTTCATTTCATGGAAGTTAAATTAATTATTGCACTCCTGGTAGACTTGCAGATATGGATGATATATATATAGATGAGAGTAAACATCATTCCATGGAAAAAATATCCCGCAATTTCTCAGCCAGATCTGCAATGGATATTATACATGTTGTTGAAGAAGCCATGGAGGTTGAGCAAAATTTTGTTGGGAATCACGATTGTCATTAGACCAAAACTCGTAGGTGTTAGTCAACTATCGCATCGCCATAGATAAGGATCCACGAGAGGCAGTTAGTCCATGTCGTGAAACACACGGGGAGCATTGGTTTATCCAATGTCCAACAATCTCCCTCCCAACGCGAGCTGGGTGTGGATCGAACTCGTGACCTATGCTATGATACCACTTGTTGGGAATCACGATTGTCGTTAGACCAAAACATGCAGGTGTTAGTCAACTATCGCATTGCTATAGATAAGGATCCATGAGAGGCAGTTAGTCCATGTCGCGAAACACAGGGGGAGCATGGCTTTATCTAATGTCCAACAATTTTAAAAGAATTGAAATATTGAGACGAGAACTGGAGTAGAGAATTTCTCTTCACAATATTACAGATAGATAAATAGGAATACACTGGAAACATCAGAAATAAATGACTGAAGTAAACTAAAGCAAACTGAAGTAAAACTAAACAACCTATGACACCTAGCAGATAAGAAATTAACTGAACTGAAGCTAATGGACAGTGAGATTAATATCTCAACATCCCCTCCTAATCTCAATTGTTACAAGTGGAGGCACTAACAATGCCTAATTTCTCTTTTTGAAATTCAAATACATTCTTTCCCAGTGGCTTTATGAAAATATCTGCAAGCTGATCTTTGGAACCAAAAAAAGAAAGTGTGATGTCCCCATCATTGACAAGCTCATGAATGAAATGAAAAAGTGTGTCAATGTGCTTGCTCTTTTTGTGAAAAAATTGATTTTTTGATAAAGAAATCATTGAACTGTTATCATAGTAAATTGTAGTTGGCTCTTTCTCAATATTTGAAATGTCTTTTAATAATCTTCTCAACCACACTGCTTGACAAGCTGCTAAATTTGCTGCTACATATTCTGCCTCTGCAGAAGATATTGAAACGATTGAATGTTTCTTGGACGCCCATGAAATCAGATTTGTTCCAAGATGAAAAACATACCCTCAGGTAATTTTGCGATCATCTAAACTCCCTGCATAATCGCTGTCTGTATAACCTGAAAGTGAACAATTTTCAGAATGTGTATAAAACAAACCATAGTCTATGGTCCCTGCAATATACCTTAAGATCCTTTTTGCAACCTGCTAATGAGTAAGCTTTGGTAACTGCATAAACCTGGAGAAAAAACTTGCTGCAAACATAATATCCGGTCTAGTTGCAGTTAGATATAACAAACTACCCACTAGGATTTTATACAATGTGGGATCAACATGTGGTACTACATCTTCTTTGTTGAGTTTGGTACCTTGAGCAATTGGTGTATCAGCTACTTTGCAATTGGTCATTCTAAACTTTTGAATGATATCAGTGGCATATTTTTGTTGACCAACAAAAATGCCATTATCAGATTGGTGAATTTCAATTCCTAGGAAATATTTCATAACTCCTAGATCTGTCATATCAAACTCTGCTTGCATTGCTGCTTTGAAATCTTCTAACATCATATTTATTGTATAAAGAAGATCATCTACATAAAGGCATACAATAAGAAATTTACCTTCATGAGATTTGGTATATAAAGTGGGTTCATGGCTGCTTCTGGAAAAACCAGTTTTGCTGAGATAGGTGTCGATGCAACTGCACCAAGCTCTTGGAGCTTGTTTCAAACCATATAAAGCTTTCTTCAATATATATACTTTATGCTCTTGTCCTTTTACTTCAAAACCTAGAGGCTGCACTACATAAAATTATTCCTGTAATACACCATTTAGGAAGGCATATTTTACATCAAGCTAATAGAATTTCCATTTGTGTTGAGCTGCTGTGGACAAAATGGTTTTGACAGTGTCTAACCTTGCTACTGGAGCAAATGTTTCACCATAGTCAACACCAAACTATTGTGAGAATCCTTTAGCAACCAACCTTGCCTTATGTTTCTCAATTTTTCCTTTTTCATTTAGCTTGGTCTTATATACCCATTTTACACCAATTTTTGTTTTGTCTCTTGGGAGATCAGTTAATTCCCAAGTCTGATTTTTCTCTATGGCAGCAATTTCTTAGTTCATTTCTTCGACCCAATGCTTTTCTTTGACTTCTTCTTCAAAATAAGTCGGCTGAGTTGAAATGAATGCAAACATATTCTGTTTTTCAGATTCATGCTCCTGTTCATATATCTCTGTAATACTTCTTGTTTTTTGTCCCTTTTCTGAATATGTTTGATCACTGGCTGAATCAGTGCCTGATGATGTTCCATTTTCAGAATTTTCTGGCTGTTCTTGAACCTGCAATCTTGGAGGCTGTGGTAGATAAATAGGCTGATTTGAAGTTTCATCTACATGGTCAAACAAATATTTATTTTCGAAAAATTTCACATCTCTGCTTATAATGAACTTTTTGGTAATAGGGTTATAAAGTCTGTAGGCTTTCGACTGTTCACTGTAACCTTCAAATATGCATTTCTCACTTCTATCATCAAGATTTTTTCTGAGTTTTTCAGGAACATGATAAAAAGCTACTGATCCAAAGATCTTTATGTGTGACACATTTACCTTTTTTCCATCCCATGCTTCTTGAGGTATTTTATCTTGTAGGCTGGATGTTGGAGATCTGTTAAGAACATACATCGATGTCGACACTGCTTCAGCCCAGTAGTTATTTGTCAACTTCTTCTCCCATAGCATGCATCTCGCCATGTTCATAATCGCTTCATTCTTTCTTTCTGCTACTCCATTTTGCTGTGGAGTGTATCTGGTTGTGTACTGCATTAGGATACCTTGCTGTTGACAAAATTTTTTGAATTCATTTGAAGTGTATTCTCCTCCTCTGTCTGATTTGAGTACTTTCAAGAGTTTTCCACTCTGTTTTTCTGCTTCTGCCTTGAACTCCAGAAATCTAGAGAAGGTATCTGATTTGTTTTTCCAAAAATACACCCATATTTTCCTGCTAAAGTCATCAATAGAAGTCAGAAAGTAGAAACTACCACCAATGGACAATTTCTGTCTTGGACCACAGATGTCAGTATGGACAAGTGCCAAAGGCTCTTTCGCCCTTGAAGTTAATAAGGGAAAACTATCTCTTTTATGCTTGGACAAGACACAAACTTCACAATTACAGACTTTTTCATTGATAGTAGGTAGACCAATGACTATAGATTTCTTTTGAAGAAAACTGAGACTCTTGACTAGAATGTGACCATACCTAGAATTCCATAGATGAGTTTCATCTATTCTTGATATATTTTGGACTAAATATTCGTTGGTATTTTGGCTTCTAAAGGCCAATGGAAACATCCTACTCTTGGTCTTTTCAAATTTTTCTATCAGCATTTTATGAGGATCTTTGTCATATATATAGCAGGTGTTTTTTTGAAACAATACATCATAGCCATGTTCCATTAATTTTCCTACACTAAGGAGGTTATGTTTGAGATGAGGAACATAATAAACATCAGGGATGTATTTGTTTTGATTCTGCTTAGTAAGAATAGGAACAATACATTTTCCTTTAACTTTAATACTTGTACGATCTCCAAGCGTTATCTCTGATGTTATGGAAGCATATAGAGAAGAAATAAGTCTCTTGTTACCTGTCATGTGATTGTTGCATCTGCTGTCGAGCAACCAAAGATCTTTACTCTGTTTGTCTTTTGAGAGATGACATGAAAGAAACATGGTCTTTAAGGATTCTCCTTGACTGTTAGAGATATTGATATAGCCTCTGTGCTGATCTCACTGTTTCTTTCTACAGTCGTGTTCGTAGTGGCCAAAATTATTACAGTAGTAACATTGAACACTTGATCTGTTCCATGACCTTCCCCTCGGATTTCAGTTTTGCGGAGGTCTCTACTGCTCTGTTGCATGATGATGATCAGATCTGCCATTGCCTCGACCTCTGCCTCGCTTGTTGCTGCCTCTGTATCCTTTGCCTCTGCCTCTTTCAAATGAGAGGTATGCTTTGAAGGCTTGTTCCGTGGAATCTTCTGTCAGATTGAGTCTTGTTTCGTGTGCCAAAAGTGATCCAGTCAACTGTTCTACTGAGAAAATTTTAAAATCTTTGGATTCCAAAATGGTTGTGACAATCATGTCATATTTTTTTTGATAGACTTTGAAGAACTTTTTCAACAACTTTCTGATTTGTAATGGTTTCCCCAATGAGTTTGATTTGATTCACTATTCTCATGACTCTAGTCATGAACTGATCCACATTCTCAGTGTCATCCATCTTTAGGGTTTCAAACTGAGCTCTCAATGTTTGCAGTTTAACCATTTTCACTGTATCATTTCCTTGATACGCAGCTTGCAAAATATCCCAACATTCTTTTGCTGTTGTCGCACCAGTTATTTTGTCAAAAATAGAATCATCTGCTGAATTTTGTATCCAACATTTGGTTCTGTGCTCCTTCTTTCTGAGTTCAATAGCTGAATTTCTCTGATTATTGGTCATGGCCGCCCATGCTTCTTTAGTCGGTTCGACATAAGCAATCAGAAGCGTATCCCAACAATCTTGTGCTTGTAAAAAAGTCTTCATTCTCAAATTCTCAAATTCATAATTTTTGCCAATCAGATTTGGTGTCTGTGGCAAAGAACTTGAAGAGACCATTATTTTTTCAAATGTGCCTTTTGTAAATCTCCTCTAAAATTTTTAAATCTCTTTTAAAGACTTAAATTTTTTTCTTAAAAACCTTCTTTAAATTTCGTCTTATCACTTTAAAGCTTGAATCGATTTTGTCCTTATGTAAACGTTAAACTTCGTAAAAGAGCTTTCACGTAAAAAGAAAGGGCTTTGACTTTATAAATGATATGAAGCGTAAAACGTGTATTCTCGCCCACCGTGAATGACTTAAAAAAATACCTTCATATTTTACTCGCGCGTGTATTGATTTGAACGCAGATGCGTAACTTTATTCGCTTGCAGACTGGCGCGGTCCCGAATTCCTTAGCCGCGCCTATTTCAAAAACCATGCATGAAAATGGCACAGGTATGTGGTGTATTCTCGTGCCAATCAACTCAGAGTCGCGCCAATCCATTGCTCTTTCGTGGCTCTGTTGCTGCTTTCTAGGGAGGCTTATGCAAGTTAGCTTTGATACCATGAAAAAATTAAAACACTAAAATGAGAACTGGAGTAGAGAATTGCTCTTCACAATATTAAGGATAGATAAATAAAAATACATTGGAAATATCACCAATAAATGACTAAAGTAAACTGAAGCAATATGAAGTAAAACTAAATTTGTTGTCTGCTGATTCAGTCCAGATTTGTTGGGCATCGCATGGGGTGGGGTTTCAAACCCCGTCTCTCTGGGTTACCAAAAATACATTCATGACTGCCGCTTCTATTAAAAAATAAACATTCACAATGTGCTGGTGGTAGACGCGAACGGTTATAAAATCGCGAGCCTTTTTCTATTTTGAAACCAAATTGCCGTGGAAAGAGATCCTCTGGCTTTAAATTTGATTCAAACGCAGAAAATTTGGACGAGGATTATTAAATTTAGATGCAGCAGAACGTTTAAAACATTAATCAAATTTGATCGAGAGATGGAGATGCTACTTCAAATGGAGATGCAGAATAATGAGCTCCAGCGTGAACTTCAGAAATTTGTTGTCTATTTACTCGATTAATTTAAACAATACTTTTCCACTCGAGTTCTATTCTATTCCATGTTCATCCTCGCAGCTTGGCAAAAAGATAAATGATTTTGGTGCTGATGGAGGAGCGGCAGCTTTTTATCAAACACCAGGCAAATGTCTGAGTTCACACTTTCAGATATCGCATGGCGAAGTCCAATGTCTCAGCATAGATATTCCAGTTGGTTGCTTCTGCTGCTATTCAAACTAGTTTCTTGCTACGCCTCCCAAGACTACCTTGCAAGTTCTTATAGTACCAGTGTTTTAGACCCTTACTTCCAGAACCTGGATATTGGAAAGGCTTGGTTGAATTGGATGAGCGCTATCTTCTATTTTGGCGGGAACCGTTAATCCAGTGGTTCAAAGAAATAAGGTGCCCTGCATGCCTCAACCAAAAGGAACATACGCAAATATAGTTAATGAACGACTTGGGTACATCATTTAGTCAGAGCCCTTACGCTATGCTTGGAATACTACAGGCGATCCTAGCAGAAGCAGATATATACCGGAATTCATACCGCCTCCACAACTAGATAACAACTGTTTCAGGAGGTGGAAGAGTTCAAGTTGAAATAAAATTCTTTTATCGTTGGATGACAGTTCGATGTGTGGAGTGTATTGGTTGAAGGTTTGATAGGGAAGCAGAATCGCACACCTGTTCTTCTTTCTTCTCACTTATCCATTTTGCGGATTAATCCATTTTTCCGGGGATGTGATGCGACTCTATCCAAGTCATATTGTGGGAATGCCATCTTCAAAGATCTTGCGAAGAGCAGATGAGATCATTGAATATTCGAAAATCCCTATCATACCTTCACAACAACTGAACGGATTTGAACGTCTATATTTATGCTTGACAAACAACCACTTTCCTTTACCACCGGAAATACTTGTATTCTATACAAGAAATGGGTCATACATGTTGGTGGAAATGGTATGAGTGCATTACTCATACTAGAGCAGAGAAAAGGAAAGAGCAGAGCTGCGGAGAAAGGGAAGCGTATTGACGTTGATGATGGGCAACGATATTTCACGACTTCACATTGTGTGCTTTTCTTGTTTCTTCCAATCTTCAGCGCAATATCCTCCCCCTCTAAGATGTCAATCTCGTCTGCGAGGATGGATTTAGAATTTAAAAATATGCAAAGGAAATCTCAGGCGGCACAGAAGAAAATTCCAGAACGAGATTGTTGGAGAGAAATTTCGCGGAACTTGTCAGCAGTTTGAGCTGCTCAACTCTGATTTGCTCCATACCATCTCCGGAAAAGAATATATCACTTACTGCACTCGTTATCTGCAACAAACTTCATGTTGGCACTGGAAAAAATCTCACCAGGTTTTCAACCTTTCAAACGATCCCATGCACATTCAATATCACCATCACCATCAAAGGCAATTTATGATTATGGTCCCGTTTTTTTTTTTTTTTTTTTATTGCTAAAAATTAAAAAAAAACAAAAAAAATATATTTTGTTTTGTTGGTTTAAAAAAAAAAAACACAACACAAATAAATTAAAAAAAATTGTGTGTTTTTATTTATTTATTATTTTCCATAAAATAAAAATAATAAATCAACATAAATAATAAACAAATAAAAATATTTTGTGTCTTTTTATTTATTTATTATTTTTGATTAAAAAAAAAAAATCAACATAAATAATAGAAAATAAATTAATTAATTAATTTGTTGTTAAAAACAAAAAAAAACAAAAAAACAAAAAAAAACAACATCCTAAAAATTGTCTCACATTTATTTACGAATACATTGCATGAGGACATGCAATACTTTCAATTTGGGGTATAATAAAAGTATGTTGATTGCATGCATCTAACAAGTGAAATGAGATTGGTGTGTAGGTCAAAGAGAAGCTTATGCGAAAAGCCTCAACATTACGATACGACACTCTTTTCATCCATGATTAGTGTAACTTCGAAAAATAACTAGACGATCTAATGCAAAAGTGATCACAATGAAACATGCATCATTGCACGCTTGAAGGAACTAATTCTTCACTGCACATATCATGACATTTTCCGCTATACAAAAATCCTTTTGCATCATGATTACTCATATTTTTCCTTCAAAGTGCCTTAATCATCCCTATGTTGTAGCCCATCTTCCATTTCTTTTCCTTCATGGCTTCATACATGCCTATTTTTCTAAATAGGATACATCATTTCCTTCTTATTTTTCAGTTCGTTTTTTCTTGTCAATAAAAATTCCAAGCTCTCTTTCCATGATTACATTTCCCTACCATATGCACTGCCTGATTCTGAGATCTTTTCATCTATAGTCCTACCAATCATTTGTACAAACTCGCGTTGACTGATGTGGGATTCCTTAAGGCCCACCTTTCAACAAGTCTCAACCCATCGACTTCATCACTTTATCTAGGATAGAGACTAGAGTCATCATTAGTACCTTGAGGCTTGTATTACCTAATGACAGGTTCTCTCGCCTACAGTCATGAGAATACATGAATGTCCCTTGATCGTTGGATCTTGAAAGTGGCTCGACATCATATCATTTATTCGCACTTCGCAAGATATACTAGGGTACCTTGGCACTCATTAACATCAATGGTGAGTTTTCCTTGCATTAGTTAACGACATCCATTAATGGTCGACAATCCAATGACTTCTTTTCATGCTCGACATCGACACATTTATCCGCATGACTAGAATTGTACCATCAGATTTCTGAAGTAGTTGAGGACTATATATTTTTCATGACTCCATCAGCAGTTGCGACAACATTCCTTTAGCCATATGAGAGTATGGAAGTTCCACTTTCATACATCATCTTCATATTTATACAACCAAGGAGCATTACATATTCCTTCACTTCATCTAACAGTAGCACTTCGGATTCCTTCACTTCATCCAGCAGCTTGATATTCACATGATCCAACACCATGATATTTTCCTATTCTAGCAACACGACACATTCTCTCATGCAAATCAACATGACATTTTCCAGATCCAGAAGCAGAAGCAGGAGTTACATTCATATTGCATAGTTCATCAACTGTTTGGGTAAGTGAAGGTATGTTATTTTCTAATTTTTAATCAAACAATTTTCTTACATGTTGAAAGTAAATGCATTTGGAAAATTCCCTCACCATATTACATCATCTTTCACCTTTTCGTAAACATAAAACATCTTCAGTTTGGTGGGGAAAACATTCATAACCAATTTATTCCATTTATCACCTGACATATTATAGACCAACATGACTCTTCCAAACTACACTTCGTTGCAATTGACACATTAATATCTATTTTGGCATGATTCAAAAATATGATAAAAGCTTTTCTTATGAATATTAATGACTTATCATTTCCAGTACATGACTTATCATTTGGAGTACATGCATTAAAAAAGAGAAGAAAGAAAAAATAAATGTTGTTAACACAAGAATCAACATTTTTTATATTTCTGGTTGTCAACACAAGAAGCAACCATAGAAAATATCATTTGCAGTACATGTATTTTACATCTTGGAATGATACATTGTTAGAAACCATAATCATTCAAAGCCAAAATCTTTTAATCCATGGAAGGTTGCATGAGGACATGCAACAAGTTTAGTTTTGGGTATTTTGGGTCTTGTAATTGTCTCATTTTTATCATTTTTATCCTCACCATTCCTCACATTACATGACCTCATTTAACCATTCATCATAACATTTCCATGGGTTCAACTCATTATTTTCCAATTTATTTATTTTTAGTATTAGTAGAGAATGTATGATTAATTATTGGAAAATTGAAATAGTTCACTAACATCTTAAATGTGGATGAGCTTTGTAAACGTGTAGGATTATTTGGAATAATTATTCAAAATCCTCTTGAATATTTCCTCCACCATTTAAATAATTCAAAGGATAATTGTTCAATATTATTCTAAGGAGAAGATCACGGAGATTCCAAGGAGAAAATTATGGAGATTTCAAGGAGAAGATCATGGAAGATTCCAACGAGAAGATCATGGAGATTTGGATAACATATCTGATCCAATATTTGTGAGATATGAGTGAGGATTTAAAGGGATCATATTTTGTAATTATAGAGATATTGGTTGAGAGAAAAGTGGATTTGTAATTATGAGTTGCTTATATTGTTTTCAAATCACTCATGTATAAATAGGAGTGCTCTTTCTCAATGTAAAGATATGGAGAGATTTGATATGGAATAGTATTTTCTGAAGTTAATCAAAGACACAATTTATCATTTTCTTGTGCATTGAATAAGTTCCAGTAGCTGAAAGTACTCTTAGTGTACGAGGCAAGGGTGGAGGGCACCCCCACACCAAGATAAGTATAGTTCTTAGTTTTCATAGCTGCAATTTATGAGTTAGTTTGCTTATGTTTGATTTGATTATTTTCAGGTATTGATGAATCTAATGCTCAATATTAAACTGCATATGAAAGGACAAACAAGTGTTTAAGTTAAGCACGCTTTCTATCAACTCTATATTTTCCATTAGAATTCATATTTACATGTCTTTACATGCTTTCACAATAGAATTAATGATAGAATGAAATCAATGATGAAGGAAAACCAAGACCTCTGAGCATAGAACCTCTTGATTATTATTTCATATATATTAATCTGTTGTTTAGAAGTTAGATTTATCATTTCCTTCTTTCCTATTTTCACAATATCATTAATGATAGAATGAAATCAATGATGAAGGACAACCAGGACCTCTGAACTTAGAGCCTCTTGATTATTATTTCATATATCTTAATCTATTATTTAGAAGTTATATTTATCATTTCCTGATTTCCTTTTTTCACAATAGCATTAATGATAGAATGAAATCAATAACGAAGGACAACCAAAACCTCTAAACATGGAGCCTCTTGATTATTATTTCATATATCTTGATATATTGTTCAGAAATTAGATTCATCTTTTCTTGCTTTCTTGTTTTCACAATAACATTAATGATATAATGAAATCAATGATGAAGGACAACCAAGACCTTTGAATATAGATCCTCTTGATTACTATTTAATATATCTTGATCTATTGTTTAAAAGTTAATTAAGTTAGTTTTGTATTTGTAATATGCATTTCACTAACCATCAATAATTCATATTCTAAACTTGACTGTGGTTGAAACCCATATACTTTGGGGATGCTTATAAGTTCACTAACTGGGATTGATAATTAAATGCTCATGTTGATTTACTCAGTAAATTGACCCAACAGGGAGCTAGGTTAAACGAATAACAACAATGAATTTACCCCTAAAAACAGAGAAGGAAATAAATTATGATCTCGATAATTAACATCTCACCTGCTTCAGCCATCGAGACTGTGTTTTTCCATTGACGAAGTAAAAACTTTGTAGTAAGTTCCTCCATGCAATGAGGGAAGTTCAAGAAACACAAGCTGTCATATAGCACAGTCACCACAAATAAGCCGACTCTGAAATGGAGCAGAGGACAATTATTAAACGCTAGCAAGGCCATTGCAACATGACCATAAGTGTAGCAAATCTCAGGAAAGGAAACCGTGATAAGAGATGGGGCGTTGTCGAGATACCATGATACACAGAAAAGCCTAGAATAAGAAGACCTCAACGGGCTAGAGTTACAAAGTAGAGGCTACCTGGAGCGGTGCTCGAATGAGAATTCAGTTAGGGTTCAGGGGGTGGGGTAATACCCTAACCGCCCCATAACTTGTTTGGATTGTAGATTAAAAACGATGATCATTGACAATGGATATGCAAATAATTGTCCCTCAAATTAAATGAGGTGTCCCCTCGATACTATGGTGAATCCAGTTTTACATTGAATCAATATTCTTATAATAATGTTTTGAGAGTACTAGGTATATTGGTTTGGTAATTTCGTAAACCTATACATAATTTCCACTGACTGGAAATATGAGTGCCTTATGAAACAAATCATCAACAATCTAAGGCTAAGAACTTAAACAATATCATCATATTCCTAAGTGAGATCGTACTTTAGCCATCCAATTTTTTTTCTTGATTGCAATTAAAGCTTAATGCTGGAAAAATTATTTATCAAGCTATATGGAACTGGTTTGAATTAGCAATGATATTTAAATTATGAAATCCTAATAGATTATATTAAATGCAAAAATGTTTTGAGGATTATGATTAATGTACATATAATTGCATTAAGTAGTAAATTTTTTGTATGGTTTCATTTTAGATGATTAATATAGGAATTTAATGCTAGATGTAAGAAAAAATTATGAAGGTAAATATTCTATGTTAGACGTTACAGGTGGTATCAGACCAATGTTCAAACTGTGGGACCTAAAAAGGGTCACCTAAATAACATTTGGTATGTATAAAAATGTGCACAAAATTGGGAAGAAGAAGTGGACAGAGTGTAATGATGATCGGTTCTGCACATCAAAATCCCAGGACTACAGGTGAAATTCAACCCCATCCTAACCCAGAAATGAATCCAAAAATGTGGGTGCAGCTGAGTGTATAAAAGCATCAGTAAACTAGTAGTTTTATTGAAGAGAAGCAACGACAAACCAATAGACTTCTCGATATTGTGCAATTACTACAAGAAGAAATGGTTCGAGTAAGAAGTGATAATGAGAGGTTGATGTGGGGACAATAAAGGATCCTTAAAAGCATCTCATATAAATAGGATTAAGGGACAACTCAACTAAGCCCAGAAAGGCACTCGAGAAGAATGTGAACAATGACAACAAGCAGATGATAAGCTAGAAGGTAGCCAAACCCAACGATGTAATAAAAAAAGGTATTATAATGAAGTAGAGTCAAGAAATGTCTCAGACCGGCAAGAGATGAAAAATTAGATAGTGGATTTGGAGGGTGAATTGTGAAAAATTAAACCTCCCACATTTAATGGAGAAGTTGAAGAAGTAGCAGAAGCATGGATAATTAGCATGAATAAATAGTTTCAAGTCTACAAGTACAACATCAAAAAGAAGGCTCATCTATCCATTTATCAGCTGCGGGAAAAAGCCACACTATGGTGGGAAGAAGTCAGGAACATACGAGGAATTGATGATCAGAATGTAACTTGGGACGAATTCTAGCGGTAGTTCAAGGAAAAATATCTAACAAAGCATTTTTACAATGAAAAATCTCGAGAATTTCATGACTTGAGACCGGGAAAGCTATTTATGGATGAGTTCATAACTAAATTTACTTTCTTATTTTGATATGTTCCATATATGAGGGATGAAAAGGAGAAATTAAAACGATTTATGAGTAGCCTACCTGCTCATATGAAGGGGAAAATAGACCTCATAACGCAAGGAAAATCGATGAAGTGATTCAAAAAGCACGTATGTGCTATCAATAGTCCAAGGTGGAAGGATTTGGCCACCCTGAAAGGACAAAAAAGTTACTCAAACTTTAAAAGAAGAAGATCTCACAATTTTAAGAATGTTGTTAGGAATAAAAAAAATATACAGTAGGGAAGATGCAACAAAGAACCAAGTGGAAAGTAGAGGAATGACCCACTGAAGCATCCAGTAGACCAGATAATGGGCAGATCCAGAAACCGCTATTACTGTGTTGGGAATGTGTTGAGGCACATTATTATAAGAACTCTCCTCATCGTGGAAGAAACGAAACTGCAGATAATGTGCCTGAGGCATCCATAGTAGGATACGTGGAGCGAAACATACCTAGAATCAATGCTACACTTGAGGATCGGCAAGTGAATTTCCAGCCAACAATTAGAGAACTCGAAGGTAAGAAGTATTCCCACCTTGTTTCTATTTTATTTGATCCTGGTGCTAGTTTAAGCTATGTAAATCCTAGGATAGTGGAAACATGTAACCTGCAGAGTGAGAACTTTAAAATTCCTTGGCTCGTATAGATAACCAATGGGGCAAAGAGAAGCGTTAATGCTAAAGTTTCCAACTGTCCCCTAGAAGTTGGAAACCAACATAAAAATATGGAATTTAACATTTTACCTTTAGGCTCCTACAATATATTACTCAGAATGGATTAGTTGGAAGTGCATTGGTCACTAGTAGACTGTAAGATAGAATCATTTACTATAAGGTTGAGGATGGAACTCACCAAGAGTTGCAAGGAATTAAAAATTCACTTTAGTTGCATCCTATTAGTGCATATCGGTTGGGAAAATGCATTAGAAAAGGGTGTCAAATTTACGTAATTCAAGTAGGATTCACTGATTCTAAGGATAATACCCCCTGGTAGAAAACATACCAGTGGTTCAAGATTTTATGGAGTTGTTTCCCGAAAACATACCAAGACTACCATCAAAGCAATACATCCACTTTACCATCAAATTAATGCCAATTTCATCACTGGTATCATGGGCACAATACCAAATGAGTGTGCCTGAACTGATAGAGCTGAAAATGCAATTAGAGGAATTACTAGACAAAGGATGCATTTGTCCTAGTGTGTCACCGTGGGGGGCACCAGTGTTTTTCGTAAAGAATAAGGATGGTACAATGCGAATGTGTATGGAGTACAGACAGCTTAATAAATTAACTGTTAAGACCAAGTACCCACTGCCACGGATAGATGATATCTTCGATCAAGTAAAAGGGGCGACTATCTTCTCAAAAATAGATCTAAGGCCCCAGTGTCATCAAATCTAGATAAGATATGAAGAAATATGTAACACAGATTCTGTACCTGATATGGGCATTATGAATTCATGGTTTTACCATTTGGATTAACCAACACACCAGAAATATTCATGAGTTTGATGCATGACATATTTCATCCTTTTTTGAATAAATTTTTTTTATTTGTATTAATGATATACTAATCTACTCAAGGACTATGGAGGAATATAAGGAACATTTGCGTATAGTGCTAAAAATGTTGAGAGACCATCAAATTTATGCCAAAATTATCAAATGTGATTTCTACAAAGAGTAAATCCAATATTTAGGCCATGTTATTTCTACTGAAGGTATAATAGTAGACCCTGAAAAGATAAAGACTATTATGGAATGGAGGGTACCCAAAAACTTAGTAGACATACGATATTTTATGAGACTAGTCAGATATTATCGATGTTTTACAGAAGGATTCTCTAAAATTGCATTTCGCATAACCTACTAGAAACAGAAAGGGTAAGTGTTTAATTCAACTATTGAATGCCAAACTAGTTTTGAAAAGTTAAAACAGTTGCTGAACACAACTCTTGTTTTGAAGGTGGTAGATCCAAATTTCGAATTTGAAGTTTTCATTGACGCTAAAAAGGAGGGAGTAGGAGAGGTGTTGTCACAAGATGGAAAGGTTGTGGCATATGATTCAAGGAAATTGAAATTTCATGAATAATGATATTCCATGTGTGATCTAGAGTTAACCACAGTGGTGCATGCACTAAAAATATGGAGGCACTAGCTATTGGGAAAAAAGTTTGTGCTAAAAACAGATCATAGTAGCTTAATCCATTATTTTAAACAAGTTGACTTGAATGCCCACCAAGGCAAGTGGAATGCATTTCTAAGCAATTTTTACTTTTGAAATGCAGCAAGTTGAAGGAAAAGAAAATCGAGTTGCCGATGCGTTAAGTAGAAAATTGCATTATGTGTATGAATTATACTTCAACCACATGGAATTCATTTTCGAAGAACATGTGAAATAAGTTGCAGCAAAAGATCTTGAATATCAGTTTCTATGGAAACAAACACAAGACACAGAAACTCAAGGGAAACAAATAGATTACACAATCAGTAATGAAAAACTACTGATTTTTCGAGGAAAGATATACATTCCTAATCAAATAAGTTTAAAAGAGCTGATCTTAGATGAGTATAACCAGAGCTCTTATTCTGCACACCCTGGTTACCAGAAACGGTTAACAACCATCAGAAAATACTACTTTTTGCCTGGTATGTGTAGAGACATCCCTAAATACTTGAATAAATGTTTGGAATGTTAGTAGGTTAAGGTTGAGTATTGGAACCTAGCAGGTTTACTGCAACCCATACATGTACCAGAATGGAAGTGGGAAGTTATATAGTTGGATTTCATTATAGGCTTACCGAGATCGAAGAGACACAATGATTTTATTATGTTAGTGGTTGACGGGCTGAGCATAGAATCTCATTTTATTCTTGTATAGTCTAGTTTTAAAATTGTGAAAATTACATACAACTTCATGAGAGATATTTAGATTACATTCCATTCATGGAAAATTTTAGGGGCTAATATTCGTAGGTGGGCTAATTTTCCATAGTTTTTCCAAAAAAATGATTCACCCAAATTTTACAATATAAAATTATTTTACCTTAAAAATCACCAGCATTATACAGAAAATATATATAATATCATTATAAATTTGAATAATTTTACAAATAAATCAATAAAAAATTTATAGTTTGCATATTAGGGACTGGTGAGATTCGCCAATTTTTTAAACTTCAAAATAATTTTGCATCCTTAAAATTTTCCCTGATGGCATTATAAAAGCAGTCATCTCAGATAGGATGCAAAGTTTACCTCAGCCTTTTGGAAGGCATTGTTTACTGGACTAGGTACACAAATCCAATTTAGCACAACATATCATCCTTAGATGGATGGGCACACAGAACGGGTGAATAAGATATTGGAGGACATGCTATCAGTGTATGAAATGCAGCAACCCATGAAGTGGGAAGATTAATTGCATTTGATAGAATTTTCCTATAATGATGGATACCAGGAATCTCTTAATATGAGTCTATTTGAAGCCTTATATGATAGACAGTGCCGAACTCCCATTAATTGTAGTCCATGAAAAATTAATTCTTGGGCCAAAAATGTTGGCAGATGGAGCGAGAAGTAAAGAAGATCCGACAAAATTGAAAAGCTACCCAGGATAGACAGAAATTATATGCGAATTGAAAGAGGACATATTGGCAATTCCAAGTGGGTGATCATGTTTACATGAGAATTAGACCCAAGAAGAGTAATTTAAGGTGGACATACATGCGCCAATTTGGGCCCCTGATTTTGTGGATCTTTCCAAATCTTGGAAAGGGTGGGACCAATAGCCTATCGGCTAGCTTTCCAAGGAAAAATATGTTTTCAGAATGTGTTCCATGTGTCTATGTTAAAAATATATGTCATGATACAAAACATGTAATACACTGGCAAAATATTCAGGTAGGAATGAAATGGGAATTAATATCTCTATGAAAGATAAATAAATATTTATAAATTAAAATTTTCACTAGTTGTAGATCGAATCAGACAATGAATTTCTGGTAGAACCTCAACATATTCTTTATTAGAGAGAAATAATGCTCTGGAGGTGAGCCATCACCCATGTTAAAGTGCAATGGAATCACTTTAGCCCCGAGGAGGCGACTTGGGAAGATGAAATCTTTTTGTGAGAATAATACCTAGAACTATTCACTAGAATGGCATAAACACCGAGGACAATGTTTTATTTAAGTGGGGGAAGATGTAACAAACGGAGTTAAAGTTCCTTAAAACTAAATTTTAATTTAGACATTGGATTTATTTTAAATTTAAATAGGATTAACAAGCATGTTAATCAAGTTATGAACTAAGGTTATTTCTCTAAATAGAAGATTTAATTATGGTATGTTTCCACCAAATGATGGTAAAAGTTTTCGAAGATTCCAGAGTAGTTGGATTGAGAAGTTATTGGTAGTTACCTTTCCTCTGAGGATAAAAGGAAAATCATAGAGAAGGAAAGGGGTTATGTTCAAGAGAAAAATAAACAACTAGAGAGTTCTAAGGAGGGAGTGTCCAAAGCTGGTAGAAATGAGGGGAACTCTGCTACCTAGCATTGCAGGAGAGACTGGACAGGGGTCTTGAGGTCTACCTCCTACAGAACTGCTACGCAATCCTACTCTAGTGAGGAGCACGGGGGGAGCTGGGGATGTCATTTCCTCTATCATAGTTGGGAGGATGCCATTATTCTTACTTATTTGAGATAAGTATATAAGAATGGAATGAATTGGAAAATGATTTCTCAAATATTTTAAACTCAGAAAATATTTTTCTAGGTAATTGTGAACATTTTGTCACAGAAATTAGATAGGAATGAATGCTTATATTTTTCAAATGTTTCATGAAAAAATTTATTTCTTGTAATAGTTTTATTGCAAAATTAGTTTTGTATAAGTGTAATGGACTGAAGATTTAATGATATATAATAGTATGGTAAAGGAACTTGAAAAGGAAGCAAATGACCAAATGGAAAGTTACTCCATATAGGGAGGGATATCCCCAAATAGGATAGTTTATCCTGTGAAGATGAGCAAAAGAAATACATGGAATAAGGTTTTGGTGTTAACCCTCTTGAGGTGGTTTGGTCGCCTAATTAATTTTCTTTCTACTGTGAAAATTATTACTTCTGGAATAAGAGAAAACCAAAAAAACGGAAACTGAACTGGAATAGAAAAACTGTAGAACTACTTGTGAGAGATAAGTAATTTCAAATACAATAGACATCTATTCATTAGATTAAAACCTAAAAACAACTACTATTGAAAACGATAAATGGACAAATAAACTCTGTTACAATATTATCCCTTGCGGGGAGGAGAAAACTTGTGTAAAAATAATTAATGCACATGAAAGTATATTCATAGACAATGTGCAACAATTTTAGGACAGAGGAAAGTTGAGCAAGAAAAGCTCGAATAAAGAACAATAAATTAATTTTAACAAAGAGAATACTTATTGAGATAAGAGTCTTCATGTACATTAAAGATGTAGGGAACAAAGTATCAGTTAACCAAAATTCATATAACAACATACATACTTCAAAACCTCATTTGTTCTAGATTATCTATTTATAGAAGAGAATTGTGAATTTAAACAATATAAATACATTGTTGTGGAGAAACGAGAAAATACTAGGAACAATAGAATATTGATATACATCCAGAGCATGGCTCAAAAAGAACAAGTAAGGATAATCAAATATACTTTTCAATACATATAAATGTTAAAAACCCTCCATTAGGTTGTGATTATTCAATATATGTATATATATATATATATATATATATATATATAATAAAAACCCTCGACATGGATAGTGCGATAGGATGGGAATTGGAAGCGAGAGCTCATTCTAGTATCATCAAGCTTTAAACCTATCAATATGAAAATCCATATGTGATTTTTGAAAGAAAACAAGAGAAGCTACCTGGATTGGATCCATAGAACCTGTAGAGTAAGCGTAGGGAATTAGTCTGGGAGAGCCAAAGAAAACTTGGAACGTGGTGGGTACAGGAATTCCGGAGTTACTTGCATTGCAAGAAAAACAATTTTAGCTCTCGGAAATTACTAACAATTTAAACCCAGAACATAAAGAAAAAAAAAAAAAAAAACTAGGTTTGACAGTGAGGTCACCTTTTGGGGTATTTAGGAGGCGAACTCTTCCCACCTATAAAAGGGATATAGGTTAAGCAATGAACAACAATGAATTTAATCCTAAAAACATAGAAATAAATAACTTTTGAACCCAATAATTAGCAACTCACCTGCTTTGGCCATTGAGAATCTGTTTTTTCACTAACGAAGTACAAAATTTGTAGTAAGTTCCTCCACGGAATGAGGGCGATTTGGGAAACGCAAGCCGTAATGGAGAACAATCACCAAAAATAAGCTAACTATGAAATGGAGCAGAGAAAAATTCTTAAACCCCATTAAACCCATCGAAGCAGGACCATATGTGTAAGAAATCACAAGAAAGGAAACCATGATAAGAGATGGGGGAGATTTCAACATACCACGATAGACAGAAAATCCAAGAAGAAGAATACGTCGACGGGCTGGAGTTGCAGAGCAGTGGCTGTCAGGAGTGACACTCGAATGAGAATTCAATTAGGGTTCGGGGGGTAGGGAAATACCCTAACTACCCTAGAACTTGTTTTGACCGTAGATTAAAAAAGATGATCATTGAAGGTGGATATGCAAACAATTGTCGCTGAAATTAAATGGGCTTTGACACCCGATACTACGACAAATCTAGATTTACATTGAATCAATCTTCTTATAATAACGTTGGCAGAGTACTAAGTATATTGGTTTGGTACTTTGGTAAACCTTTACAAAATTTCTGTTGACTTGAAATCTAAGTGCCTTATGACATAAATCATCATCAATATAAGGCTAATAACTTAAACAATATCATCATACTCCTAAGTGAGATCATACTTTAGCCATCCAGTTTTGTTTCTTGATTGCAATTAAAGCTTAACGCTAGAAAAGTCATTTATCAAGCTATATGCACCTAGTTTTAATTAGCCATGATATTTAAATGATGAAATCCTAATAGATGCGATAAAATGAAACAAAATCTTGAGGATTATGATTAATTTACATATAATTACATTAAGTAGTAAATTTAGTGTATGGTTTCATTTTAAAGGATTAATATAGGAATTGAATGCTAGATGTAATTTTTTTTTTATGAATGTAATATTTTAAGTTAGATGTTACAGAGAGATTTTAATTAAAAACAATAAGAAAAAATGCATGAAAATAACTATTTTAATTATACTTTATTTTTATTTTTTGTTATTAAAAAATAGTTTTAATTATAAAAATACAGCTTGAGTGGGCGTAATGGTTAAGAGCATGTGTTTTCATCTAAGAGATTATAGGTTCAAAACTAGAGGAGGGTAGAGTATGTATGCCTTAGTAGATTTACTAGTCATGGGAGGTGGGTCCCTTGTCTCACAAACAAGGTGGTATCATACACCAATTTGGTGTATGGCTTGGTCATGACCTTAAAATTGGATAATAATAATAATAATAATGAAATTGTATCTTTATTTTAAGCTAAACAATTCATTCTTTTATTTTTATTTTATATTAAGTAATGTTACTTAAATTTATAATATTTTTTTAAATATTCTTTTATTAGAGATATTTTAAATATATATTTTTTATATTATAAAATTTAATAAAGAAAAATATTATTTTAAAGAAAAATATATTTTGTATTTTTTAATGATTTTATAATAATGGAATTGTATAAGGTTAATGAATCTTCAATATCTAGAGTTATATCAATCTAAAATGAATTTAGAGAAAAACATTATTTTTAATAGTAAAAAAATCATCTAATAACAACTTTCTTAAATATCATTTAATATGACTTGGTTAGATTAAGAGGTTTTGAAAAGTAGTTATATTATAAACTTGGACATGAATATTTGGTATATTACTAATGGTAGTTTATAAGATCATATCTTAAATTCTCTTTTTTAATCTATATAGTTAAGTGTTGTATGTATATATTACTTTTGAACAAAGCTTATTGCATAGTAGTGGGATAGTTATTTCATAATAAGAGTTTATTTTACAAGGCTTACTAGGTAGTTGGTAACCATTAGTGATAAGAATGCTAGGTATTGATTTTTGTATGTAAAATATATTTATATAGGTAGGAGACATTGGAATGTTTTTCCTTGTGCTTTATATTTGGAGCTCTACTTGGTGAAGGATACCCCACCTTAAGAGGAAAGCCAAGAGAACATTCTTTTTCACGTTATCAATATATAAGGGTATTTTTAGAAATTTTATCTAATTATCTCTTGTTTCTAATTAATTTACAATTTTATTCTTTATATACTTTGTTCTATTCCAATTTTTAAAGGTTAACGAACACCAAAAGTGGTATGAGATCTTTTTACTAAGCTAATACAATTTTAAATTTTAGTAGAAATGTTTTCAAGCTTGTGATAGCCCTAACTCGGGTTTCCACATGAAAATGAAGTGTACATATTTAAACATGATGCATTAAAATTGGATTTATACAAGGGACAAATATTCCAGAGGAAATATGGATTTTGTTTACACCCATTAAAGGTTGTTTGATGTGTTTTAATGGGTTGGTTTCCTGAAGTTAATGAGACTACAAGAGAAGTACACAAACCATGGTACCTTGGATAACACTCATAATTCATGGAGGAAAAAAATTAATGAAGGGGATTATGTTATGAGCTATGGAAATTACAGTAAAACACTACACAAGAGAAGGGAAAATGGGAATTTTGACCTCACTAATTAAATTCAATTACACTCACTCATAAACTCGCATTCATGAAGACAGAAGACGATCTATATTTAGTAGCAGAGGAGGAGGAACAACAATGGATATTGCAGGAAGAGAAGAGAAGAGAAGACAATAATCATTTAATTTGCCAAGGATAACACCTCTTGATTCCTTGTACTGCAAGAGGGTGGAGATAGTTTTTCTCTAGAGGCCCTTGATGGATGGGGTGGAGGATTTTTTATCACTTGGAAGATATAATAGTGTGTGTGGTTGAAAACACATCAAAATTAGCAAAAGATAGAGTCAAATCATAAATGCGGAGTAGAATGGTGTAGTACAGTTGTGATCAGTCAAAAAATGGAAATGAACAGGTCATGGATAATGAAGAATAAATATCAGTTTACTAAGCTGGAGGGAATTACTCTTTATATTGGATAGACATGTTGAGAAGCCTAAGGGATGAAGTTATAAGCTTCAAGGTAGATAATGAAAGAATGGTAAGAGTTCAAGAAAGAAAAAGTGAGATAAACATAGTAATATTGAAAAGCCTCTCAAATCTGTAGAGAGAGAGGTAACCTGAGATGAGGGATAGTCACAGAGGCTAAAAGAGCCTTCATGAGTCAGAGGATAATAAAAATAAGGAATATGGTAGTAGGTATAGGAAGAGGAGTAGGCCTAAAAGAGAGTATACTGTGAAGGGATATGTGTCATTAAGCACCCAAAGAGAAGGAACCAACACACATATGTATAATTATAGTAGACCATTTAGTTCTTCCACCATCACTCTCATAATCACCATCATCATCATTCAGGAAGCAAGAAAAATTACTACATGCCTAAGGAATTCAAGAAAGTTAAGCCACCTACATTTTATGGAGACATGAAGAAACCAGGAGAGGCAGAAGATTGGTTCTTTGGGCACGAGGTTACTGGTCAATGACTGCTTTGAATATGAAATCAGGTTGCTTAAAACTTAAATGGAAAAAAATGTTAGAGGAGTTGTTGAGAAGGAATTCACTTGGATAGAATTTGAGAATCTCTTTAGATAGAAATATTTGTCTTAGTGCTATTCTGGTAGTAAAGAAAATATTTTTATGAACTCAAGATGGGGAAATTAACAAATTATGAGTAAGTTACTAAGTTCTTGGAAATGGTGAGGTATGTACCCTATCTCAAAGATGAGAAAGCCAATATTCAAATATTTAATCAATGGGCTACCTATCACATTCATGGAAAAAATTGATTTGTTGGCACCTCATACTCTAAAGGATATCCTTAGGAGGTTGAAATAATACTGTGCACAAGCCAATCACAAACCAAAAATTAAGGGTAGTTGGTAGGCAAAGAAAATGGATGGAAACTAGAAGAATTTTCTAAAGAAGAATTCATAAAAGATGGAAGGTAAGCCTTCAACCCTTATAAATTAATTTTAATAGAAGGATAATGTTGCTACTAAAGGAAATGTGCAACAACCAACATCAAAGCAACGTATGTTTTAGGGAAAATATCAATTAAAATGTTGTACATGTAGTGAAAACCATAGGTCAAGGGATTGTGCACACCGGTAAATTGATGCACTAAATTTTTATATCTTGAAATGTTAAAACGATGCAATTGCAGTAAAATTTGACTTTGGAAAGCTTAGTTTGTCAATATTATAATTGCATTATATTTATCTTTTCGAGAGGACCAAAATTGACCTATAGATCATCGCAATCGGTTAAGACGAAGTGAAATTACGAACTATTTTATTTATTAATGAAATGGAATGCACCGGCCTCAACACATGTGGATTTAGTCAAAGCCCTAAGCGGTCCCTCTCAAAATATATCAATGGAAAGGACCTCAAGCTCATTCTCACACATCCACTCATGATATTTTATTCTTGAACTCTTTGTCTTGGATCCTATTTTGGTTCTCACAAGTTCGACAGAAGAAGCTCACATAGGGTTCAGAATCATAGGCGAGAGGCTCGCTCTGATCTAAGGATTCTGGGCCATCGCTGTAGGAATAGAACTAGTGAAGTTAGTCTAAAGTCATAGGTACAACGTGGCAAGGTAGCAACCAAGCTGCCATAGCCACAGGTAGAGCGTGATAAGGTTACGACTAGGCTTTAGAGACTAGATCAGGTTGATATGAACTAGAGCGACGGGAACAATGTATCTTGCCAATGGCCAACAGAGCTATGGTTGTAGGAACAATGTCTTGAGGTCCCAGCCAAGGGTTTTTATAAGCATATCTGAGTGAGGTCATCTTTATATTATTGCGTAGTGCTTCTATACATCACTCACTTAGTCACATCTGTTTGTGATCAGTCTTTGATAGCATCCTGGATTCAGATATAAGATTTCATAGTTGATATCAGCCGATTTCAGTGATCTATTGGATCCATGTTTCTTGATGTTGTAGGTCAAAATATATGTATATTCTTTCGGTATATTTCTACTGTATATTTAGCCCTCAAATATTCATCTATAGTTCTCCCAAGTTTTTACTATGTGAAGAAAAATTCAACAATATGCTACAAGAAATGATAATGCATTACAGTTCTCAGAATTAGGATCCCTAAGTAGAAATATGTTTACGGTTATATTATGCACGTGCTAGTTGTTTTACTGCATTATGAAGATATGGAGCAATCGATCATTGTACTCTTGGTTGCTGAATCATTTGATGATGATATAGGAATAAGAAAATAATAATTTCCAAGGGTTTTCCCCATAGTGGGTTTTCCCCTAGTCTTGGAGAAATCCAGGTGTCCATATGTGTGCATGATTTTCTTCCATTTTTTTTTTTATGTTCCATTTCATAGATGATGATTTCATTGTTTTTTCTACACAGTTGCAGATTTTGATAGTTAATAATGTAGATATGAATAATGATCTAATGATATGGGGTGAACTTATCATGTTATCGAAGAAATGAAACTATTAAATCAAATAAAAATTTAGCCCTATGAAAAATTAACATGAAGGAGTCTTGCATAGAGGGTGATGTAGTTCAAATCCTACCCAAAATGTACATAGTAGTAGACAACCACCAGGAAGACCACCAAGCATCCATCATCAAGATGGAAGGTAAGTTGTGTGATAAAAATATTATTTTTATAATTGATCTAGGTTTTAATTACAATGACATTAGCTTAGATCTTATCTAAAAATAAAATTTGGATAAGGAATTGCATGAAGAACCACGGTTGGTTAAATTGGAAACTCGAACAAGAAAGAGGATCAACCATTGGCTGAGATCATGTACATTTGAGTTCAGTGGTACATGATATGCCTACAAAAACACACTTAAATATACTATCATTGTGTTCATACAACATGTTATTGGGCATGGATTAGCTATGTTTTCACAAGACCAAAGTGGATTGTTTCAAGAAGGAGATTGTGTTCTTGGATGAGTAGGGAAAAAGAAGGTTTTTGTAGGCCAGGAGAAAGCCTACTTCAGTAAGGCTAGTCATGGCCATGCAAAACAAATGTAGCCGCATAAGAGGATGCATGGTGTATGCAGTACAATTCTTAAATAATGGGGAGGCTGGCAATGATGTTGATAATAAGGAGAGGTAACTACTGAAAAGGTACCTTATTCTGCAGAAGTATGCAAACATGTTTCAAGTAGAGGTTCCTGGATTACTCTTCATAGATAGGTAGATTTCTATATTGAGTTGGTATCTCGGGAAGCACCACATCACATCCAAGGCACCATACAGGATGAGTACATCTAAGTTGGTGGAGCTAAAATTGTAGCTAAAGGAGATGGTGGATGTTATCACTCAGAAAAATTGAAACATCATTTGACATGGTTTTAGAGTTCATTTGTCACAAGTTGGCAAAGGAAAAATTTAATTTTTTTCATATTAACCTATCCTAAGGTCCAAACCCACCCCCATTCAAGTCATATCATGTCTCATCAGTCATATTTTGCTGACATACTTCATTTCCCAAGATTTTGAATTCAAAAAGGTCACTTTAGCCATTTTTTCTTGTTTTCATAGCGATTTACACTGTAAAAAGGTCGTTTTCGCTATGAAACTGCTAATAGTTTCGTAGCGAAACTACCAAGAAATGAACTAACTATGCTACGAGGAAAGGTATTTCTGTATATATTTTCAAATTCGGTGCAAGGTGTCAATCCATGATTATAAGCATTAGGGTGGATGTCATTCGAGTCAGTTAGGGTTAAATCAAGGTACAAAGGTCATGGATGAGGTCATTATTACTATTTTTAGCATGTATGAGGCATGATTAAGCCATCAACTGTCATTGAAACTTCATAAAATTACCCAATTGAGTCTTGTGTCATTCTCTATTTCATATTTGCATGCTACTGAGGTCTGGAGAGGTGTTTCACCAAGCCAAGCTAGTTGCTGGCATTTTCAAAAGTTGCTGGTGTCACTAATCAAGCGAGTCAGAGAAGGTATAAAATCACCATGGTTGCGAAGAGGAAGACCAACAAAGGTGGCCACTGCCTTAGATATGAGCCATCATACATGAATTTTTTAAATTAAGACACAATTGCCTTAGAACTTTTCAGAAGAATAGGGTGTTTGCAGTTTTTCCAAAGATTGCAAAGGTGCCATGTGCAGGTTTCTAAGGATTTTTCTATCAGTTTCAATGGGAAAGCTTCAAAGGTGGGTATGTTAAACCTCACAGTAACAGAAGAGACCATTGAAGCAGCAACAAGAATCCCTATAGGAGGATAACAATGGTTCAAAGGCTTCAAGTTCACCATGCAAGACTGTAAAGAATTTATCAAGCCAGAGCATAGTGAAATTTATCTCAGAAATGCCATCCAAAGGAGCTACATGAAAGACAACTTCTCAAAGTTGGTGCTTATCATTCCGAAGTATTTCACCTGTGAAAAGAGATACCACATGGTATATTCCTATCACCTTAAGCTTCTGCTGCATTTTGTGGGTAAGAGGTCTCTTGATTTACCATTTTACTTATATACATTCTTAGCTAAAATGTTAGACAAAGTTAAAGCTAAATCTGAAGGAAATGAAACCTCTGTTTTGCATCATGGTTTGATCAAGTTGCTGGTGTTAGAGAAGTTAAAAATATTGGGTAGAGACTTCTCATATTTTTTGTTCATCAGTGGTTTTGAAGTAGATGCTATCACTCCTAAAATAACTCCCAAACCTAGATGTATCCCATCACCTTTGGTGGCAGAGAAATTAGAGCCAGTGATCATGGAGATAGAGACTTTGTAGAAGGTTGATACACCCAAAGCTACACCTGCAAAAAAAAATCCAACGGTGAGAAAACAGGGTAGCAAAAGAGTTACAAGAAGCCAAACAATGGCTAAGGGTAACTTAGAGGACATTTTTCATGCTATTGATATTGAAGAAACTCACATAGTCCAAGCAGAAGACATAGATGAGGGAGGAAGGAAGCTCAAGAAAGAAAAAACAACTAAAAAGTTAGAGTTTGCAGGTGAAGATGTAAGATTCATGTTTTAAGCTAGAAAACCAATTACAAGACATACCAGAAAGGTCTTAGAAAGTAGCAAAGAGGCTCAGAAGGTCACTAAACATGTTCAGCCACCACCAAGCATAATAGACCTCTCCTCACCTACAAAAGAAGAATAAGTTATTAAACAAAGGAAGGGTAAAGAGAAAATAATTGAAAAAACAAAGATTGAAGTTCTTAATGAGTAGTTGAAAATAGCACATGATGAAATATCAGTCTTGGAGAAAGAAGCAAGGAAGCACAAGGTTCAGAAGGTAGAGTTTGAGAAAATCAAAGAAATTTGGGAAGAGAAGGTCACAAGTGTGTCAATGACCTTGGACAACACACAACAATGTATCAAATTGACTTAGCCATTGAGAATAGAGGTGAAACATATCAGAAAAATGAACCTTCATTTGCAATCTAGGAACAGGACATTGAAGGACCAAGTCAAAAACCTTCAAGAACAACAAGAATTGATTCATGAAGAGCTAGAGAAGAAAGGTTTGAAAATGAGTGTGGTTGAAGAGCCCATAGCTCAACTGATCATTAATGAAGAGGAAACACCACAGGGGCCTTAAGCTAAGATTGAATGTGTTTTAGAAGGTTCATGGCATGCTAAAGATGAAGATTTTATAGCTGGAGGTCACTTTTTGGAGAAAATTTTGAAATCTGGAAAATTTTCACTTTTTCATAGTTTCATAGCATTTCCTAGGCTTAAAGCTAGGAAAATGCTACGAAAAAATCTGTAGCAACCTATTTTCTTCCAAAATCACTTTTTCCAGTTCTTAATGAGGAATTTTAATGGTGGTGATGTGTCATGACTAGGTTGACGCCATGGAACAAGAAAGGAGCAGAATTTTTGGGTGCAGAAGCTTTTTTTTCAACTCTACGAAAGCTTGCTACAAAACTGTCCTGTTTTCGTAACAAGCTATTTTTGAAGGTTCCAGAGCATCCTAATGGTAGTTTTGGATAGCGAGACACCTCCAACAGGTCCAGGGACCTTAAAATAAAAAAATTATGACTCGAAGGAAGTGATACGGAGATAGGTCATGAGCCAAATATGTTGTTGAAGATGATGACTATGCATTCCTAAAAAATATGGTTTTGTTCCACATGTATAGGAGAATTTTTAATATGTAAAGGTGGTAATGAACCTATCATCTATCCTTCGAGCATGTGATTCTTATTTGTAACTGAAATTTAACAGTTTGAAAGATAACGTAGAGTGATGTACTAAATAGGAGTTTGAGTCCTATTAAGAAATGTCTGCTTTAACGTGTAGCTATCAGTTTCTTGTTAGAAGTCATGTTTTTTAAGTTATATGATGTGCCATAGGAGAATTCTATGAAACTAGCCATCAGGTAGATCATATTTGATTGTAAGAATGTCTATTAAAAAGAAAAGCATTGAAGTAGTGAAGGGTTGGAGATTTTTTTCACCAAACTACTGGTTTATGTATTTTGACTTATATCAATAATACAGAGGACTTTCTTCTTGACAGACGTGAGATTATCATGGGGTTTTTAATGTCTTATTGATCTACATCTTATGTTTTACCACTTTCAGTAGATTTCATTTCTATTACTTTGAATTCATAACTCTATTCTCTAACTTCCTTTAGTAATGAAATGACTTTGTTTTCCTGTGTTTTATGAGTTAATTGTCTTTCTTAAAGACCCCTATTTGCCTCAAATTCCATGTCAAGAAGCCTTGCTAGTGAAACTACTGATTGTTTACTCCATAAGCCCAATGGTAGCAAGCATGCATTCTTTTCAACATGCAAACATAAAAAACAAGTTACATTTAAAATAGAGTTAGCCATATAGTACTATCATTATTAAATATCATAAAGCCCTTTGGGAGAGCCCTCTCAGACTGAAGAGGCTAAGCTTCAGTCAAAAGCTAGTTTGAAACAGTTACATAGAGTTGTCTGATCAACAACCAATCAAGTAAAATTTTTTGATAACAGTGGACAAGGGCTACATAAGGATGAGTGTGTCTCCATGGTGATCACATGTATTGTTTGTAAAGAAGATGAAGATAACCCTTAGGTTATGCATTGATTACAGGAAATTAAACAAGGTAACCGTAAAAAACAGGTATCCATTTCCAAGAATTGATGATCTCTTTGATTAGATGAGGGAAGAATCAATGTTCTCCAAGATTCACCTGAGGTCAGGATATCATCAAGTGAGGATCAAGGAGGAGGAGATGCACAAGACTACATTTAGGACAAGAAATGGGCACTATGAGTTGAAGTAGTACCATTTCGGCTTACTAATTCCCCTGTCATGTTCATGTTCTTACTAAACAATGTGTTGCGCCCCTATCTAGACAAGTTTTTCATTGTATTTGTTGATGACATATTAGTGTATTCAAAGTTCGAGGAAGAAAATGTGAAGAATTCGACTGTAGTAATATAATTTCTAAGAGATTATAAGCTCTATGTAAAGCTTATAAATTATGAATTCTTCCAGTCATAAATACACTATTTGAGGCATATTGTCTCCGAGGAATTAATATCAGTTGATTAATAAAATATCAAGGCAATAATGGAGTGGCCAACACCAAATAATGTGAATGATATTAGATCCATCATGGGATTGGCAGGTTATTATAAGAGATTTATCAAAACATTCTCCAAGATAGCTATCCTATCACATCCTTGTAGAGAAAGGGAAATAAATTTAAGCAAATACCTCAGTTTCCAACAAGTTTTGAGCAACTGAAGCAATTTCTCACAAATGCACAAGTATTTAGGATTGCAGATCGTGATAAGGATTTTTTTTCTGTGCAAATATTCTTACAAGGAAGGACTCAGTGGATTCTTGATGCAATAAGGGAAGGTAGAATGTTATGAGTCAAGGAAATTTAATGAACGTGAGGTAAATTATGTGACTCATGATCTAGAGTTGGTTTCCATCATTCACACATTGAAAATGTGGAGGAATTGCCTCCTTGGAATAAAATTTACACTTCTGATAGACCATAGTGAGCTCAAGTATTTTTTTGAGATACCAAAGTTTAAAAAAATATAGGCTGGATGGCTGGCCATACTTAATGAGTTTGACCTTGAAATCAAGCACATTCAAGACAAGGAAAATAGATTTTTTGATGCTCTTAGTAGGAAGATTCATTTGAAATACCTGGAAGCTATAAGGTCATATCAAATGGACTTGGTAGAAAGGGTCAAGAATGAAAGAAAAAATGATGAAAAAATACCTGCAAATGAAAGGAAAGCTGCTAAAAGATGACGGGGATGATGAATATCACCTCACTAATGACAACCTAATAAAGTTTAAAAACATAATTTATGTGCCAAAAAATGAAGAATTGAAGAGGCTCGTGGGGAAAGAGTTTCATGTGAAGTCTTATTTAGGCCATCCAGTGTATCAAAAAAATGTTACAACAATTGAATTTTTTTATTATTGGCTAAATTTGAACAAATAAGTGGCCGATTTTGTGGCTAAATGTATACAATGTCAGCAAGTAAAGGTCGAGGGCAAGCATCCAATAGGTTTATTGCAGCCCATTCCTATTCCAGAATGGAAATGGGAGGTAATCTCCATGGATTTTATCATGGTTTTTCCAAAACCCTCTAGGTACCATGATGAAATCATGGTACTTATTATCAGGTTGAGAAAGTGGTTCATTTTGTAACAGTCAAATCCAATAATTTTGCCAGACTGGTGGAAAATATCTTGATAAAGGATATTGTGAGATTGCATGGTATTCCCAAGAAAATCATTTCAAACTGAGATGCTAAGTTCCCTTCACAATTTTGGAAGGAATTGTTTTCATGTTTGGGGATAGAATTGGCATTTAACACAAAAAATCATCCAAAAACAGAGACAATGAATACAATCCTTGAAGAAATGTTGAATATGTATGTAATGCTTCAACCCAAGAAGTGGGAGGAGTATTTACCACTTCTGGAGCTTGCATACAATAATGGACACCAAGAATCCATAAATATGAGTCCATTTGAGGCATTGTATTGGAGGAGTTGCAATAATCCTATCAACTTGAGTGATCTGATGAAAAAACTTCATATTGGGATTGATATGCTCAAGGAAATGGAGCAAAACATTTAGGTCATAAATGAGAATATAAATATGGCACAAGATAGACATAAACGTTATGCAGACTAACATATGGTGCATAAATAATTCCATGTTGGGGAACATCTTTACCTGAGAATCAAACCCAAGAAGAGTTCTTTTAGGATTGGGCCATGTGTCAAGCAGGAACCATGGTATTGTGGGAATTTTGAGATCCTTGGAAAGATTGGACCAATGGCCTATATGTTGGCCTTACCTCCTTCAATAAAATTTCATGATGCTTTCCATGTTTCTATGATTAATATATATATATATATATATATATATATATATATATATATATATATATATATATATATATATAATTCTAGTCATGTGATTGAATAGTATATGCTACATGTGGAACCAAAGGGAGAGTTCAAGCTGGTGCCATTTTGTATTTTAGACCAGTGGAGACTGATGCTCATGACTTGAGCCATAGAGAAAGTCGAAGTGCATTGGAGTTACTTTGGGCTAGAGGAAGCCACTGGGGAAATGATCGATGCCATGAGGTCTGGTTACCCATTTTTGTTTACTAGTTGAAGCAATGCATATATTTTTGTAAATATTGTATAGAGTTTTACGTATAAATATCCATGAAAAATATATGTCTTTATTTTGTTTCTTGTGGTTGCATATGAGTAGAATACCATTAAGGGTAGTGTTCCCCGAAGGAGGAGGGGTTTGTGACAGCCCAAACCCGATTTCCCTCATGAAAAAGAAGTGTAAATATTTTCACATGATGCACTAAAAATAGCCTAAATAAAGGGACACAAATTACAAAGTTGAGGAGGTTGTTTTCTTGGGATATATATGGCTTCTTTGTGCATGAAATTTGAATTGTTTTGAAGGACGTTAAAGGCTAGTTGGTGTGTTCTAAGGGACTGGTATCCTCAAGTTAATGGGACTAAAAGAGAAGTACGCAGACAATTCTACCTTGGAGAACATTCACAAGGTAGGGAGGACATAAATTAATGAATGGGGTTGTGCTTCCTTCTAGAATGATGAAAATAAAGCACTATGCATGAGAAGAAAAAAGGGGGATTTCTCCCTCACTAAATACATTCACATACACTCCTTACTCCTAGAATCTCATTCATGCAGACATGGGAGGATATGTATTCAAAATCACAGGAGGAGGAACGACAAAGGAGATTGCAATAAAAGAAGAGAAGACAAGTGAGGAATAAGGCCTCTCATTTCCATTTATATCTAGAGGGCGGAGTTAGTATTTCTCTAAAGGCCCTTAATTTCTAGGGTTGAGGATTTTTCCTTGGATTCCTCAAAGGAAGATCTCTAAAATCATTCCTGTTGTGTGATTTTATAGTGGACTCTCGAGTCCCCAAAGTGGGTGGATTAACTATTTTTTGCTGGAAGGGTGGAGACTAGTTCTCTAGATTCCTTGTGTAATGACTCACTATCATTGAATAGCTAGAGGGTGGATGAAACAAGCCTATGGATTCCCTATGCATGATTGATCTATTGAGTGGCTAGTGGGTGGAGGAAGGAGGTCCTCTAGAGACCATATTTCAACTAGAAGTTATTTTTTTATCCCTTATGCAACCCCCTTTGTCTCTGGAATCTAACTCAAGGGTGCCAAGTGCAAGTGATCTTGGCTACAACTATCTACAGTTATGACTAGGATGACATTTGCTGGAGGTCCCTACCCCATGGATGTGAAAGGGGGAGTAGTCAGAAATCATCGAGATGTCTCAAAGTGGGACGTCGTGGCACCACAACACTATGGAATAATGAGAAGACAAGAATAGCTGGAGGTGTGGCCCACCAATCCACGTAGAAATAGAGGTTTACATGTCGAAAGTGCAAGGTGACAGTCAAGGTGATGGGTCTAGGATGATGTGTCCTGAAGGTCCTCCCTAGACAATTCAAATGGGATCAGGAATAGAAGGCATCGAAATGAAGCATTAGGATGATGTGTCAACTCAGGATCAGTTTTCATGACCAGAGAGGAAACCACCATCATATATTGGACATGGTTAAGGATTGTAGTTAAATATGATGGTGGAGGATCATCGTTAGAGATCAATAGTGTGCACATCCCCATATGGTGACGTCAGTGGGGAGGTAACCCCCTACGCACAAAATTGATATAATTTTTGAGATCAATGACCCATATCTGTGTGCACTCCCTGTTGGAAATGTTGTCATTCATGGCAAAGGAGACAACAAAGATAGAAAACAAAGGAAGCAAAGGAGACTGTCAAAATGTAACAGTCAAACAGCAGAAGCAGCGAAACAAGAAACGACAAAGACATAGAAAGAAGCACAGCGAAGACAAACAGCGAATACAGAGGAAGAAATGAACAGAGGAGGTGCCGTTATCGCAAAAAGGCAGAGGTAGAGGCAAAGAATTTATTTCGAGAATCACTACCCTATCTGGTAGATACACTAAACAACAAATTCTGAGAATATTTACCCAGCTGGAGGATACATAAACATTATTCCGGGAATCGTAACCTAGGCGAAAGCGGAAGCTTATATTTATGCAACACTCTACATATATTGCGCCTCATTTTCAAAGGTCCAAAGCATATATATATACATACATGGAGTGGTTTATACACAAAGGACCATGACTATAATACAAAGCATATTTATTATACCTTTTGTCGTAAGATCAAAAGAACCAAAGGCTTTACGCTTGTTATTAAACCAACAAAGTTTTATTTGGTGGGACCCTCACCCAATTGCATCAGAAAATTGAAGGGCAGCAGAACATGTTAACAAAATTTTCGATGGAGACAGTGGACCCAATTCATTATATATGGGATTCTCATATTTGGTTGAGTTCCGCCTTAAAGCGCATCAGAGCAAGCCATCGCATCGGCGCAGAGAAATGAACAGTAATCCAATCTCATCGGAAAAAGGTTGGCAGCAGAACATGTAAAAAAAGAATTGCGATTGCGATGAGAGTTCAGACCCGATGGATCAATGAACCTTAATTGATAAATGTTTGAAGTCCGGTTTAAAGATGTGCCATCGCATCAGAAAAGGGCAGTGGAACATGGTAACAAAAGTTGCGATTGCGATTAAAGTTCCGGACCTGATATGGTTCAAACAAACAACTTTATATGTTTGAGTTACGTGTCAAACATAAAACTTATATATAAGCAGCACTAAACATAAAACTTATATACATGCAGTGCTTTATATAATTGTAGCACCTTTTAAACAAATAACCAAAGTACCATAAGGTGGGACAAAATCACATGGGAGAAAGCAGCGGAACATGCAAGCAAGAACTTGCGATTGTGATTGAAGCCCAAACCTGATGGGCTTATAAACTATGATTAACAAATTTTTGAGTTCCATCTCCAATCGCATCGATAAAATGCAATGAACAGTGGTCAATCGTATCGGACAAAAGCAGAACATCAGAGCATGAAAATAAAGGATTGCGATTACGATTGAATTCCGGACTCGATGGGTCTATAAATTATGATTTTATTGGTTCTAGTTCAAGTTATAATCACATCAGCACATTTAAGTGAATAGTGACTGATCGCATCGGAGAATATAAAGGCATCGGAACATCACAATAGAAATTTTCCATTGCGATCAATCATAAAAGTATCAATCGCATCGCATCAGGTCAATCGCATCGGAGTTAAACAAAGAAATGGAACATGCAAATAGAAGTTTGCGATTGCGATTAATTGCATCACATCAGATCAATCGGAATCAAAAATCGTTGGACGAGTAGTATATCGCATCGAAAAAAGTGTCAGGTGGGCCTGAAGGATGTTTCTATATGTTGAAACAGGTTTTATTATTTATGCTAAGAGTTGATTAAAAGGAAGTCTGTATAATTATGCTGAAGAATGAAAGTGGGTTATATATATATATGAAAGGCGCTGTTATATATAAAACATTGTTGTGATTTTAAATAAAGTGATTGTTGCGACTGTATTGAAATGTGTCGTGTGGTCTGTGAACCCACGGGCCTTGGCTTAAGGTGGAGGGCGATTATTAATATAATCCGATTGCAATCTATGAAATTGCATCAGGCCATGAAACAAAGGTCGTGGTGTATGTATGTTCTGCTTGCGGAACTCACCACATCAACAAGACACTTACAATGTAAAGGGTTGGAATTTGCCCAAATTTAATGTCAGCAGTTACATAAATATAGGGGTTACGCAGCAGCGATAAAAAGAAAGGCATATAGAGGAAAGAAAGGGACAAACACAGTCAAAGAAAAGACAAATGCGCAGCTAGCCAAGAGGCTGAATGAGTGAGCTGGAGTTTTCATTGTAATTGAATGTAAATAATTTTAATTTATATTGTTGTGATGCATTGGCAAGTTTCCAAAAGAGAACAAATATCCCATTGTAATGTTAAATTGGTACCTACAGTTATATTTTCTGAATGAGCAGCTAAAAGAGATGAGAAGGCAGAAGGCAAAGAGACATGGCTATCCATTTCGAATTCCCAGTAGAATACAAACAGCCATGAAGCTCTTTTGTATAAAACAGGGTAATATCCAAAGGGAGAAGTTTGACGAAAACAGAGTGAGAGAAGAAGAGAGTGTAAGTAAAGAAAGGAATTGAAGAGAGTCAAGAAAATAAGAAAGCCGCAAGAGGTTAGAGAGAGAGTGAGTGAAGAGAATGCTTAAATGAAGAAGGAGGCGAGAAGAAAGAGGAGCCGAGTAGAGAAGAAGGAGTCGAGAGAGAAGAAGGAGAAGTCGATAGAGAATCAGAAGATGCAGAGATGATACAGTAAGCAGACATGAGAATAGATGAACAGAAAGATGGTAATCGCAGCTGATATCCAAGGTAAATTAGCAAGTGTTTTTCTTTTGAAAGAGTAAGGAAGTTGGAGCTTCCCTATCAAGTTTTAGCTTGATAGATTTTAGTTGTAGCTAACTGAGGTAGGAGCCTCCTGTAGGTTGGTGCCTGCAGAAAATAGATGGGAGTTGGTGCTTCCACATCAAGTTGTAGCTTGATAAAATGTCAGTTGTAGCTGACTGAGGTTGGAGCCTCCTGTAGGTTGGTGCCTGCAAAAAATTGATGGAAGTTGGAGCTTCCTTGCAAGTTGTAGCTTGCAGAATTGAGGATAGAGCCTCCTGTAGGTTGGTGCCTGCAGAAAACAGTGGTGAGAGGGAGTTGGAGCTTGCCTTTGCATCACAACAATAATAAGATGTGGTTTTCTCCCTTTATGGGTTTCCACTTATATCTGGTGTCTTTGTGCATGTGTTGATGTGATTTATCTAATCTTCTTAATACTTGTTGCTCACATATTAAGACTGTTGTTACATTAACAAATCTGTTTGATACTTGCTGCTCACTAATAAAGATTGCTCACATATTAAGTTGATTATGAAGTGAAGGTGTAAATAAGTTTTAAGAGAAAAGTTTTAAAAGTCCATGTATGTGTTAAACTGATTCACCCCCCCCCCCGCTTAGTTTAACTAAGGGTTCAACAATTGGTATCAGAGTTGGTTCCTTTGGTGCAAGCCTAATAGCTTGAAGGAGATCTGGTTGAGTCATGGACTATCAAAATGTACCTGTGCTAAATACAACAAACTTTCCTGAATGGAGAGATAAGGTTAAAACAAGTTTAATGGCTGATGAACCCGAGGTATGGAAGCTTGTTTGTGATGGTTGCTGCACAGAATCCCCCACGGTGAAAGAAAAATAGAGGAATTCCAAGGAAAAATGTGTGATATATAAAAATCTTCATAAGAAGGACCTTGAGTTGATAATGGATTTAACCTCTGAAAAAGAAATCTGGGATATATTGCACTTCATACATTGAGTAGACACTAAGGACTACACTGAAAAGAAGAATAAGAGAATTAAGAAGAAGAAAAAATCATGTCAACAGGAAAATATTCAATCAAATGAAGTACCTGCTAGTATGAATGGAGATAAGAAGCATGAAGAAATTATAGCTAAAGAAAAAGCCAAGCTTGACACTGCTTTTACTGAAATAGAAAAATAGAAAAATGAAAACAAAGACCTTAAGACAGTGGTGCGAATATGTGATGAGAGAGAATATGAGGATAAGAAAGATATTGTTAGCCTGAAGACTCAACTTGAAGAAGCAAGGAAAATAGAAGACACTCTGTTGCAACAAATGAGAGAGAAAAGTCAAGAATGTGAAAGATTGGAAGAAGAAGTAGTGAGCCTGAGAAAGAATTTAGAGAAAGTCCAAAGAGACTTATTAATGAATACTCCTCAGAAAAAAAGCTCTGGACAGTTGGACCAGATTCTAAAAGCTCAAAGATCTCCTCTCATAAAGGCTGGAATAGGATATGAAGGAGAAAGAAGTAAGCCCAAGGTAGAAGATAACAAGAAAATCATCTTTGTAAAATATGTAAAGGAAAATGAAGCTACTCAGAAGATTCCCACAGAAGAAGAAGCCAGCAAGAACAAGATTTGTAAATAAACAAACAGAATCAAGCAGCAACGTGAAAGACCAGAGAATGAGAGGATGAAACAATCAGCTGCTAAAGGCTCACATGTTCCTGAGGATGAAATGAATAAATTTGGAAGATGTCAAAGAAGGTTCTTTCCTCCTATGAAAAATAGCACAAGTTTCTCTTGTCATAAACAAGGACATAATGTAGCATATTGCAAGACAAAGCCAATCCGGTCCAACCAGCAAAAGATGCAGCAAAAGAGAAGACTACCTCAAGCAAGAAAATGGAAAGGACAATCCTTCACTAGGTACACAAACCATTTCCGTGGCTACTGTTATGCATGCAATAATTTTGGACATAAAATTGTTGATTGTAAAATGTACTCAAGAAGGGGAACAAATTATTATACATCAGCTCAAATGTACTTTGACAAAATAAGATGTTATGTATGCCTCAAGCTTGGCCACAAAGCAAAGGACTGTAAACTGCCATATATACTAAAGAACTCTAGACAGATGATGGAAACAAAGCAAATCAAACAAAACTATGAATTTAAAAGAAGTGCAGACATTATGAAGAACCCCAATAAAGTATGGAAGGAAAAGAGAAAGGGGGAGCCTATTATCTCAATAACATAATGAATTCTCCATAGTCTCAGGGGGAGCTGCTCTAGGAAGCAAAGCAGAAATCCATCCAGTGAAAAATATGAAGCAACATCCGAGGAGGAGAGCAGTTCACATATAGACCCCATGAAAGTAGTCTAAGAAGAGCTCCATGTAATGAGAATAGCTATGAGATCAGGAAGAAAAAGGAAATTCCTCTAAATGAGAACTATAGAGAAAGAAGATCATCTGAATTATTAAGTAGCTGACATATTGATGGAAGAAGAGAAGAGAGCAAGAAGCCATGATGATAGAGGAAACCTTAGCAATGAACATGTAAGCTAAGAAGACTTTAGCACATTAAAGTGATGATCACACTATGCCTCATACTTCTAGAATTAACAATGTATCACATTAAGAAGGATGAGTAAGAAAAGTGCCTATCATTAGTTCATTACATCTTTCAAAAGGTCCACTTGGAGGAGTACAGTCAAGTAAGTGATAAATCTCTGAGTGATCTGCCCATGAAGAGTCCTAGGAAAGAAATTGAAGATGTCTTCCCTAAGATCAATATGTTAGAACAATTGAGTTGAATCAGCAATGATTCTAGAGCAGTCATAGAAAGGAAAATGCTGTGACTTCCTCTGAACAAAATGACAGAAAAAGAAAAATATTAATGAGTCCAAGATTAGATTCAGTATATTGATGATTATTGTTGAAAGTAGTGAAGAGCTCAATAATAGAATTTATGAAGGATGGCTTAATTATGGGTAAATTTGCAAGCTGAAGTGAAACCTCTACATGGTTTATCAAAGAAATATCAATTGGCGTTTAGGTACAAGCAGCATGCTTATCAACAGATTACCAAGCATTATCGGTAGAGCAGCAATATAATACAGGTCCATAGGATCAAAGAACTATGGCAAAAGAACCTCAAGGTAATATTCCCAGTATTATCTGCATTCAACATGAAAAGGTCAGTAGTAGATAAAAAATATCATTATCTTGCTTACACTTGAAGTAGTATATTGAGGACTAAAGCAATATCTTATTCTATATATATATAATTGCATGCCTTCCTGAATTTGGTACATGTATATCTTCAAGGCCTCTTTCTTAAGATTAGCTACAAAATTGTGTGAAGTCTGTTTGCTGAGTTTTCAATCAAACATCTTGAATATGCTCGTGTGGAAGTTCATCATGATAGAACAGTCAAAGTATCTGAAGAATAAAGGACTAGCTGTTTTTACCATATGAAGCTCAAAATTTTTAAATCATCTAATCCTACTTCAGCACAAAGGATTTACTGGTAATCCACCTTTAAAGAGAGATTTATCATTGACATACATAACCTCCTTATGTCATAAAGGAAAGTGCATGATTGATAAGTGAGACTCACTAATACACTGAATGTATCTAGTCTCAAGGGTTTGTTTTGAAAGTACATTATGCAATCAGTAAAAGCATTTGATCTCTTAGATAAAATTTTGGTTGATTCATTGATCATATCAACAACAAGAAACTCTAAGTCTTTAAATGAAATATCCTTGTCAGCATGCTAGTTCATATCATCACAAACAGGCAGGAAAGGTGTACCACAGCAATAAAAGATATATTGGCATCATTATCATAATTGAACAGATGTGTATTGCAGAAGAAAAATTATCTCATCGACAATCTTCCTCAACAGAAATATATTGGCGCAATACATCAGATATAGACTAAAGTATAGTTGAAGCAAGCCTGTTATGTCACTTGGATCATTCACAATCTTTAAGTCTTGATCCAATAATGCATCTCTTATTATACAAGTCTGATTATATATGGCTTTCATCACCTACTCTTTATACAAGTGCAAGGAGTCTATGCTTTGGAATGGTATCGACTTATTGTGTATAGACAAGTTCAATAATCCCCAAAAGTGTTCTCTCAACAAGTCTTGTACACTAGTATGGAGCAGTAGGGTACACAGTCAAAAGAAGGTGGTCTAAACACAAATCAGAGAGAGGAAATGCAAAGACAGAATCAACACAGAGAAATGTGCAACCCTTTGCCATTGATTTCAAAGTGGGAGGAAAAGCAGGTAATAGAAGAAACGATCTTCTAAAAGAAGCCAGTTAGAGAAAGACTTGGAGGAAGCATTGGATTATCGGTGGATGTCTTGCCATCAATGCCAAAGGGGGAGACTGATGGAAATGTTGTCATTGATGGCAAAGGAGACAACAAAGATAGAAAACAAAGGAAGCAAAGGAGACTGTCAAAATGTAATAGTCAAACAGTAGAAGCAACGAAAGAAGCAACGACAGAGATAGAGAAAGAAGCACAACGAAGACAAACAACGAATACAGAGGAAGAAATCAATAGAGGCAGTGTGGTTATCACGGAAAGGAAGAGGCAGAGGCAGAGCAGTTATTCTGAGAATCATTACCCCAGCTGGTAGATACACTAAATAGCAAATTCTGAGAATCATTACCCATTCGGAGGATACATAAACATTATTCTGGGAATTGTAACCTAGGCGGAAGCGGAATCTTATATTTATGCAACACTCTACATATATTGCGCCTCATTTTCAAAGGTCCAAAGCATATATATATACATACATGGAGTGGTTTGTACACAAAGGACCAGGACTATAATACAAAGCATATGTATTATACCTTTTGCCGTAAGATCAAAAGAACCAAAGGCTTTAATGCTTGTTATTAAACCAACAAAGTTTTATTTGGTGGGACCCTCACCCAATCGCATCAGAAAATCAAAGGGCAGCAGAACATGTTAAAAAAAATTTCGATGGAGACAGTGGACCCGATTCATTATATACGGGATTCTCATATTTGGTTGAGTTCTGCCTTAAAGAACATTGGAGCAAGCCATCGCATCGGCGTAGAGAAGTGAAGAGTAATCCAATCTCATCAGAAAAAGGTTTGCAGCGGAACATGTAAACAAAGAATTGAGATTGCGATGATATTTCGGACCCGATGGATCAATGAATCTTAATTGATAAATGTTTGAAGTCTGGTTTAAAGATGTGCCATCGCATCAAAAAAGGGCAGCAGAACATGGTAACAAAATTTGCGATTGCGATTAAAGTTCCGGACCCAATATGGTTCAAACAAACAACTTTATATGTTTGAGTTTCGTGTCAAACATAAAACTTATATATAAGAAGCACTAAACATAAAACTTATATACATGCAGCGCTTTATATAAGTGTAGCACCTTTTAAACAAATAACCAAAGTACCATAAGGTGGGACCAAATCGCATCGGAGAAAGCAGTGGAACATGCAAGCAAGAACTTGCGATTGCGATTTAAGCCCGGAACCGATGGGCTTATAAACAATGATTAACAAATGTTTGAGTTCCAGTTCCAATCGCATCGAAAAAATTCAATGAATAGTTGTCAATCACATTGGACAAAAGCAGAACATCAGAGCATGACAATAAAGGATTGCGATTGTGATTGAGTTCCGGACCTAATGGGTCTATAAATTATGATTTTATTGGTTCCAGTTCTAGTTCTAATTGCATTAGCACATTTAAGTGAATAGTGACTGATCGCATCAGAGAATATAAAGGCATTAGAACATCACAAAAGGAAGTGGCCATTGCGATCAATCGCAAAAGTATCAATCGCATCGCATTAGGTCAATCGCATCGGAGTTAAACAAAGCAGTGGAACATGCAAATAAAAGTTTGCGATTGCGATTAATTGCATCGCATCAGATCAATTGGAATAAAAAATCGCTGGATGAGTAGTATATCGCATCGAAAAACGTGTCAGGTGGGCCCGAAAGGCGTTTCTATATGTTGAAACAGGTTTTATTATTTATGTCGAGAGTTGATTAAAAGGAAGTCTGTATAATTATGCTGAAGAATGAAAGTGGGTTATATATATATGAAAGGCGCTGTTATATATAAAATGTTGTTGCGATTGTTGCGACTGTATTGAAATGTGCCACGTGGTCTGTGAACCCACGGGCCTTGGCTTAAGGTGGAGGGAGATTATTAATATAATCCGATTGCGATGTGTGGAATCGCATCGGGCCATAAAACAAAGGTCGTGGTGTATGTATGTTTCGCTTGCGGAACTCACCACATCAACAAGACACTTGTTGTGTAAAGGGTTGGAATTTGCCCAGATTTAATGTTAGCAATTACATAAATACAGGGGTTACGCAGCAGCCATAAACAGAAAGGCATATAGAGGAAAGAAAGGGACAAACACAGTCAAAGAAAAGACAAATGCGCAGCTAGCCAAGAGGCTGAATGAGTGAGCTGGAATTTTCATTGTAATTGAATGTAAATGTTTTATTTAAATTTATATTGTTGTGATGCATTGGCAAGTCTCCGGAAGAGAGAAAATATCCCTTTGCAATGTTAAATTGGTACCTACAGTTATATTTTCTAAATGAGCGAATAAAAGAAATGACAAGGCAGAAGGCAAAGAGACATGGTTGTCCATTTCGAATTCCCAGTAGAATACAAATAGCCATGAAGCTATTTTGTATAAAACAGGGTAATATCCAAAGGGAGAAGAAAGAGAAAAGAGAGTGAGAGAAGAAGATAGTGTGCAGCAGAATTGAAGAGATTTGAAGAAAGTAATAAAGCTGCAAGAGGTTAGAGAGAGTGAGTGAAGAGAATGCAGAAATGAAGCAGTGAGGCAGAGAAGAAAGAGGAGCTGGGCAGAGAAGAAGGAGGAGCTGAGCAGAGAAGAAGGAGAAGCTGATAGAGAATCTGAGAAGATGTAGAGATGATATAGGGCAGATATGAGAATAGATGAACAACAGAGCAGATGGAATAGAACAGAGCTGATATCCAAGGTAAATCAGCTAGTGTTTCTCTTTGAAAGAGTAAGGAAGTTGGAGCTTCCCTATCAAGTTGTATCTTGATAGATGTCAGTTGTAGATGACTGAGGTAGGAGCCTCCTGTAGGTTGGTGCCTGCAGAAAATAGATGGGAGTTGGTTCTTCCACATTAGGTTGTAGCTTGATAAAATGTCAGTTGTGGCTAACTGAGGTTAGAGCCTCCTGTAGGTTGGTGACCTGCAGAAAATTTATGGGAGTTGGAGCTTCCTTGCAAGTTGTAGCTTGTAGAATTTAAGTAGGAGCCTCCTGTAGGTTGGTGACTGCAGAAAAATAGTGGTGAGAGGGAGTTGGAGCTTGCCTTTGCATCACAACAATAATAAGATGTGGTTTTCTCCCTTTATGGGTTTCCACTTATATTTGGTGTCTCTGTGCATGTGTTGATGTGATTTATCTAATCTGCTTAATACTTTTTTCTCACATATAAGACTGTTGTTACATTAACAAATCTATTTGATACTTGCTGCTCACTAATAAATATTGCTCACATATTAAGTTGATTATGAAGTGAAGGTGTAAATAAGTTTTAAGAGAAAAGTTTTAAAAGTCCATGTATGTGTTAAACTGATTCACCCCCCCCTCTCAGTTTAACTAAGGGTTCAACACTCCCCCTTATGATGTTAGTTGGGTGGACTACCCGCTGTGCAATTTTTTGATTTGCTGCACATAATCCTCGCCATTGGATCTATTAATGGATGGTGGGGTCCACCAGACTGGGAGGTGTGCTAATCCACAATTGGAATTGGGATTAGTGGCTGCATTAGTGAAATTTTTAGGTTTAAAATGCACCTCCTAAGGAAATTATAAAATAATAGTGGAAGTAATAGAATAAGATTATATTACATCATCATATTTTAGAGTGAAGAAAGAAAAATTTACTTTTTGAACTCGTATTTTCAACTTATCTCCCTACCGTTTTTGTCAAATTTTCGGAAAGACCACTTTTTGGATGCATAATTTAATTCATCATCCAAGGAGTATCCATGTTGCATAATTTCAATTTACCCGCAAGAAAATTGAGAAATACATGAAAAACATTATTGCAATCACATTTTTCATGTATTTCTTATTTTTTGTGTAGAAAGGTCCATCGAAAGTATGCAACATGGGTACTCCTTGGATGAGGAATTAAATTCCACATCCAATGAATTCTCCCATTGGAAATTTGAATAAAACCATAGGGAGATTAGTTTAAAACAAAAGTTGAATTTTTTTATTTTTTAATCTTTTTTACTTTTTTACTCCAAAAATGGTGAATCATCCCCCATGGTTAACATCATCACCTTGAATCCTATTTGTTCTTATAAATTTGTTTTTTTTATACGCTTTTGTTTTGAGGCTCTTTTTAGACCTTAAAATTCTCTAATGATGGTGGAATCATCTTAGGCATCAAAGCAAAAGAAACGTGGTAGACTTTGATTAGTGCCAGGGGTGCACATGTGGTATGGGGGCAACCGTAGGCATTCCCTGTGCCATTTGAATAGTAGGGGAATTTATCATATCTATGTGTGTGTGTGTGTGTGTTTTTCTAACATTATATTAATAATAGTGGTTTCAAGGCCTTAGGTGGATTTCAAGACCTCAGTAAGAGTCATTTAAACAAATAAAATGTACATATATATGAGGAAAATGTTCTCATAAGTAAATAAAGTGTAACATTATATTAATAATAGTGGTTGTCGATTCCTTAGGTGGATTTCGATACTTTAGTAAGGATAATTTAAAAAAATATATATACATATATATGTGGATAAATGTTTCATAAGTAAATAAAGTTTCGAGTGATGTGCTCAGGAAAAAAATGGGTAACCATAATATTCTTATGAATAAATTAAAAACCAATGAAAGGGGAATTCATAAGTAAAATAGAAAAAAGAAAACAAAAATTAATCCCATGCTTCTGACAGTATAAGGGAAGTTTGAATAGCAGTAGCAGACACCCAAATGGGTTAAATTGGGTGTGGTCATTACAAAGATATTAATGTTTTCAAATAACACAATGTTCTATCATTCATGAGGTAAAATTATGAATTGAGAAAATACACAAAAGAAATACAAGTCGAATCTCTTAAACACCATGTTGAACACACACATGGTGTAATAGGAAGATGAGCACACACACACAAGAGACTTAACACACAATGAATGATAAGCGTGAGGCTTTCTTATTTTCCATTATACAAAGATGTACATTTATAGTACAATGGTGTGAGTCTTGGTTTCACATTCCAAGGTCACTTGGACTCCATTGTGACTTTTCACATTCCACACCTACCCATGTAGGATTAGGCGTTCCAACATCCCCCCTTAATCCGAAGGGGTATGTGTGAGTCCAAAAAAAGAGTTGTAATACAAATCTGCAAAGTATACATGGCAGCACTTAGGCTAAATCAACTCTCTAAAATGTTGGAAAAAAGAGGTGGTTTTAGGATGACCACCAACACTGGAATGCAATACTTGTTGCAGTTCCCGGAACTCTTCCAAAACTGGAAAGAAGCTGAAGGCTTCTGCTAGAGGAATTGTCCCTCATAAAAAAGGGAGACCTTCAACCTAAAAGAAGGGAGGTCTACTACCTGTGATGGTTTTAGGATTACCAACAACTCTGGAATGCTTGAAGCATTTCCTGGAACTCAAACAAAGATGGCAAGAAGCTGAAGGCTTCTGCTAGAGGAAGTGTTCCTCATATATGAAAGGGAGAACTTCGACCTAAAACAAGGGAGTTCTACTACCTGTGGTGGTTTTAGGTTGTCCACCAACCAAAGATGATGGTTTTAGGTTATCCACCAACCAAAGGCATGCTCATGGGCATCCGTGTCTCTCGCTACATCTCTGAATCTGGAATGATGAATTGTGGCTCAGGCTCGATTGCACTGCTGGCTACAACTCTGAACATGGAATGAGAGATTATGGCTCAGGCTCTCTTGATCTGTTGTCGAAGCTTGTACATGACCACCATTTTCCCCCCTGTCAGGGGCAAGGTCAGATGATGGTGAAAACTCAACTACAAGTTTTCTCAATATCCGTGAACAAGTTCTGACATGCAACTTAAAAAAATTCTTGGCTATTGATGCCCATTGCCAAGAAGCGATCCATCCAAGATGAATCTTGGTTCTTGCAGGAGGCTTGTTTCTGAAGCATCTGTCTGAAGAATGAGTGTGCCGACCACATTGCTTGCATGGATGAAGATCAAAACAATGATATTTCATATGGCCAACTCGATCACAGTGTTGGAATTTCTCAATATGTGATTGTTGTTATGGAGCAAGATCTGGAATTGCTGCAGGTGAACTGTCATATAAGAATCTGGCACTCTGAAATATGATGGGCTTGGTGTAGTCTGGAATATGAAAAGACACATCCTTGTCATATCCAAGACTAGTTCGATGCTTGTTGTGGACAAGCTCTTCCCAAGGTCTCATGATGGACTTGAGAAGTGCAGGCTGAGCTGTTGCATCTGCATATAAATCTTTTCTAGTACAAGGAGGTGAATGTGGATCAACTGCAACTTTATCTTATTTCTTCTGATGAGATTCCTTCACAATCTTCTGAATAGAAACAGGTTCAAAATGGTGACTCTTTTGTTGAAGTTCGTCTTGTTGGAGCTGAGATTCCAATTGCAAAAACTCAATCTTTTCTTGTGCATCTAGAAAACAACTTTGAATGTTACAAAGAGCATGCTTGCTCATTTTTATCATGTCATCGACATTATAATGAATGAGGTTTTTCAACAACTCTAATGCCTCATTTATTTTAGCCATTTTTAACAATTTAGGCTCAAAAAATGAAAGGGTGTCGGCTTCAACCGAAAATGCACCCGTTTACAATGTGATTTAACAAATACAAATGACTCTAAAGAATTTCCAACTATGGAAATCTCAGAGTACAAAATCTGCTCCTCAAATGATGGAGGGCAATCAACAATTTTTCAACAACTCAATTACACTTCAAGTCTTGATTGCAACTATGAAGAAGAAGCAATACAATGTTAGTTCAATACAATATTTCTGCAAAATATGTGCAGCTGAAAACACTATGCAGCAGAATTTTTCTTCAAATAGTTGTTTTGCAATGATGGAAAACTTGTCTTCAAATGTGAAATTCTTCAAAAAATCACTCTTATGCCACAAATCATTAAATGTCAAATCTGCAATTTTCTCTATATATATTCAGTCCATATTCTCTTCATTTCCTGCTGTTCTCTTTCTGCTCTTTCTCTCTTCCTCTCTCTCTGCTGTTTTTTTTTTTTTTTTAAATAATTAAAAATTAATTAAAAAATAGATTAATGGGAATATTTAAAAAAATTAAATAGGGAGGGAATTTAAAGGAGGAGGGGAATTAATGGAAATAATTGAAAATGGGAAGGAATAAAAATTTAAAGGTGCCAGGGGAGAGGAATTAATTTAAAAGGAATGAGGAGTTTAATTAATGGGAGGGGGGGTAGTGGATATTATAGAAAATAAAATTAAAATAAAATCGAATTGCGTAGGGAGAGGGAGGGACGGTATGCGTAGGGAGAGGGCATATGGGCATATGTGGTGTGATGAATGAGGGGGTTGAGGAATCGATGCAGAGAGGGGGTGGGCTATGGAGGGAGGGGAGCGTGGATAGGAAGAGGGGGCGTAGCAGGTAGGAGAGATGGCGCGTGGGGAGGAGTATGAAGGGTGCACGACGGAGTGGGGAGCCGTGGGTAGAGGTGGGACGTGAGTGCTGTGCATACATAGGGGAGGTATCAGAGGATAGCGTGGGAATGGGGTTCGGTGTAGAGCCGAGTGTGCGCAGAGTTGAGCGTATGTGAGGTAGCAGATAGGAGCTGTGGGAATCGTGGGCCAAAGGCCGTGGGGAATGAGTGATAGGGGGTGAGCGTATGGAATGTGAGGTAGGCTGTGGGAAGCGTGGGGAATGGGGAAGGCATGAGGGAGGACAGCAGGTGGACTGTTGTTGAGGGCATAGATTAGGGAGGGTCGACTGTTGTTGAGGGCGTAGATTAGGGAGGGTGTTGTGCAGGGTAGTGTAGGGCGTAGATGAGTGCATTGTAGTTGACTCAATATTGAGAGGGGTTTGTGTTGATGCTGTTGGGATGAAAATAAGAGCTGAAGTGTATGTAGGGAGGTCGTGAAGGCCGAATTGTAGAGAAATTTTTTTTTATTTTTTATTTTTTTATTTTTTTTAATATAAAAACAGAGAGCAAGAGCAGAAATTTTTCCTTCTTGCAGGAATTTTACAAATTTACAGTAGTAGAACTTCAGAAATTGCAGAGAAAACTCATAAATCTTTACTTAAAAAACCCATAAATTTTCTTCAAAAAATTGTAGAAGGCCATGTAGCAGCAGAAAATTGGAGAATTTGCAGAGTTAGAGATTTGCAGAAAAATTAAAAATCTTTCAGTGAAAATTTAGAAATCTCTCCAGTAGCCCAGCAGCAGGAAATTTTTCAATGAAAAACTCAGAAATTTTACTTGAAAAACTCAAAAACCAACTTAAACAGCTCTCCAAAATGCGGAATTTAATGGGAAAAAATTGCAAGAAGAAATCAACCTTCAGATGTGCAGTGCTGCTCTTCTCCAAACACCTGCTGCTCTAAAACAAATTATGAATGCTACCAATTTCTGAATGCTGCTCTTTCTTCAAAAGAAAATTTCTGAATGTGGCAAAAGAAACAACTGTATAGAAACTCTCTAAATTATGAAAATGCAGATATACACAGGCCATAAGCACAAATGGCTCACTCAATTGAAGCAGGGCCAGCAATCGCCCGCTCTGATACCATGTTAAACACCATGTTGAACACACACATGGTGTATGAGGAAGATAAACACACACACAAGAGACTCAACACACAATGAAGGATAAGCGTGAGGCTTTCTTATTTTCCATTATACAAAGATGTACATTTATAGTACAATGGTGTGACTCTTGGTTTCACATTCCAAGGTCACTTGGACTCCATTGTGACTTTTCACATTCCACACCTACCCATGTAGGATTAGGTGTTCCAACAGAATCACATTGTTGGAATTCCTTGTAAATTTTGTTTGTAATCCTTTGAGTAGTACCACATAAAAAACACTAGTAAATGGAAGCTTACTTCAATATACCTTTCTATATATCAAACGTTCCTTAGGTTTACCTAAAACCAACCCTATATCAATTGATCAACCATCTTGTTTCCATAGTACACTGGGAACAACAGTTATGGATATCACTCTCTAGCACCTAGATAGTTAGATTATATGACTAACGACATGATTGAGCCTCCATAGTTAGTGATATAACATATTCAGATGAATACTATTGTTGGAGTCCACAATTATATCACAAAGTTTTAGCACCTATTACTCCTTTGTATCTAGGACCCTATAATTATCTAGTGAAATTCCAACATCATTGCATAAACTATGTATTTGAAGATTATGTCACCATGGTAGTACTCACCTAGGAGTATTATTCCTCTAGGAGTAGTACATAGAAAAAATATTGTTGGAAATATCAACACCGTTGTTGGAGACTTATCGCAAAATATTCCTTGTGTCATGTTGATTTCTTGGACCTCATTGTGAAGTAACCATTTAAAAAAAAATTGAGTGGACCCAACAATACAATGATTTAATATACATATAAATGGAGAATTTTCAAGCTATTGATCACAATGAGATAATTGGAAAATTACACCTCCACAAAATATTGGTTTTCCCATGGTTTAGACTTGTAACATGGCCAAAGTAGAAAAATAACAATGCAACCAAAATATGCAATGAAAATATCTAGATAGCAAGGTAATTGGCATTGAGGCTATATTCATTGTTTTAAATGAAGCAATGAAAATCAAACCAAAATATTGAATTTTTTAACAATCTATTTGAATATTTATATGTCAATAACAAATGCTGATCCAATCAAGGAGGAATCCCTAGCTTATGAAGAGTAGGCCACATGCATATCGTTACACGATAAATTCCTCCCACACTTTGTCAATCACAATTCTTTCCATTAGTTTTGGAAAGTAGACATGAGAAAATTTGATGGGTCTAATTCCTCATGGTGAGATACCCAACTAGAACATCGCTTCTCTCTTGATAGAATTATCAATGACTTACACAAACTAAAAGTGTCATTATCATATTACAAAAACTAAAAGTTTCATTATTATATTAACATGCTGAATGTTGGTAGTGGTGACAATGGTATATCAAGCTATTAGGGGAATTTTGAGGTAAAATATGAGTCTCAAAATAAAAAATTTACTAACAAGATCAACTTTAAAAGAACTAATAAGATTTAAGATGATGATCATATCCTCAAGGGTAAATATTTTCGGAAAGAAAAAAGGAAAACTAATTATTCTAATTGTATTTATGGTTTATATCCTTATAGGTTTACTCAAATATCAAGTGTATGAACTCATTGCATGAGGAGTTTAATTATACATCCAATAAGTACCCATTGTGCATACTTTTAAGTAGACCCACACAAAGAAAACATAAAAAACATGTGTCTTTATTGTATTTTCATTTTATTTTTGTATGAATCTATTAAAAAGTATTTAAGGTGGGTACTCATTGGATGTAGAATTAAATGTTAAATCCAATGGGTGCTTATTCTTGAAATTTTAGTAAATGTATAAGGAAATAAGTTGAAAATACAATAAAAAAATATTGTTTTCTTTATTTTCTTTTAAAAGATCATCTAATGCAAGCATAAAGTAATGATGTAGAGGAACATAAATGAAAGATTTGCATTTATCAAGTAGTATTTATTTGCAAGAAAGGAAAAGGGAAATGGGGTAAATCAACATGTAAGTGAGCTGAATGTGTTTATTCATGGGTTAGGGATGAAATGTAAGTGAGGCAAGAAAGTGTGAAATTTTGAAGGGAAAATGGTTTTGTAGTCATGATCTAGTAGTAGGAAGATGGAAATTCATGGATGGACTGTAAGCTTAGGAAGGCGAAAACGAATTAGTAGAAATGACATTATGAATGTCATTTGACATAGACTTGAGTTCCTGATGCTCTTTTTGAAAAATAAACTGATCTTTGAGAAGCACTTATGCATAAATTGATCTTCTTTGATAATCATGGAACCTACAAAAGCTTAGCACTAATATGAAATGAAACGTAATATTCTTGAAGGAGAGATGTGACCAGTCTCTCTTCCTAAATTCATAAATGGTTCTAATAAAATAAATTCAAGAAGGATAAATCAAATTGAAATTCATTTTTTACGTGTCGAGAAGGTTGTGCACATAGACTACCTGTCAATATTTTGTTGATAATTTCTTCATTTCACACCTAATTTTAGTGATTCATAAGCAGGTAAGAGAATATTCTTACCATAAACATGTTTTTAATGAAATAATAATTTTTCGAAGTCCAATTGCTGCAAAATCGATAGAAAATGACCATTTTTTATTGTCTAAAATGCTAATGAAAACTATCTCATTGTCAATTACTTGCCAATATATTTCCAATGATACTTGAATCATGTAAAACATACATAGTATGAAAATTTTATGGTCACTTGATGTTTTAGACAAACAAAAAATTTATGGTCGTTTGAAGTTGAAGTTGAAATTTGGTGCAAGGACACCACATGGTAGCATCAGGGAGTGCCATGTGGTAGCATGATGTTGATGTGGACGCTGAAGTGGGTAAATGATGTGGTATGCAGTGGCGAGCTGACTGTACAAGGTGATATGCCATACAACGGGGAAAATACTAGGTAATGTTGACCAATAATAGGCTGCCATGTGGACCAATCCAATGCCGCCACATGATAGTGAAATTGTTGCCATGTTAAGGATTGTCAAACTTGTAGAATAGTTAACAAATATTCGCTTATATAAGATTTGAACTCATGGACACTCTTTTGAAATTTCACAAACTTACCAATAGAACAGAATTCAAATTTTTGAAATTTGTGCCACAAAAACGTTGTTTAAAGTTAAAAATATTAATTATTCGACAAATTTGACTAACAAGGCAACAATTTGAAAAACATCTCGCAAAATAAATTTAGGATTTCTGAGAAAAAATCCAAGTGTCTAACTACTCTAGGGCACTTTTCAATCAATTTCATGCCTCCAAAATGTTTGATTTTCAATTGAACTCATGCTCTTTGACAAAAAAAAGATCTCACAACCAATTTATTCTATAAAAATTGGGAAAATATACAACCAAAACTCAGAATTTTTGTTGCAGGTTTTGTTTGTAAGTTGATGGAGCAAAAATTTTCCTAGCTTCTCCCTACAAATTTTATTGGTTGAATTTTTATTCATTTGTAAGAATTTTTAATTTTTTTAATTTATTATTACTAATTATTATTTATTTTCATATTATTCAAAAATTATTTTTTGGGCCTTGGCCTTGGACATCGCTTTTAACAGCCATGGACGATAAAACAAATGGTCTGGTTAAAAAAAAATATGGTTGTTTTTTAAATAATTTTTTTATTATATATTTTTTTAATTATTTTTTAACAATAATTTTTATAATGTATTTAATGATTTTTTTAAATATTTTTGTTATTTTTTTTGGAAAGTTGCTTTTTAATTATTTTAATAATAGAAAATTGTTATATGTTTTTTTCTTATTACTTTTCTTTTTAATTATTATTATTATTTTATTCTTATTATTTTTTTGTTTTTTATAATTTTTTTAAATTGATTTTTTTTTTTTTTATCGTTTTCAAATTGGTTTTTCTTTAAGCTATTTTTAAAAAATAATAATTATTATGTTTTTTCTTTTTTTTTTAAATTTAAAATATGAAACCATTTTAGAAAATTTAAAAAAATAGGGATTTTTTATTTTTAAATAATGATTTTTTATTGTAGCAAATTATGAGAAATTTATTTCACAATTAGAGATCAAATTTTAAGAAATTTTTTCTTTTGGAATCGATGGTAAATTTAGATGTCATTTTTTATTGTGAAATTTCAAAGCTAACTTATCCAACTTTCCTTTTTGATCTTCCATGTCGCAACAAGGCACAAGAAGAGAGCATACTTACATGTTTTTTCAATTCTCTATTCATTTGAAATTTGGAATTAAAATAAGGATAATTGTTCTCAAACCTCAAATTTTAGCTTTCTAAACTCCACGTGTTCTCATTCCTTAAAAACATCCCTTTTATTGTAGATATTCCTGCCAATGGTTAGTGAATAAGGTGGCTCTTACTGCACCCCCAAATTAAAATTTCCAAGAAAATACTGAAATCAAAGTTCAAAACAAAATTTCAAAAACATTACCAAACCTAGCTTAATTTTTTTTTATCTTATCCTACTCTATTTATTTATTTATTTTTTATGTGTAGGAATATTTCCAATGAATCCATTTACGACTCATCTGTGGGGTGTTGGGTAGACAATGATATGGTGCTCTATTAAGACACTCCATGATGTGAAGTCAATGGTTCAATTCCCCGCCCGAATCATGGTGATGTATTGGACATGATGAAGATGTAGTCCTACCAATCTTAGAAAAAGAAATGAAGCCATCTACTAATCAATATGTCTAGTATGTTCACATCCAAATTTGGAAAATATGCCTTAATACCCATTAGGATATGAGTGACCATTTTCACATTTTGATTTAGAGCAAGGATTTATTGAAGAATGGATGAATGTTGTGGAATAATCACTATTTGGAACCAATATTCAATGTAGGCCTTTCTCTCCAAGAAACTCTTGATATTCATTCTAGATCTCCTAGCCATAAATAGATTAATGTCGAAAATTTTTATAGTAAAAAATTGAATGAGATTTATGCATCTAAATTATTTTTAAGATGAATTTTAACTATGAATCTAAAAATTAATGCAACTAAAAAAATGAGATTGAAGCTAAAAAAGAATTTTAGATTGAAATTTAATCCCTATGTATACTTCCTTGACAACGAAAACAAAATTTTTGGGTAATTTAATTGTTAGTTAAAGTAATTTTCATTAAATTTTCAAACCCGGGGTTCGTGAAATTTCGAAATATAAGTGCACAATATATGCTAAGAATCAACTTTCAATGTCAAAATAGAATCTTAATCTATTGAAAGAAATGAAAAAACTGAAACAAAACCTATTCATGAAAAATGTCTAAAATGAGTATGCACACACTTTGTTTTTCAAAAGTCCCAAATTCCAAACTTGGAAAAAAAATCTTTTATTATATGAAATTGAAATGACAATTGACATGAAAATAAACTTACTATATTGACATGAAAATAAATCTATTCTAGTTACATGAAACAAAATGTATTTTTCCAGCAGGAAAGTAAATCTATTCTAATGAATTGAAAGTAAATTTAATCTAGAAAGCAACAAATATTATACTAAGAAAGAATTGAATTCTAAAACTATGAAATTTGAAAGAAATCTATCCTCAAAGTAGTGAGAGATAAATTTAAATTACTAAAGTGTGCATTAAAAAATTAGAATCTTCATGAATATCTATCAAGAAAACCAAAAAGCAACGAATCTATCAAATGAGAGAAATAATGTTTAACTTGCAAAAGAACATAAATGGAATGAATTTGAAAGAATGTAAAAAATGAATCTAATCAAAATACATAAAATGAACATAAAGAAACTAAAAATATAAAACATTAGAATACTTTGCATACTCATTAGGTGGAAACCCCAAAGCTTGTGAGAGGTGGAAAGTTGAGAAAACCCTTGATCAAACAACAAATGAAGGTACACCCATATCAAAGTGAACTAGAATGGTATTCGTTACATCAATCATAAGCATAGTGTCAATCCTTAAGATCCAAAACTCAATATTGAAGCGCGAGCATTGCTCCAAAAATTTTCTCGCATTTTGAGAGGAGAAGACACTCATATTTATACAAAAAACTAAGATAACTAATTCATAAATGTAGATCCAGAAATATTTACTAGATCTACAAATATCTCATGCGTTTAAAACCATGTGTTGAAATTTAACAATTAGCATCTCTTCATATCCTCTGAAAAATATCTCCTAGATTTGATAAGAGACACTTATGAAACTTCCATTATTCTTCTCCGTGAAATTTTCTTGATCAATGATCTCAAATCTTCCTCAAATCTTCAAGACTTTGAAGAGAAAATTATAATTTGACACTCAAAGGCCAAATATGATAAGTCTACATGGATATAAAAATTATTCAATGTTACAAATTTCTCTCATCTATATATTATATGCAAATTTGTAATGGGAGAAACAATTTGTATTCACACATTTACAATTAGGTAAATTTTGTCATAATGGTAATTATAGCTAAAATCCCATAGAAGAAAAATTGTAGAAGTAGTACAAAGCAATGTGATGAAGCAATTGCAAGGTAGAAATTAAGTAAAAAAACTAGAGTTTGTACACAAATTTGAAAATTTATAATTTTTTAGAAAATTTGCCCATGAAGGAGAAAAAGTTTTTAAGTTTCGGGGGGTGGGTTGTCGGGTTCATAATTTTATTCACAAAATACACAGTAGAAACATTGAGAGAACAAGTTCAAGAGCATAAATGATTCCCATTTTTAGGGTTTGGTCCATGGTGTTATGTTTTAACATCACATATGGTGATGTGGCATGCCACCTATGAAGTTCCAATTCCGCGAAGACACAAAGAAACAAGTAGGGAGAAATATTTTGAAAGAAGAGTAACCCCTGACATGAAAACTATGAAGGAATTGATTGTGAGTATTGATTCATATTTTGAGGGCCCTAATGCCCATGGAAATAGGCCACTTGTGGTTCTCAAATTATTCATACCAATTGCAATGCTTCCAGAGTCTAAGTGAATAACTTTCAAATAAAAAAGTTTTGGGACTCAAAATTTGAAGCAAAATTAATGAATTTAGGGTTACAAATCCAAAGAGGAGACTATTGAGAAAAGGAAATTATTAGCAATGACCTTGGAGATAGAAATAGAGCCAAAAATAGTAAATGAATAATCAATTCAAAGTTTAAAATCAAAATCAATGTATGAGAAGAAAAAAACCAAAAAATTATGGCATGAATACTGGTTAAATTGTCAAGATAAACAATGATTCATCAACTTGGTGTTTGAAGTAAAATCCAACATTTTTTAAGTCCAGGGTTTGAAAAAAAAGATCAAATTTTTTAAAGTATAAATAATTTATAATTTCCAAGTACAGCCCTAAATTTAGTTTTCAAGGGCGGGTGTAATAAACATTAAAATTAGTATATCTTCTTGGATTTTTATTAGGGAATAAGAATTTTCAAACATTAATAAATATCTAACAAGGGTTTCTATTCAATACCTCGTAAGGATTTATGAGTATCTAAGGATGACCAAAATGTTATGTGATTTCCTTCCCTTGTTTTTTCTTCTTTTTTTGGCTTCTTTATTAGGATCGCGATGTTTAAGCCCTACAAATACAACTATAAAGCTTACAACAATGCTAATGGTGTATAATATCAATTCCTATGCAAATGAAGCCTCCTTATGCACCATGTTGGAAAAATACCTATGAAGAAATGCATGGTTTTATAGTGATAATACCTAGTGCATAAATATGAATAGATACATAATTTCTATATCTCGAATGTAGTTTAGGCATATATTTTGGTTGGTAAAGAAGGAAAATAGTATATATTCAACTAGAGAATTTATGTTGGGTTTGGTGCTTGAAGAAGAAAAAGAATAATTTTTAAATGTTCGACAAAACTAAGGTATTAGTCTTATTTATTAACAACTTTACAAGTTCACCTTTATGGTTAGCTGAGGTAAAGGTCTTTTGATAGGATTTTTTTGGGGGTTTTAGGGGTCAACAAGGGCCATCTTAATCAACATAGAGAAGAAGTTATAGACATATTTATAATTATATTAAAATTTTCAAAATTTATGGTGGCAATGATAATTATTAATGTAAAGAACATATAAATATATTTATAGGCATGTTTTGTGTTTTTATTATTATTTTTGTTTGCAATGCTAAATTAGCCATTAATTTCATACTAAGGAATATGGTTTTTTTCCATTATCCATAGTGTATTCTTCTCCTTGCATGTACGCTTCATAATTTATTTGACCCAGCTGTAAGCTCACTCCCATTTTGGATAATCTATCATCCTTTGAATTTAATTCCCTGTGAAGACTCTAGCTTGGAGATTCTAATTAGCTCTATAACTCTAATCATCCCCTCATCTAATAAATAAGCATTTACGGAAGTATAACCTTTCAGTCAATCTATAACAAACTTTGAATCCCGTATCACTTGTAACTTTAGATTATTTAAGTGACACAATTAAAATGACTAACATGAATGAATGATTCATAATATTATGTAGTGCTTGTTAGGTAGTTGTATTTTTGTTCCTAAACTAAATTAGTCATTCACATTAGTCATTTTTACTTGTATTAATTATTATCTAGTCATTTTTTTTAACCTGAGATTGAATTAGTCGTTTATGTTAGTGAGTTCTAGCTAGGTGACTTAATATTTCTCATTTTTTGTAGCAATTATCTTGGAAAAGTTACAGTGAATAACATTTTTAGTCACCTAGTCACTAATTCCTTCATTTTCTACTAGTGGTCCCTTTCTATGACCCAATGCTTGTATTTATGAGCAATGTCAACATTTTGGAGCTTGTGTAAGAAGAGTTTCTCTTTCTTATAGAAGTAGGGCCATAAAAATGGCTTATGTACCCCATTTGGTAGATCGTAAGGGTTGGTATTAGGTTGTGATAATATGTTAGGTGGAAAGGGAGTTTTTCAAAGTTATATTTGGATTCCACAACGTGGCTATGCCTCCTTAGGCCCCAAAATCATCATTGGCTATGATTTGATAGATTTTCCAAATGGCTCTAGATATTTTTTTTAGAGTATTAATAGTACATTTCATTTCTTGTAGCATGATAATATCACAATTCTCCATTTTTATTTTGTTGTTTTAGGAGTCTTTGTTTTGATTTTCCTTTGAGACAGCTTATATTCCGTGATTATATTTTTATTGGGGGTGTGATTTGGAGAGTTGAAATGTCTCTGTCATTGGCCTAGCTCTTCTATAATGAACCAAATAATACCTAATTTCTTGGATTAATTTCTTGTTACCTTTCCTACCCCCTTTTTCTCTTCCTATGTTCCCTTTAGATGATCTTCGTTTATATTGACCCTAAAGAAGAATGATTGGGATTTGAGTTATTACCTGAAGATTCTTTTCTTTCTCCCCTTTGATTCTTGAAGTAGACCCTTGCTATTAGATGCAATTTTTCTTCTTGTATGCTTATTGGATATTTCATTTTCCACTCTTGAGTTATTTTTTGTAGCTCCATGTTCTTTAGTTCTATATCTTCTGGTTCTTCCTACTCTTTCAATCATTTCTACACCATACACAATAATTTTTTATTTTATCTATGATTCCTGATTCTCTTTTTTTATTGTTCTTGGGTGGCTTTACGTTCAAACCCTGGTCTCCCAGTTTTTTCTTGGTTTTCTTCTTGGCATTGCTGCATCTTTTTTTTTTTTCCATTTTAAGGGCCAAGTATTTGTTATCCTTTTTCTTTGTTCAATGTGAAGGGCTCTGATGTTCCTTTTCTTGTTTCCTTCCTCCTTCTTATCACTTGCATGAATCTTTCCTCATATCCTTATTATTATTCCATTATTCTCTTTAGTATTTGATTATGAGGGAATTATTTGAGTAAGTGTCCATATTCATGACATTTTCGATAGCAGAATGGGATTTCTCATAGTCTATGGGTTGTTCCCATATATTTCCATGACAAATAATGTTGATGGTTGTTAGAAAAACTTTAGTTAGGTCCATATAGGAAAATAATATGGCATACAATGTATACCTACCTAGTCTGGTGGTTTCAAAAAGCACAATGAAGGAACTGATGGTGTTTTCTATGCCCTCTAGGCTGTCTAGTTACCATAGTTCTTGTGGAAATGAGTATAGGAAAAACCATACATGGGTTGAGTTTAAATCATCATTATTGGGGTTGAATATTTTAATCTAGGGTTTTATATATAGCTCTGCAAAGTTGAGGAAGTAAGTCCCTCCATGGAATATTTTGTCCCTATCTTCAACGTTTTTAAATATAACTATAATGAAGCCATTTGAACCAAGTTTTGGTTCAATGCATCCTTTGATTTGCTAGTTCTTTCGAATCCATCCCAATATAATTCCTTTTATGGCCACATGGCCATGAATTCGTAGATTATTATATGGCCCTTTATGTACTATATTTTTCCCCTATTTTGTCTTATATAAATTCATATAGTGGGGCATTTTCCATTTGCGGGAGAAAGCTTCTTTTTGGTAGCTTTGGGTTTTCTTCATTTATTTTTTCGTCTCCTTGATCCTTCCTTGTTGGTGTGAATTGTTGATTGGTTCTTGTTAGAGTGTGGTTTCCTAGTCAGTGATTTGTCTTCCCGAGATTTCTTCCTACTACAATGTTTCTAAAGGAGGGTTTACTGCCTACCTTCCACGGGCACCATCTTCCCTCAATAATGATGCTTGTTTTAAAGAAGAACCTTGGATTAGGTTGGGGATTTGAATCTCTATCCTTCATGTGTAAATTGTAGCTTTGATTTTATTATGTATTTTTACATATTATATTATCAATCATCCAACTTCATCTTGCATATGACGGAGAATCCAAATTTGTCAAAAATAGAGAAAATATCATGGAAATATAATCTCAAGGCTCTCCATTTTTAGACAAGTCATGTTCATCTAGTTTAGCATTCCAAATTAGTTCTAACTTCATGTATGGGTTAAGAATTCATTATTCAATTCTTAAGGTTTTGATAGCTTTATAAAATAAAGTTTAATTTTCTCATTATGAGATTTTGACTATGACTGTAGTAGTCACATGTCTTATAAGATATGGGATACCACTATTTTAGCCACTATGTATTACTATGCACATTACCATTCTAGCCATTATATGTTCTTATACACTACTACATGTGGGGGTGTTTTAAGACAATATTTAAGACAATTTTACAATGAATTGTATTAGTTAGAGACAAAAAGACAATTGTGTATCATCTTAAATATTGTCTTTAAGTGTGTGTCTCAAATTTAATGTCTTAAACAATTGTCTCAAAATTAGTGTCTCAAACAATTGTCTCTATAAAGACAATATGGAACACATATTATTATTGTCTCTATAAAGACATAGACATTATTGTCTCCCTAGAGACAATTTCATTTGTCTACAATTTGTCTCTGTAGAGACACTTTCATTTTTGTCTTTGTAGAGACAATAACATTTGTTTCTTTATGGAAAACAACTGAGATCAAAAATGTATTGTCTTTATAGAGACTATATGTCCATAATTCAAACTATTGTCTCTCTAGAGACGATATGAAAAAGTTAAAAAAAAAAACAAATCATTTTAAATGTTATTTTAAGGTGGTTTCAACATTTCAAGTTCCCAAATAGTGATTTTAATTACCTTAAAATCTATTTTTTATGGAAAGAAAAAATAAATTCCATTTTTTTTAAAGCTAACGCCAGTCATTTTAAATCTAAGTGAATAAAAAAATTCCCAAAACTTAACAATTCTGGAAAGCAACCTTGAAAATAATAAGGCATCACACTTATATTCACTGAAAATAAATTCATGCCATTGAATTTGAACATACAAGATCCTCATAATTTGGAACTTCATTTCATGACTATTATGAGGTAAAAGAAAAATGTACAATATTTCTCCATCTTACAAAGAGAGTTTAATCTCTGACATATAAATCGAAAAGGTTGAATCACATTACATGCTGGAAAAATAAATTCATATCCAGTGGTTAGCTCCACCATTTCAACACCTTTGTATAATTGGAATTGACTTCCTTGATAACAAAAAAAAGAAAAAATGTATATGCATCCGAATGTACAATTTATTTCCCAATTTACACTTAATTCCAGTGTTGTCATAAGGATGTTCTGTTGACAGAGGATTATCCACATATATTCTAGTTTTCTTACATTTGGGAGAGGAAAGGAATCAGGCTTCGTCTGATTCTTGTCCAAATCTGGGTGCTGCTACACATTGTCTCTAGATACTTTATATTTAAAATTGGCCACCATACGACTTGAGCTGTTCAATTTATGTCCCTACTCCGTGACAACCTGAATTTGAGTATTCCTTTCCAATTCCCCCCTCTTTCCTTTTTTCTGGCTCACAGAAAGCACTGATATCCCTTGCATTCATTCATATCTATGAAATATAGGATTTCAATATCTCAACAAACTTTAAATATAATGTAGGGACGAAAACCATCTTCATTTCTGGTTGCTCTGGACTGTAAAAAAAATGCCAAACATAAGCTGCGATGCTTAAATAGTTCAAATGACTCATTAATAATGCTAAATTTATTGAAATATGTTTTACAGACCTCCTTGTGCGATGTGATTTGAGAAGGATCTTCGGAAGACCATGTATTAACATGATCAATAGCTTTATTTTCCTGAAATTTATCAGTACATACATAACCATTATCAGTAAGTAACTATTATCAGTAACCAGCTTTTGATTTCATGTTAGTGTTTCATTTTTGGTGTTTTTCACCTCTAGTTCCCAGTCACAACGATATGTAATATAAGCGAGTAATAGAGTCTGTATTGTTGTCCCACATATAATTCCTGACCATATTCCCTGCAGTGTAAATTCACTCTGTTATTGGCAGTGTTGTGTTAGCTCAATAGGCCTCTCTGCAAATTAACACACAAATGAAAAACACTTAAATTGAATACCCAACCAAGCAGCACCCCTAACGATACTCCAATGACATAGTAACAACCCATTTTGATCTGGTTGTTCAACTAAGGAAACAGAACAACGCTATTATGCGTTTTCAGGTGCTAGCATACAGAGGCACCAATTCTCACCATCACTAGGAAACAGTCTGATATGGGAAGTAGGTAGAGGCACAAGGGTGAGCATGATATTTGAACCTTTAGTAGGTGAAGTACACTCTCCGAGGGTCTTCTAGAAAGACGACATAGAGATGTATTTCTTTCAAAGTCAAATAGACTTTCTTGATTTATCTACAATTTAGCATCAGGAACTTTAGTGATGGAAACAAATCTGGAAGTTTAAGTGGCCCTTAAAAATAAGAATTTTTATGTGGCTTGCATTGAAGAACAAGGTCCTTACATGGGATTCCATTCAGAAGCAGAGCACTCAAGGACCTAAGTGGTGTATTTTATACAAATCCAATTTAGAACCCACTAACCAGTTCTTGTTCTCTTATCCATTTACATTGTAGGTTAGGCAGGAACTTGAAAAACTGACTGGAATTTTGGTGTTTGGGGAGGAGCCTCAGTGAAAGAAATTCTAAAGAGCTTGTGCACAAAGCTCTCTATTAAAAGTTAAATCCTCTTCCTTTCTTAGTAGCATGGGAAGTCTTGTTGTCCTAAAATGCTCAATATTTTTTATGAGAGGTGCATATCTCCCTTCAACATGCAGTAGTTTGGCGATCCTTGATCTCAGTCATGAAGCAATAGAATAGCACGAGAGGACTTACAGACTATCAAACCTTAGAGGGTAAATGTAATGGACATGAAGTTATATATATCTATGGTATATGATAGATCATCTTGGCTGTAATTGAGATCAATACTGCTTCATATACGATTTGGTGTTTAAATGATCAATTGGACCAAAGGGTGTATGTCCTCTGTCACTTTTTCTATTTTAATTAATGGTTCCAATTCGAGTTTCTTTGAGCCTTCTTGAGGATCAAGGCAAAGATGCCTTCTAGCACCTCTACTCTTTTCTGATTATTGCCCAGTGCTTGAACAGATCTACTATAGGGGCAAAAAGAAGAGGCTTTCTTGGAGAGTAAGAGTAGGAGATAGAGTCAGAATTGGGGCTGATCCCTGGGTTGGAAATTGTGATAGTTTTGAACTCCAGTCTCCCTCAAGTCTTAAGAGGATCTCTGCAAAGTAACGGGATTTGAATATTGGGATAGGTAGCTAATATTTTTCTGATTTTAACCATTTCTCTATGGCAGCAAGGCTAAGAACAAGAAAACGAGCTATGGAAGGCCTATATTGGCCAGCTTCAGAAATTCCATATTAGATTAAATGATGAGAAGGATATCCTTGTCTAGTCTAGAAATCTTGTCTTGATGGCTTACATTCCAGGGTTATGTTATAAAGTTTTGTGTGAATAAGCTCACAAGGGAGAGTAGGTTTGCAAGTGGAAAATATTGTGGAAAGGGCCCCACTAAAATCCAAAGTATATATGTGGCTGATGCTTAGAAACAAAGCTTTGACATGGGATGCATTACAAAAGCACAATCGAAATGGTCCAGAGGGATGTACCCTCTGCAAAAAATATGGAGAATCAATAGACTATTTATTAAACATTTGTCCTTGAGCAGCTTAGGTGTGGGCAGGTATGAAATTTAGTGACTGGATGTAGTGATGGTTGGCAAGGGCCCTAAAAAATTGTTTCAGGATAAAGAGCTTAAAGCTTTTAGAGGCCTCCTATTTGTGGTAGTGTGGGGTATCCTGTTAGCGAAATGCAGATTTATTCCATGAAATATGTATAACTTCACAACTGCTCTATGAGAATTCAATAAATGTTGACAATGTAGTTAGGTCTGCCGCATCCCAACTGCACTCATGCCTCCCATTGGACTTTGAGCATGGTGTTAATTGGTGTACACCTTTTGTCATTTTTTGAGGTCTCCAACTCAGAACACATCTTCGAAAAAAAAATCTCTTTTATGAAGAAGCTTTGAACCACACAAACTGCAATTTTGAGAAATATACCAAAAACAATTTGAACAACATTAAAGTGATCCAAAACAAGATGCCAAAGTCAATACTACAAGAACAATCTTAAAATTTGCTTGATTCCAAAGAATATTGTCAAAATCAATACTTTCAAGACAATTAATTTTGAGAAATATATCAAATGACACGTAAAAGAACACCTCCAAACCCAAAAGAGAGAGAACTCTGTTTAACTATGTTTGTCTATGACTGAAAAAGCATACCTTGAGGGTTTCCACTGTGAGTTGAATCAATTCCAATCTTCTCAAGCACTCATACAACTTAGTAACAGGCTACAACACAAAGGAAGATTGACTATGGAGAGAGACAAATAAACACACCCATCAAAGGAATATTTCTTGCAAGAATTGACTCAATAAAAATATCAGATATTTAACTTACAAGAAACACTACCTTATATGGGTTCGAAATAATGTCTCTGATCTTGAAGACCTCTTTGAGAGCTGGGGATCCATCCTTAATTTCTTTCCTGAGGGCTCTGGCCTCATCATAGCTGTAATAGCTAATCCTAATCCTATCTGTCTCACCAATTTCGTTGTTTGCCTTGTCACTTTTTTTGTCATGGCAACCCGTGATACCCTGCTCTGCATCCTCATCATCAATAATTTCATCATGGGGTTTAGTCAGTAGCAGAAGTACAGTCACAGCACTTGACAATCGTATTTACATTTTTTTATGTTTTCAAAAGTTTCACTATTCCAATACATCCATAAAAAAATTTTATGAAACATATGCCGAGATGATTTTTAGAGAAGTATGAAACATATTCCAAAGAAATGGAGATTGATATTCCGTTGACAGGTGCATTTATCATGAGCACGGCCCTATTGGGTGTCACTCTACATCTAAGCCAACGTTAATCCAATTTTTATTTTTATTTTTATATTGTAAAGTTTGATAAGAAATTAAGAGTGCAGGCTGGCATGCCATAGGCTTCATCCACGTTCCATGACACCGAGTTTGCATATATCAAAGATAGTGTTTTATTCAATAAAAGCTACCAGTAACCTTTCCCTAGTTATATTCATAAAAGATAACTATGTGTTTTAGCTCGGGCAAGTATAACACGTGCCCTAAAGTGGGACAACTTTTTAGGTGGCCTTAAGACAAGTATACGCTTGAGTTGTCAAATCTCTCCATAGTTTTTCCATATCGACTTTCTTTATAGTTTTTTCACTTAATTTTATGCTTAGAAACATGCATGAAGGTTAACTTTAGTTGAAAATAGATGCCCGGATCAGTGGCATCTAATATTAAAGGGTGAGAGGAGTTTAAATTAAAATAGCAAAACATATAATGAAGAGGTTTAAGTAATTAAAAAAACATGTGTTAGCAGCATCTGTATAGTGTAAAAAATTTGGAGGTTGGAATACTTAATTTTAATTTAAATATTCGAATGGCAAAGTAATGATGCGGCTAAGAACTGTCTGGACACCCATACAGATGAGGATTTGGGTCAGAGCTTTGATCGAACGACGGAGGTGGGATGGGAACCAACCTCGCTTAGCAACCCTTCCTGGTAGAGAACCAACAACAATCAACAAGCAAGCAATGGTAGTATATTTATAACCCATTGATCCTGGACCAATTCATCCATCCTAGCTAACACAAGTATGGGAGGCTTAGGCTAATAAGATTGAATAAATTGGGCCCACAACTTGGAAAACCCAGGGTGGAACCACCATGGAAGGAGGGAGTCCCAAATTAATTCCTTGAGATATGTAATGTGACTGCACATTAGTCATTTCCCTTTTCCTAATGACACGTAAAATAACACCTCCAAACCCAAAAGAGAGAGAAATCTGTTTAAATTTGTTTGTCTATGACTTAAAAAGCATACCTTGAGGGTTTCCACTGTGATTTGAATCAATTCCAGTATTCTCAAGCATTCATACAACTTAGTAATAGGCTGCAACACAAAAGAGGACTGATTATGGAGAGAGAGACAAATAAACACACCCATCAAATGAATATTTCTTGCAAGAATTGACTCAATAAAACTGTCATATATTTAACTTATAAGAAACACTACAGTATATGGGTTCGCAATAATGTCTCTGATCTTGAAGACCTCTTTGAGAGCTGGGGATCCATCCTCAATTTCTTTGCTGAGGGCTCTGGCCTCATCATAGCTGTAATCACTAATTCTAATCCCACCTGTCTCACCAATGCTGTTGTTTTCCTTGTCACTATTTTTCTCATGGCAACCCGTGATACCCTGCTTTGCATCCTCATCATCAATAATATCATCATGGGGTTTAGCCAAAGTAACAGAAGTACAGTCACAACACTTGAAAAACTTAATTACATTTTTCTACGTTTTCAAAGGTTTCATTATTCCAATACATCCACAAAAAAAATTTCTTACACAGATTTCTCTTGACTACACTTCTGCAGTCATATATCTACTGTAAGTTCTACAACCCCCTCAAAAAAAATAAGAGAAAACTTGCAATACATTGATTCAAAAATTGAAAATTAAAAAGCACCAGAGGGCCCAACTTCTATGGCTACACCCAGGTTCTCTTTTAAGTACAGAGTATTATTTCTACATTGAGGAGTCTCCATGGCTTACTCCAGTGATAATTTATGTCTTGTATTTTTCTTATGCACAGTTTTGTTCTCTTCGTCTGTGGGTGCTACCACCACTATAACAGTGGGAGCAGGCATGTCAGGTACTTTATACCTTATCCAGTCTTCACAGGTGATTAAGTATAGGCCTCAAAGTAGGTTTTGATCTTTTTGTTTGCAGGAATAATGGCAACAAAGACCTTATCTGACAATGGAGTCAAGGACTTTGTAACAATGTTAAATTTTTTCCAAGTAGATAGATATGATTAGATTTCATGTATAGTCATAATATTTAATTTGCATTGCATTGGATTCCATCACACCTGCACATGCCAAAAATGTGTCCCTTCACTGCATCCCAGGGTCGCCCTTTCAAATGTAGTGCAACAGGACAATGTTGGCATTACGTTTTAAAGGAAGAAAACTGAGCTTGATATCACATTGAACTTCTATAAATATAGAACTCTTACTCACAAGAATTCAATGCATTATCAATGCTAGGAATCTGTTATTCCTAGTGTTGTTATAAAGTACAGATTATTATTTCTACATTGAGGAGTCTCCATGGCTTACTCCAGTGATAATTTCTGTCTTGAATTTTTCGTATGCACAGTTTTATTCTCTTCGTCTGTGGGTGCTACCACCACTATAACAATGGGAGCAGACATGTTAGGTACTTAATACCTTATCCAATCTTCACATGTAATTAAGTATAGGCTTCAGAGTAGGTTTTGATCTTTTTGTTTGCAGGAATAATGGCAAAAAAGAACTTATCTGACAATGGAGTAAAGGACTTTGTAACAATGTTAAATTTTGTCCAAGTAGATAGATATGATTAGATTTCATGTACAGTCATAAGATTTCATTTGCATTGCATTGGATTCCATCACACCTGCACATGCTAAAAACGTGTCCCCTCACTGCATCCTAGGGTCACCCTTTCAAATGTAGTGCAACAGGGCAATGTTGGCATTACGTTTTAAAGGAAGAAAACCAAGCTTGATATCACATTGAAATTCTATAAATATAGAACTCTTACTCACAAGCATTCAATGCATTATCAATGCATTATCAATGCCAGGACTCTGTTATTCCTAGTGTTTTTATAAAGTACAGAGTATTATTTCTACATTGAGGAGTCTCCATGGCTTACTCCAGTGATAATTTTTGTCTTGTATTTTTCGTATGCACAGTTCTGTTCTCTTCATCTGTGGTTGCTACCACCACTATAACAGTGGGAGCAGGCATGTAAGGTACTTAATACCTTATCCAGTCTTCACAGGTAATTAAGTATAGGCTTCAGAATAGGTTCTGATCTTTTTGTTTGCATGAATAATGGCAACAAAGACCTTATCTGACAATGGAGTCAAGGACTTTGTAACAATGTTAAAGTTTTTCCAAGTAGATAGATATGATTATATTTCATGTACATTCATAAGATTGCATTTTCATTGCATTGGATTCCATCGCACCTGCATATGCTAAAAATGTGTCCCTTCGAAAAAAAATCTCTTTTATAAAGAAGCTTTGAACCACACAAATTGCAATTTTGAGAAATATACCAAAAACAATTTGAACAACATTAAAGTGATCCAAAACAAGATGCCAAAGTCAATATTACAAGAACAATCTTAAAATTTTCTTGATTCCAAAGAAGATTGTCAAAATCAATACTGTGAAGACAATTAATTTTGAGAAATATATCAAATGACACGTAAAAGAACACCTCCAAACCCAAAAGAGAGAGAACTCTATTTAAATTTGTTTGTGTATGACTGAAAAAGCATACCTTGAGGGTTTCCACTATGAGTTGAATCAATTCCAATCTTCCCAAGCACTCATACAACTCAGTATCAGGCTGCAACAAAAAAGAGGATTGATTATGGAGAGAGTGAAAAATAAACACACCCATCAAAGGAATATTTCTTGCAAGAATTTACTCAATAAAACTATCAGATATTTAACTTATAGGAAACACTACCATATATGGGTTCGCAATAATGTCTATGATCTTGAAGACCTCTTTGAGAGCTGGGGATCCATCCTCAATTTCTTTGCTGAGGGCTCTGGCCTCATCATAGTTGTAATCGCTAATCCTAATCCCATATGTCTCACCAATGCCGCTGTTTTCCTTGTCACTGTTTTTGTCATGGAAACCCGTGATACCCTACTCTGCATCCTCATCATCAATAATTTCATCATGGGGTTTAGCCAAAGTAACAGAAGTACATTCACAGCACTTGAAAAACCTATTTACATTTTTCTATGTTTTCAAAGGTTTCACTATTCCAATACGTCCATAAAAAAAAATTCTTACACAAAGTTCTCTTGACTACACTTCTACATTCAGATATCTACCATAAATTCTACAACCCCCTCGAAAAAAATAAAAGAAAACTTGCAATACATTGATTCAAAAATTGAAAATTAGAAAGCACTAGAGGGCCCAACTTCCAAAATATATCACTATCATATATAGATGTAAATATAAATAACAAATACAAAAAATATCTTCCTAATAACGTGAGAATTTTATCTCAGGTAACAAAAAAGATAATCTTGTAGTCAGTGAAGCTACATATCTATCAGCATAATCTCTATGAAAGACTTGTGATAATATTCAGAGGTGTTTCATCTATTTGCTCCAAGATCTTTCAAGTTCTGAAAATATGTTTCGCACATTTAACACATATCAATCCTTTTTGTCCTCCTTCTACGAGGTGCTACTATAATTGTGGGTGTGGATTTCTCATCACATTCAACACCCTCCTCATTATTTTTGTCTCCCATTTGCTAAAATTCAACAATGGTTTCTTGCCAAGGTTCAGGAATGACAATTGACTGATTGTGTGCAACAAACGATTCATCATGTGCATGTATCTCGTCCTCATGCTCACTCCCAGATGTTTCACCTGATGATTTAGATTGTTGGGATTCCTATACACAACACAATTTAACTTGTTAAAATAACATTATAACTCCAATTAAATTATTTCATATTTCATAAGATATTATAAACAACTAACCTCAGATTCATAACTAGTAATTAATTTTTCCCCTCGATCTATCATGTGTTGTCGTAGACCTTGGGAACCGTGTAATAAAGCATATTTTAATTCTTCCTCTGAAGCTTCCTTTTGAAATTGGTGAACCTACATTAACAAAGATAATCATATTTATAAGCTATAATGACTAATAAGTTACAACTAACTCAATGCGACCATAGTTATTTTCCCTAAAATACAAAATATAATAGATGAAAATATTCACTTACCATGCCACCACGAATATTTTTATATCCACCAGAGCCTAATTTATGAGATCCAATACTTGACACCCTAGCTTGGGTTGCTTTCGTTGTATCTCAAAGTAACCTTTTACCTCCTCTTCGTGCAGATGGCCTATAGTTTGGATTATTGTGCACCTTCCTTTTAAACTTGCCATCTTTCATAAGTTCATCCCACGTCACTTGGTCTGTGATCCAAGCTGGACGTGGATACATCAAATTTTTTGTTGACTTTGACCTTAAATTGTCTCTTTTCGAGTGAATGTATTTACATGCAATATCTAGAATAATTTCTTTATCAAATCTAGGATTTCCAAATTCTATTACAACATCTTTAAATAGTTCTTCTTTTTTAGCATTGGTTTGCTTCCTCCAATCCATTTGGATGGTATTTCCAAAAAATTGTTCAGCACGATGAAAAATAAACTGATAAAATTTCAACCCCATTTCATCCTTCAAGACATTTCCTTCTGCAGTGAGCAAGATTGTAACTTCTTGCATTCCTTTTGTAGTCACCGAGGATATTGTTGTAGTCCTGGAGGTTGAGGTAGATTCCCTTATAGGTACATCAAGCACTTTCTCACTTATTTCCTGCATTTACAAAGAAATTGTGGAACTGTTAAAAATACAACCAAAATATGAAACTACTTCCATTTCTAAATTAATTATCCTAAACGTAAAAAATGAAATTATAAAAAAATTAAAATAATTTTACCTGCACATTTGAAGTAGGCACTGCACTCTCCAACAATGGAATTTCCCATAACTAAATTTTTTCAACCATTTCTTGTCTGATTTGAACATTTTCAGGAGTATCTGGTAAGAGCCTTAACATTCTTGATTGTGAATCTATGAGACTCCTCAAAGAAACTTGTTCCAGTCTTGGAGGGAGAATTCTAACTGAACCCACATTTGATGGATTATTTATTAATTCTGATGTACTCCTAACAGGAGCATGCAGGTGCAATTCAACAGGGATACTAGGAACATCAATATTTGATGTAGAGGGCATGTTATGGGGTTCTGGTCTAGGTGTCAAGGGAATAACATAACCCTCTATACCAACAGATTGTTTAATTGTCAGAGTCACCCTAGAAAGATCCTGCAAGGCACAAATATAAATAATAAGATGGAATAAAAGATGAATAAAGTTGAAATATGTAAACTAGGTTTGGTCTTCATAATGACATACGTAATCATGATTTTATGTAATTTATGTAAAGAAGGAAAAATAAAATCATTTTTGTTATGTTTGAAGCATGGGTTTCATGCTCAGGGATAACATACATGAATAGCAAGAAAAAATTAAAAGTTGAAAGACATTTTCCATGGTTGAATGCGTCTTAGTAAGAAGGCATCATGGTAAGCATACAAATTGAAGCAAGAGCTCATAGCTGAAGTAAAAGTATACAAACAAATAACATAATCAATTAAAAGTCACCTCCATTGTTATGCCCTCGATTTCTCAACAAATAACATAATCAAACTCATGCAAAAATATTGTTGAACCTTAAATTTTGCATAAAATTGGATGTATTAGGGGGCATAAACGATACCTGCATGGCAACATTTGATGTATTGACCGACATAATTTAATCCTGCATGCCAACAAAATGCATGCTTAGCAAAAACACAAATATTAATAAATATTTAAAGTGAAATAAGTTAATTTAATGCACAAAAATATTGATCAAGCTTTACCACTAGCATAAACTTAGATGTATTGAAAGGTGTGATATGGGTTGGAATGACTTTAGAAATTGCCTGCATTCCAAAAATATAAATTAGCATAATATAATAAAGAACATAAGATAATTGAACCTATAAAATACTTATTCAAGCTTACCTCATGCACCATCATAGCAATGTCTTGCCCTTGTGCATTTGTTAACATTTCCATAAAAGCGGTTAAGATCATTGAATCTCCCAATTCAGAAGTAACATTCTTAAAAAAACACATAATAACATAAAAATAAGAAAATATTGATTTGAGAACATATGCTAGTGACATTAATAACAAAATTCAAACTCACCAGCACATGAAAAATAACATAAAAAAATTTCAATATGTTTCAATACATAAAAAAAACATAAACAATACTCAATATGCAAAGTTTTTTTTAGGTTTACAGTATTATGTTTCTCTTGCCTAGGTGACAATGGCATAAAGTAAAGGTGTTCAAAAATTCAATTAAGAAATTTAAGTGTAGTAGATTAGGTGCCTCCACCAAATATATATGTGCTTTTCAATTAAAACCTTAAACATTCAAATTACTTAATGCCCATTACAATTAGAAACTCAATACTTAACTGTAGTGAATCCTTACAAATATCCTAAAATAAACATAGTGATCAAAAAATGTCATCCTCACATGAGATTTCCTCATCTAATGGCATAAATGCCCCATCATTAATGCACCCTAAATCGACAAATAAATTAATACCGTCATTTTCATAGTCTTCAACACCTTCAACTATAGGTAAATTAAAATCAATAAGTTCATCATCTTCATGCACTTGATGTCCAGGTGGTTGGTCATTTCCTTCAGGCACTTCAGTAAACTCGTCATGATGTTCGTCTTGGTCATATGCATCATTGACAATAACATCATCTCCATCTTGGCCATCTATGTCTTCTGGAGGAACTTCTGCATCTTCAAGTAAATCATGGTCCTCTACATCTAGAACAAATGTTACTCTTCGTCCCCTTGGATCATAATCAATCACAAATGACCAACCAAGTTGTTCTAAATTTGGAATGAGAAAAATTTGGTCACATTAACTTGGAAACACATAAGGTTCAGAAGTGGCTTCAAACCTAGATGTATTGATCATATGGAATCCATTATTATGGAGCAAGATAGTTTTTTCTTCTCCCACTTCAATAAGCTTGTACCATTCAACACGAAAAATAACTTTCTTGAAAGACATAAAATCAAGCTCTATAATATCCTCCAACACTCCATAGTAGTGAAGTGTGCTTGTGATTAGTTGTTTATCATTTTCATGTGAAGGACATTCCACCTCAAATGATGCTGAAACTCCACAATCATAAGTTTGTCTCTTTTCATCAACTTTTCTGATGCGATAATGATGACCAAAATTCCACATTCTTTTGTAATATCTTACCTAAATTTATAAAAATATTAACTAATTAGATTCAAGGATATAAAAGTTAAGAGACAATTTATTAAATATATGCAACATATTAATATATATCACCTCCCCATTTATAGATCCTTTAATGAAATTCAATTGTTGTTGTGTCACTCTATCCTTCTCTTTTGTTTCCTCATTTTCAATATTGGTCTTTAGCCAATTCCATGAGCATCTATCTGGCCACTTTCTTTTATGGCTTGCAGGAAATCCTCGATTAGTGTTTTCACCATGTCTATTATATATATTGGTTCATGCATTTTCATCTTCTACTTTCTTTTGTTCAACGTAATTCTCCATCCATTCCAACATAAAGTCAGAATTGTATGCAACATACAAATGTAATGCCTCCCACTCCTTAGCATCTACAATGAAAAATATATTTGTTCAATGAATTAATAATTAATTATAGCCATGTATCATAAAATTTAAGATAAAAATAACTACTACGAACATTTTGTTTACCTTTTATCCTCTTTGAAGTCCCTTCACCCTTTAATTTTTCTCCTTCAAATGATTGAGATTGGTTATAATTCCATAATCGCGGAGCTTCAATATGAAATTGAGGTAAGTACTCACTCAAATGAATCATTGCCTGAAAAACCATGTACCCCTCAACTATGGACCCTTCTGGTCAAGCCTTTTGCCTCACAAATTGTTTTAAGACCTTCATATATCTCTCCACGAGCCACATTGTTCGAATATGAATAGGAACACATTGTTCAATCTCTTCTAATAGGTGTACAAGGTAGTCCTCTTGAGAATTAAAGAAGCTTGGAGGGAAGCACATTTGAATATCACACATCAAAAGTGAAACATTCCTCTTCCAATACTTCAATTCATCCTGATGTATCTCTTTAGATGAGACCCACCTGCAAGTATTACCATGTATTACAATAAGGACTTGTGATTTCTCTTAAACTAAAAGTAATAACTCATATAAAGGTATAACCAATGATGCACTTCAAATGATAAGATTCATGGAAGAGTATGCATGATGGATTTAAAATGCCTCAAATAGTTGCATAATTTGTAAATAGTCAAAGTGACATCATTGTCAAAAGTACTTGGTATTGCTACAGGCAACACATACTGCATGACCATTAACAAATAACCATGTTAAAATATGCATGAACTTCAAATATGCATGATATGATATTATCACAATACTATCATGACCGTTAACAAATAACCATGTTCAAATATGCATGAACTCCTATTATCACTAGGATATACAATTTTCAAATTAAGTTCCAACAAATCTAACATGTGACAATGTTACCTTTATCCAATTGTGCTAATCATGTGTTTTTAGGCCTAAGAACTCTAATCCATCTCTTGTGAATAAGTTTTTTAATGTCGCACCAAAGCCAGAAGGAAATCTTATGTTTTTCATAGTAGAAATTATGTTTTCTTTCTCTTTTGATGTAAAATTCCATGGAGCATGAACATATGAGTTGTCTTCATGCAACCACATGTTTGGCATGATATTGGCAACTCGAAGGTCAGTTATTAACTTTATTTGTGCTTCAATGTTAGTTCCATTTAGATGTTTCCACAAGCACTCTGCCACATTTTTCCCGATGTGCATAGTATCCAATAGGTGGGCTATTGGCAAGTTCTCATAATATTCTAATTTGTAGAAAATAGAGAGTCTTTTCATTCCTGGGGGAAAAGCTGTCCCTTCTTTTTTGTCATACATTGCTTTCCACCTAGCAGGGTTCATCTTTATTGGCTTCCTCATTTCAACTTCCTTTCCATTGAACTTATGTTTATCATGCACTCGATAGTGATGATTTTGTGGTAAGAATTGTCTATAATCATCATATACAATTTTATTGAGATCCTTTGATTGCCTATGCAACAATTTTGGCCCACATTATGGACAGCCATGTTTCCCCTTTGTTTGTAGCCCTAAAATAATATTGTAAAACAAATTTAGTAAATACTAAAATGAAGACAATAATTATATGTAATTTATAATACATTACAACAACAAATATTACCACAACAAATAGAGAGCCCCGGGGTGTCATGAATGGTCTAGATAAGAATCGCATGAAAGAGGAAGTTTCTATCATTGACAGGTCTTGATATATCATACATATTTACACCATCCCATAATTCATGAAGCTCGTCAATGATGGGCTCCATGTATACATCCATATCCTTTACCTGATAGTTTCCTCAGTAAACAAAGTTTTCTTTATTAGGATTAAATGAATTGAAATATTTTTATATAAAATTCAAGAGAGCATTGCATTCATATGTTCTAGTACCTAGCATGATAAGAGTTAACATTGCATGTTCCTTTTTCATTGCCATCCAAGGGGGAATATTGTTGTTTATAATTAACAATGGCCAAATAGAATACGTTGTTCTAAGATCTCCAAAAGGATTGACACCATCCATTTCTAGAGAAATTCTTGCATTCCTTGGCTCATTTCTTAAACTTGGCCATTTTTCCTCAATATCTTTCCAATATTTACTATCCGCAACCATACGCATGACACCATCTCGGCTTCTCCCTTGTGCATCATAATCCATATATTTTGCCAACTCCTTGCACTTGAACATTCTCTCAAACCTTGGCTTTAGTGGAATGTGTCGTAGTACTTTATAAGGAACCTTCTTGGATACTTGATCTTGATGGTATCTATTTGTGTGACACACTGGGAATTTTTGTAAATTTGCATTCTCTCCATAGTAAAATATATGGTCATTTGGACATGCATCATATGTCTTGTACTCCATTCCAATGTCTTTCATTATTGAAGATACTTCTCTATGAGAATGAGGCAACTTATTGTCCTTTGGAAGTATTTTTTTTGCCAAAATTCTGCATAGTACAAATAATTATTTTTATAAGTATACACAATATTCAAAAATTTTAAGACATCTAGAGCATTCCTTTATAGGAATATCAAAACCAACCTTAATATATCAGTAAAGCATGTGTTTTTCAATCCGTGTGTAACATTCAAGTTCAACAACAACATAAGTGTCGCCAATATAGAAGATTCATCATTTGAAAAAAGAGGCGTCCTAGCCAATTGAGCAATGGGTGAATCAATACCTTCCTCAAAAGATGTGTAAAAGTCCTGGATAAATTCATTGACACCAACCTCATTTATCTGTGAAGTGGTTTCATCCATAAATGTGTTTTTTCCTTCATCTTGACAGTCGCTACTATCAATATAATCCATAGGTTCTTCAGGAATATTGGGACCCGGAAGTGACTTTTCATTAAAAAAAAAAAAATTCAAATGATTAATAATAATGTATTAAATAATGTGCATATTTATTTATTATAAGAAAAAAAAATTGTTAATTATAGTATGCCTCTTTTATATAAACTCCATGGTCCAATCTATGGATACCAACTAGCCTTCGCTTCTTTAGTTTCCTATTTTGGCACATTTTGCAACTGCAATATATCATTTCATTGAAGTATTCATTTTTCCCTGGAATAGGTCTTGTTGCCCGTTCATGTGAATATTCAGATGATGATGTGCTATTTTCCTGAATGCACCATGTACTATGCTCGATAAGACTACAACTTTTAACTTGATTATTAATTCTTTTTCGAGATAACATGACCAATGAATAAACCTAGGGAGTGAATCTATGAATACTTAATTTTTTAGTGTTGAGTGAGCACTGAAAATCTGTCCAACACTTTGAGGCAAGTCTCTCAAAGTGTTCCAACAAGCCTGTAAATGGTCACAAAATTTTTTTTGAAGTAGCGTTTTAGAGTTATTTCTAAAAATAAAACCAGTCTCTAACTAAATCAACAACATAAATACTACAAATACCAAAAAAACAATACATACCTGGTCTACCATTTGTATATATTCCAAGAAAGTAATGTAACAAAAATCTGCAAAGAAAAATGTGTGGACGTTAGTTAGGTTCATTACATAAATAACTGTTGAAATATATGACAACGTGTATACTAAAAATACTTTTACTATTTTGTTTCTGATTGTAAATTCACAAAATGCAGACAGACAATCAATAATAAGTGCTCTTCAATGGGAAATGGGACTCGTGATGAGAGCTAAGGCATTCCTAAGTCACCTCATTAGGCTTATACACATCAAATTATTGTAGTTACATTGTGATTTGATGGCCTAATATTCATAGAGAGCCACACAAAGTTTTCCAACAAATAAAAATCAAATGTTATTTTGTTTTGAGATGAAGGATCTAGGTGAGTTGCATTATTACTATGACATTCTAATGAATAGAGATATGCATAATTATAATTATCAAAGAATTGTCTTCAAAAAATTTAAATGAAGGACAGCAAGCCTATATCAATTTTTCTCCACCAAAACTGAAAATTATTAGACAAAAAATAGCTATAATGATGTTTATTGGGTTACAGACATTGATGGAAGAAATTTGATGACAAATTATGTCTTTAATCTATGTGGGGGGAAATCAATTGATGTAGAAGAGAATACTTTGTTGCTTTACCAAGTCTAGATGGCTCATGATCTGACTTGTTGGTCATAGAAGTGGCACGTTGATTTGTTGGTCATAGAAGTGGCATATTGATAGTGGTTACTTGGATGGATGAGATGGTTTCTAGAAGAGTACTCCCCTTGGATTGTGATGAGAAAAGAAAATCACTAGACCACTAGAATGAGATAAGACTAGAGCCCAACAACCAATGAATAGCCCAGGACTTCCCCAAATAAAACCCAAACTCATTGGAGGAAGAAAATACTACCAACAGAACTAGAAGACATGCACATACAAATAAAAAACTATAAAAAACTTACCCCAGTCGATGACAATGCCCAAAGGGGAGGATGCTTTCAGGGAAACATTATCATTTATAAGTATTACCTTCTTCGAAAGCCCAAGGAAATCTAGAAAACAGATGGAATAATTACTTGTTGTCTTTGTAAGGAATTCATGGAAACAACTAATAAATGATATCAATTGCATGCCATATCCATACAAGGATTATTTGAAGTCATAATTATATATTTTTGTGTAACTTTAGTGGCCACACTGCTCACAATCTTCTTCTTTCTACCTCATTTGACCTCAAATGAAATGAGGATGATAATGTACCATCAAGGACTTATACATGCATGTGTGGTTTGCTTTAGTCTAGTTTAAGATATTTTACCCTTGCCCATGATCTTCATTAAAGGTTTAGCACAATACAGATGTTGTATTTGATATTTATCATGGGCAAGGGAAAATTATCTCAAACAACATCTTTAACTAGGCTAAAGCAATCTACACTCATGAATAAAGATGACCATATGGACTGAGGCAGGCTCATAGAGCCTTGTATGCAAGCATTGATGACCATCCAAGGATAACTGTTTTGGAAACCTTTCTGATTGTCAAAAGCAAAGTGAAGGATGAAATATTGACTGCATCTTATATGTTTATGGCATCATTTCAGTGAATCCAACTTCCAAGAATGATGGAAGTGATAAAAGATGAGCTTCTTGCATAAATATTTTGAAATGATAGCTCCAATGTATTTAGATTTTCCAAGTTAAGTATGTAAGGAAGATATTGAAATTTGAAACATATTTGACATTGTTGATGATAAATCTGCAACAACTCCTATTGAAATGGATATGAATTTATCGACTCTTAAAGACTCAAAGCTAGTGGATGCAACACTACACAGTAAATTGGGAAAAGTCTTATTTATCCTATCACTATTTGATCGGATTCAAAATGTATTGTTGGTGGCATGATATCATGATTTATGGCTTTCCTCAATAGCTATTCATTGGAAGTCAACAACATGGTTTTAAGTATGTGCACAAATATGACACTAAGCTGCTTGATCTCACACCCATTTATAAACCAAATTTCAAACCAGAACCAATCAAATTGGGACTGGTTAGATCTCAATGAACCAGCTTTAAAAAAAAAAATAATGAAAAAAACTATTTTAAATATTTAAAACCATAATTCCAAACCAATAGACACAAAATATGCAAAGTTTTTTCATATATATACCATGTAAAGGTGAATATATCAAAATGGCACCAAGTGCAATACATAAAATTTTTCCTATTGTCGATCAGGCATAGAAATGGAAAATTCTATATAATATCCTCGAAAAATCATAAACTCAGTAACAGTATTCAAAGACAATGTGTGAGTTTCGCAACTTTACTGAATTAGAAACAGAAACAAATGGTCAAAAGAAGAATTGAAACATTGATAATAAAAAAAAAATAAAGCAAATTTTTGACACAACACTGTATCAGATTTACTGCAACATAACTTCCTAAAATCATGTATGAGGCATAGAATATACCCCCGACACTGACAGGACAACACTAATTCGATCATTTTCCAGTTAATGCATACAATAATTTTATCATTTTTCAGTTTAGAGTGCCAAGCTAAGTCAGATTTAGAATGGAAGAGGGACAAATATCCAACATTACAAGCCTCCAGGTCAGCTCACCAACACCTCCAAAAGAGAGAAAAAAAGGCCAAATAAGTAGCCTAGACATTATCCATAACACATTTAGTCAATGTGTATGGAATGATAGAACAGTGGAGAGAGATGAATACTCTCACATATTCAATTGGGCACAACCCATTCAAGCGAGAGTCTAAAAAGCGCAGACAATGAAAATAAAGACCCACATTGATTCAGGTACTTGCTATAGATTTTTCCTTTAGAAGAACATCAGACATTCTTAATATGGTACCCAATTTGGTATGTTGGCTATTCCGTCTTGGTTGGAAAGAGAGTGATGCCTCATACAGTATTTGAACTTTTTAATATACGAGTATTTTTTCAGTAAAAACCTAAGAAAATCCACACCATACATGATCTATCCAAAAATTGTAAACACCTAACCATTGAGGCCACATTGGCAAAAGGAGTCATCAAAAAACAGTTTTAATGAAATGGGTACAAAAATTCCTTCTTTGATTTTGATAATATCTGTTCCCTAGAGGGAAGAGAGTGGGGATGAAAAGTAGATAAAGCTGCAGTCCCACAGGACACAGACATGGACACAGAGGGAGCACTGAAACCTTGCTTCCAGTGGTAGTGAGAAAGGACTATAAATCTGTGAAATACTCTGTACCATCACTCTCTATGAATCAATCAACATTTTTTCACTCTACAGTAGATGTTATAGTTCGTGTTCTGATTTTCTGCTCCTTATTTCTGTAGCATAGTATATTGAAAATTAAATAAATAAATAAAGGACAGTTCCGTGTTTCTGGACTTCTTCATAGACCTATTTGCCGTTTGAATTTTGTGATGTAATATCCACTTACATTTTATCAAACCATCATATAATCTTGTTATTAGCTCAGATTTCTTGCTATTAGAAACCCTCTATGTAGCAAAGGTTTCCCCACTATAGCTTTTGTTTGTCTAACAGATCAATACAATATATATCGAATATCATTTTATGCTCCGATCTATAAATGTACAAAAAAACACAAAATGGAATAAAAAAAGGTTTTGAACACATGAAACAAATCTAAATTGAAAACCTAGCGTTATGTAGCCTCTCTTATAAAATACAGAACAAAACATGTGCATTTTTGCATAATGTAGGTTAATGAGACTAAAACAACCCACATTGCAGTACAAGAGCTTAGGCTTATGCTTAGCCTCAATAGCTAAGAGGTTGGACTCAAATTGTCCTCCCTGCCCAAGGGGGATTGTTAGCTCTATCTGTAGGTTGTTTGTTCACCCTCAATAGCTAAGAGGTTGGACTCGAATTGTCCTCCCTACCCAAGGGGGATACCAAAATTTTCTACTCATTGTTATATTTCCTTACTAGGGAAAGACCTTGTCAAACAGGCATTCCTCCATCAATGAGGAACTTTATAATATAGTGATGGAAGGATTCCATGATACTCATGGCTCCCTCATGCAAGATGTAGAGGTGAAATGCAAAGATATACATATTACATGCAGAATTCCCCATATTTCTTGAATATTTTATTATTTTGTTTATATATTAAAAGAATGAAAACATATACGTATGATGTGAAATTTAAAATAAAAATATTCAAACATCAAACTTCATAATGTTAAAGTTTGTCCAAGTAGATAGATATGATTAGATTTCATGTACAGTCATAATATTTCATTGGATTCCATCTCACCTGTACATGCTAAAAATGTGTCCCTTCACTGCATCCCAGGGTCACTCTTTCAAATGTAGTGCAACAGGACAATGTTGGCATTATGTTTTAAAGGAAGAAAACCGAGCTTGATATCACATTGAACTTCTATAAATATAGAACTCTTACTCACAAGAATTCAATGCATTATCAATGCTAGGACTCTCTTATTCCTAGTGTTGTTATAAAGTACAGAGTATTATTTCTACATTGAGGAGTCTCCATGGTTACTCCAGTGATAAATTTTTTCTTGTATTTTTCGTATGCACAGTTTTGTTCTCTTCGTCTGTGGGTGCTACCGCCACTATAACAGTGGGAGCAGGCATGTTAGGTACTTAATACCTTAACCAATCTTCACAGGTAATTAAGTATAGGCTTCAGAGTAGGTTCTAATCTTTTTGTTTGCAAGAATGATGGCAACAAAGACCTTATCTGACAATGGAGTCAATGACTTTGTAACAATGTTAAAGTTTGTCCAAGTAGATAGATATGAATAGATTTCATGCACAGTCATAAGATTGCATTTGCATTGCATTGGATTCCATCACACCTGCACATGCTAAAAACATGTCCCTTCACTACATCCCAGGGTCGCCCTTTCAAATGTAGTGCAACAGGACAATGTTGGCATTACGTTTTAAAGGAAGAAAACCGAACTTGATATCACATTTAACTTCTATAAATATAGAACTCTTACTCAAAAGCATTGAATGCATTATCAATGCTAGGAATTTGTTATTCCTAGTGTTGTTATAAAGTATAGAGTATTATTTCTACATTGAGGAGTCTCCATGGCTTACTCCAGTGATAATTTATGTCTTGTATTTTTCGTATGCATAGTTTTGTTATCTTCGTCTGTGGGTGCTACCACCACTATAACAGTGGGAGCAGGAATGTTAGGTACTTAAAACCTTATCCAGTCTTCACAGGTAATTAAGTATAGGCTTCAGAGTAGGTTCTGATCTTTTTGTTTGCAGGAATAATGGCAACAAAGACCTTATCTAACAATGGAGTCAAGGACTTTGTAACAATGTTAAAGTTTTCCCAAGTAGATAGATATGATTAGATTTCATGTACAATCATAAGATTGAATTTGCATTGCATTGGATTCCATCACACCTTCACATACTAAAAACGTCTCCCTTCACTGCATCCTAGGATCACCCTTTCAAATGTAGTGCAACAGGATAATGTTGGCATTACGTTTTAAAGGAAGAAAACCGAGCTTCATATCACATTGAACTTCTATAAATATATAACTCTTACTCACAAGCATTCAATGCATTATCAATGCATTATAAATGCTAGGAATCTGTTATTCCTAGTGTTGTTATAAAGTATAGAGTATTATTTCTACATTGAGGAGTCTCCATGGCTTCCAGTGATAATTTCTGTCTTTTATTTTTCGTATGCACAGTTCTTTTCTCTTCGTCTATGGGTGCTACCACCACTATAACAATGGGAGCATGCATGTGAGGTACTTAATACCTTATCGAGTCTTCACAGGTAATTAAGTATAGGCTTCAGAGTAGGTTCTGATCTTTTTGTTTGCAGGAATAGTGGCAACAAAGACCTTATCTGAAAATGGAGTCAAGGACTTTGTAATACTGTAAGCAACCAATCGGATTGGGGGAAGAATGCAAAAGGAAACTATGGGAGGTTATACAATAGAGATCGGTGCTAACTGGGTGGAGGGCATTGGAGGGAAGATCATGAACCTCATATGGCCTCTTGCCAAGAAATACAAGATGAGGACCTTCAAATTTGATTGGAGCAATCTTAGTTACAATATCTATCATCAAGACTAAGTTGCCACTAAGCATAATCAACCTGTCAACTTCATGTTATGCTTCATAGAGCCCATAATACAAAGGACAGGAGGTTTAATGAAGTATATTGTTCCGTTCAATGTATTACACTGTTCCTATTGCATTACTTGCATATCAATAAACTTGCATATCACAATACGATCTTACATATATTAGACATATTTTACAAAATCTTATTGGAACACATCCCAAAATTTCGATGTGACATTGTTTTTGGTAGAGAAAAGCCTTTGAATTTTACTTTGCTGAAATTCCCTACTTAATTATTTCTATGAATAACCAAAATCTCTATTTCGTCCAACCTAGTCTTGAAAAAGATGCAACCAATGAAAAATTTGAGAGATATTTCCAAAATATCCAACCTTCGTACAAGCAAGGAAGAAAATCAGAAGGAAACTTAAATACCTTGATCTAGGGCTTCCAGAAAATTATGGAATTTCTCCAACTTGTGAACCTATGCTTGTTGATCAGATGTTAACCCATTTATATAAACCCTAACTCCAAACTAAACCTTGAAGCAACTGCGTTGTACCCTTTCGCTGAAAATTTGGTGCCAAATAATATTTCCCGCTCTCCATGAAGGAATCACAGCTCCATGCTTCTCCATCGCAACCCCTTAAAACCAAGGCTGATCGCTGATGTGCTGACACTCAGGATTAACCGGTTTGTGAATGTTGTATGGGATGTCTTAGGCGGCCACGCAGGACTGTGCGATGTGGACGGATTCATTTGTGAGGGAAAGATTTCAGAAGCTTTCACTGTACTGTACTAGGCACAGAGAATATATGACTAAATAAGTAGTATTTGGAGATCCAAGGTGTGCAGAGGAAAATCTTAGTGCACTCAAGACCTTAGGTTATCGTTGAGAGCTCAACCACCTCCTGATTCAGCCTACTCTCCAATTGGTTTAGCAGGAAATTACTTAGGACGAAATCAACAAATGATCGACACGCCTTCAGATGAAATATACCTGATACTTCATGTTGACAAAGGCAATGGCCGATTAAGCTCTGGATTCCGAACATACCCTGATTTTTCTTCGAATCAAATTTTTAATACCGAGATATACTTAAGACCTGATAACTATATTCAATATTAAACCAACTTTGCCACGTAATATGTTTTTTGGATTTGATTGGAAAGAGGGTCGATAGTAATAAACATTATTATCTTAAAATATTTCAATACCAACAATGATGGGCCGCCATGTCAGGTTTTATTTCAATTTTTTTAATAATAAAGTGTCAAAGGTTTAGTTAAGAGCTAGTAGCAATAAGGATTAATTCAATTGGTAAATTCTCTTGCAAAATAATTCATAGAGCTCGTGATATAAAATTTTATTGATTCTTTTAGGGTTACTAGTTGGTATTTTAGTTTCTAGTTACTATTGTGTTCTATTTGAAGACAAAGAAAGGGAGTAAATATATGGTATTGAAAATGTACCAGCCACCCTTACAACGTTTAATACATTGGTGAGTGAGAGAAAATATTCTTTGAAAAATGAAATGAACAATAGTTCATTTACTAAGTAATAGACACATATTAATAATATATAAGATATATATGATAAATATAAGGGAGCCATTTGTAACACCCACTCCCCAACCATTTTATCTTATGATTAGTTATTATCCTACCTACTAGAAGATTGATTGCTTGGTAATTTCTTGTTGATGTTATTACCATACATACAAGGTATGTGTATGTTATCTACATATATATAAATCACATGGGTATGTTAGTATTCTATGGTTTATTATGCTAAAGCATTGATTAATGACTAAGCTTATGATTAGCATTAATATTGATTAAGCTTGATAATTTTTTTAACTATAGCCTTATGAATAATTTAATATTAAATTAATTTTGGCCCTCTCATGACTCTTTTACTTTGATTAAATAACTAAAATCATTTGATTATTTATCATGTATTAATTATTATTGTTTGGGTTTGTTGAAGTTTTGGGGAGAGAGTAGAGGAATAAAGTTGAAAGAGTTTGGATACTAAAGATTCTCTAAGGAGGCTAAGAGAGGTTTTAGCTACTTTCCGATCTGAGCAAATGGTTTGAAAACACTATGGGTGGAAATTAGGGCTTGGGCATATAAGGTTAGGGAATTTGGGGAGGTTCCCTAGGGCTAGGATGTTGGAAAGGTTGTTCCTAGTTGGTTGGGTCACAAATTTAGTCAGGTGGGTCATGACTCTTTGCCTCAATAGTTTCATGTACCATCGCATCAATTAATATCATGTCACCTCCCCAATTTCCTTCAGTATCAAGTGAGATCATAATCGATGGATGTAAAGTTTAGCTGTACATCTAACACTATCAACACTCTAGTTTTGGACCATTCCTCTATTCTCCCAAGCTTGGTTCCAGACCGAGAAACCTTTGAGGTTTCCAGAGAGCCTAATTAGAGAGTTCCGATTGTGAGATGGGGCATATTTTTCCTTCCAGAGTGTTGCCCAAGAGGTGTTGGGGCTGGTGATCCATCTCCACTAGGTTTTGGCGCCCATAACCTTTCCCAACAAGTCTGGGTCTCTAAGACCAAGCCCCCCATATTTTTTAGGTATGCATATTTTTCTAGGTCTCGGTCTATGTCTCTTATTGAGTTGAATGGTCTAGGAGGTAATGAGGAAGAAGAGTTTTGATTTGGATTTATTGATTGAGGTGCCAAAGGCCTGGGAAAAATCAACAAGAATATTGTGGAAGGTAAGGGCTTCTTTGACTGAGGGAGAGCCCATAAGAAGAGTGTCATCCACATATTATTGGTGGGTTGAAGGTGGGTTATAGGGTTAGAGATTTAAACCAGGCATGCTTCCATAATAAGGTGTTTTCCTATAATGGATTTAATAAATTACAAGTAGAGCTTGTGCTAGTTGGAAGATCCATTTACAATTAGAAGCATACATAACTTAACTAGTTGATTGAGAGGCAACGAGTAAACTTATTGATCAGCCTGATATGTCAAACAAGTATGGATTTATTATGAAGTGATCATCTACCATGGTTTAGGTTGTTGTTTGTATGGATGCAATACAAACATGCTAGGGAGTGTGAGGGCCAAGTGTCAGGGAAACACAAGGGAGCACTAGTTTCAAATGCATGGAAATGGAGTATCAGCCAGTTCCGGGTGTGCTAAGAAGGGAGTGACACAGTATTTTAGGAAGTGTCAAGACATGTTAGTGTGCTAGAGAAGCATACAAAGATGTTCCAAGTGCCAAGGTGTGCCAATGTGTGCTAAGGAGTGTTAGGGAGTGCCAGGAAGACATAACAGAGCACTAGGTCAAAATGCATAAATGAATGAATAAGAGTGTGTGACAGGGAGCGTTAGCGAGTTCTAGGTGTCGCGAGGAGGGAGTAACATGGAATGATAGGCAGTGTTAAGTCATGTTATAGTGTCATGGCGACATGCATCCAAGATGTGCCAGGTGCCAAGGTGTGCCAACATGCGCTAGGAAGTGTTAGGGATTGTCACGGAAACACAAGGGAGCATTTACGTTGAATTGCCAACATATATGGCTAGGAGAATTTAAAAAATGTCAGGCTAATTTGACTCCATGAAGAAAAGAAACCATGCATATATGGCTAGGTTGAATTGCATCATGTGGAGTTTCCAAGAAGAGGCTCACACACAAGGTGTGGGAATAAAGGTTTATTTTCTCTAAAATATTATGATGCATAGAGAGGCTAAAATAAAAAATGATAAGGTGTATAAAAATATCAAAAGGCCCTCAAGAAAGGCATTGCTTCCTAGGCTAGATTAGAGCTCTAGGCATCCTCCAATTTTGAACAAAATACGATGGTGTAATTTCACATAAATTGATGCCCTAACTATCACACCAAGAGGGAAGCCTTTGACTTGAGGATTTCTTGAAGGTTTTCACTTTGTAGTTCATCATTCAAAACCTATTATCTTAACTATTAATGATCATTGGATGAGCCTTTACCATGGTATATCTCCCAAAACTTAGTCTCTTATAGTATTTCTCTCAAAAACAATTCATGGAAAGTCACCCTAGATTCTCCCAAAGCTCATACTTTAATTGAATTTTTACTTGCCTCACTTTGAAGCCTAGTATAAACACGTCAATCAAAAGAGAGGGATTTTGGAAGTTTTGATCTTAGGCATTCATCATTTTTTAATATTCCTAAACCCGAAGTCATATTTCCCTCGAGCCTTTCTTGGAGAGTCATTCTTTTTCTTCTAAAGTAGGGAACCTATTATCTAATCCTCTTCTTTGAATGGGCATTGGAAATGACATTGTGCATCATTATTGGTCTCATCATTCTAGTAATTTCACTATACCGAGACTCCTCCCATCAGTGAAAGTGCATAAAGAGTAGGGGAAATTGAATGAGGTGACAATGGATCCTTGTTCCATTGTTTCCACTTGATCTAGTAGTAGTCCCTTTGGAACCCCTTCTACGACCCTTGCTAAATTAAGTGCTAACATTTTAAAAAAAAAAGTATAAAGCAGATGGCTCATTTGGAAAGAATAAATCTAGGCTTGTGGCAAAAAATTTTACACAAAAAGAAGGGGTCTATTATGAGAATACTTTTCCCCCCCATAGCAAAATGGGATACCATATGGACATTCTTTGCCCCAGAAACTCAAAAATTTGGAAATTCCATCAAATCGATGTAAAAACTGCTTTCTTGAATGGAGATATGAAAGAGAATGTTTTTTTGTCCCAACAAGAAGGATTTTTTGTGAAGGGTTAGGAACATAAATCATGCAAGTGGTAAAATCCTTGTATGGCCTCAAGAAAGCACCACAAGCCTGGTATAATAAGGGGTTAGGGGAATAGGGGCTTAGGGGTTAGAGGTTTACGGTTTAGGGGAATAATGTGTTAGTGGTTAAGGGGTTAGGGGATTTAGGCGCATTTATGGGTTAGGGACATAATGAGTTAGTATTTAAGGGATTAGGGATTCGGGTTAGGGGATTTAGGCACATTTAGGGGTTAGGGGAATAATGAGTTAGCGGTTAAGGGATTAGGGATTGGGGGCTTAGAGGTTAGGGGATTTAGGCACAGTTAGGGGTTAGGTGAATAATGAGCTAGTGGTTAAGGGATTAGGGATTAGGGACTTAAGAAGTTAAGGATTTTAGGGTTAGGGGTGAGGGGTTAATTGGTTAATGGTTAAGCGTTAACAGTTTAGCGGTTAAGGGGTTAAGGGGTTAGGGATTTAGGCGTTAGTGGTTTAGGGGTTTAAGGGTTTGGAGGTTTAGGGTTTTGGGGGTTAAATGGGTTAGGGTTTTAGGGGTTTAGGGGGTTAAATGGGTTAGGGGTTGGGAATTAGGGCTTAAGGGGTTAAGGGTTAGATGTTCAGGGTTTACGAGGTTAAATGGATTTAGGGGTTTAGAGGTTTAGGGGGTTAGGGGATTTAGCAGTTAAGGATTTTAGGGGTTAGGGGCTAAGGGGTTAAGGGGTTAAAGGTTAAGGGGTTAGATGTTTAGGTTGTTAAATGGGTTAGGGGTTTAAAGGCTTAGGGGGTTAGGGGATTTAGCAATTAAGGATTTTAGCGGTTAGGGGTTAGGGTTTGGGAGTTAAATGGGTTAGGTTTTTAGGGGTTTAAGGGGTTACATGGGTTAGTGACGGGAATTAGGGTTTAAGGGGTTAGGGGTTAAAGGCTTAGAGGTTTAGGGTTTAAGGGGTTAAATGGGTTAGGGGTTTAGGGTTTAGGGGGTTAAATGGGTGAGCGGTTATAGCCATTTATTAGGTGAACAAGGCATAATATATTTGTAGTAACAATAACTTGGTCAAGTTGTTATAGTCAAGGCAAGACTTGGTTGGGATCCCAAGTTCCAAAAAAGTAAGGATAATTGTGAGGGCATGAGAACTAAGGAGTGTTAGTGTGTGCCAAGGAATGAAAAGGCATGCTAACACATGCTAGAAAGTGTCAATGGATGTTGAGGAGTGTTAGGGAGTGCCAGGACATTGCAAGGGAGAAGTAGGTCAAAATGCATGGAAATGAACGAATAAGAGTTTCTGCCAAGTAGTGTCAATGAAATACAAGTGTGTCAAGTATAAAGTGTGTTAGGGGAAGGCCAAAATAAGAATTGTAAGAGGTAAGCCTATGGTTACATAAAGGGTTGCACAAAGTAGTTTCAGACAAAGGGAAACTTTGCGTTGGGCACAACATTTATTTTCCAATGACTTGGTTGGGTTCCCAAGTCGCAAAAAAAAGTAAGGTTATCTATGACGGCATGAAAGCTAATGAATACCAAGGTGTGTCAGGGAATTCCTAGAAGTACTAACACATGTTAGGCAGTTCCAAGGCATGATAGGCATGCCAAGATGTGGCAGGTGGTAGGGTGTGGCATGAATACATGCTAGGGAGTGTGAGGGCCAAGTGTCAAGGAAACACAAGGGAGCACTAGTTTAAAATTCATGGAAAATAAATCATTAAATTGGTACAAAAAAAATTATTTTATATATTCACGTACGGGACAGTCACAAGATGTCAAAAAAATCACATACTTATCAAAATCCTCAACCAAGAATATGCTACATTTCTTCTTAATGTGCTTTCAACCAAGTAGGCATCAATGACTTTCATTACAATGGGTTAAGGGGATCTAAGAGAGAATTATGTAAGGAGTTCCTTCTAGGTAAATTCCATTGGTATTACTATCATTAAAGGGGGTGGCCTACAAGGATACATTGGTAGCTACCGATGCAAGAGCATAATTTCAACAATTTATTTCAAAATTTGTATTTGTCCTCCATAAGGTCTTAGATATTTATAGAAGAGGAAGTTGGTTTCCTTGTTGCCCTATAATTTTTTAGAATTTTTAACTTCATATTTGGGATAGGAAATTTCAGTAATTTTAGGCATAAGTTAAGATGTTTTTATTTCTATTTTTAAGGCCTCCTAGTCATTAGGAAAGTTGAGTCTTACGATTAGGATTACTTGTGGCATCCTATGTATTTTTAAAACTCCAATACACCAAGGCAAATATGTGGAGGACATTTGGGGCAAATGTGATTGTCCATCAAATGTAGATCGGATTTGGGGAACTTGTAGCTCTTTTCCTTGGATCCTACTAGTTCTTAGAGGCTGTATTTGGAGCGGTTAGCAGATAAAAGCATAATATGCCCAAGAATATTAGCGTTGCATCACCTATGGTTTGGGATAAAGGATAAGGTGTTCTAGGAGTTAATGGGTTTAATGGTTTAGGAGTAGAGGGTTAAGGGTAAAGGGCGAAGGGTTAGGGCTTATGGGATTTGAAGGTTAGGGGGTTTAAGAGTTAGAGGTTAATGGATTAGTGGTTAATGGATTTAGGGGTTAATATTAACCATCAAGGGCTTACATGTCAGGGGATTTAGGGGTTAAGTGCCTAAGGGTTATGTTATTTAGGTGTCAGAAGGATAAGGGGTTAGGGGTTATGGGTTAAGGGTCAAGCTTTAAGAGGATATGTGATTAGGGTTTATGGGGTTCAAGGATTCTAAGTTACTGGTTAGGGGTTAAGGGGTTAATGGCTTTGGGTTTAAGGGATCAAGGGGTTAATTTGTTATGAGTTATGGGTGTAGGGATTAAGGGATTGTGGCTTCGGGGTTAAATGGATAGGGAATTTAGTGGTTATGGGTTAAGTTTGTATGGGTTGTGATAATGTGGCCCCTAATCCCCTTGTCACAACTATTGGGGGGTTCCCATATCAATTTCTCTCATTACCTTACCTATAGGTTCCCTAGCCCCTATGCCATAAGGCCCTAAGGCTCCTTCTCATTCTCTAATGTTAGGATTGTAGATCTCAGTAAAATATGCTCGAACCTCTCACTTCTACCCATCCATGCTACCCTTATGTCCCCTTGCCCCACTCAATACACCAAAATACCCCCCTCCCCCAAAATTCATGAGAATTGAACATTTGGAGGCGATCATTTAACAACAACTTCACAACTACTCCATTTATAATGGTGTCTTGGAGCTATTAGATGTCATTTCATTGAGCTACAGTGATAGGTGAGAGCTATGCATAGCTCACTAAAGGTGTATCAAGAAACTATTAGTCTATTGGCTATAGAATTTGACTCTTTTTTTGTAACTTAGAGAAATGGAAAAGATGTCGAGACAATCTCCATTCTTCTTCTTTCATCGGGCAATGTAAAATAAATGAAGCAAATAGTCTTAGCCCCTTGGAGAAGGAAAGTTGATAACAATAATTAGCATGAACAAACAAAGAATCCAATGAGTTAAGCTTAGAGTGGTCTCCCTTTGTAAAAAAGCATCCATAAGCTTGTTAGAGTTAGTATGAATCTTTACTAGAGGTTGAGTAGTCTTCACATCGCCAACGACATCCAATAGAAAGGTACCAACCCCTACAATAAAAATGATGTCTCCAAATAAGGTGTAGTTAATACCAATAATATCACCTTATGAATCTATTACAATATGATTTGGAAAGTACGTTTCCACACATGTGTGAAAGAAAAAATCCACTTGGTTAGCAAAAGGAAGTCTTTTTTAAGACCTCCAGAAACCCCTTTGAAGGAGACAAGAAGGGTTTGAAACCATATAATACAAGTTGATCTATGAACCCTATTTCTGATGTTTTCTATGCATGTGTTTGTTCACTCGGTTTGACATGTGATAGAAAATATATGAAGCCTTTTTTTCCACATATCATATTCATTAGATATCATGTTACTAAGAATGAAGTGTCTGGATTAGAGTTCAAGTTCCTATTTTAGTTTGTTGTTTTTTTTTGTCTTTTAGAGTACAAATATTTCTGGTATATTTTACTAAGGTAGTTTGGCTTTGAAATATTCAAGGAACATGTGAGCTAACTATATAAGAAAATATTGTAATATTTGAAATAACATGATGAACTATTTAGCACAATTTATGGTGTTGGATTGATTGAGATGTTTATTTTTGGATGGATGGATGTACATCTCTTTAGCCAATAGACAAAACTCATTAAGCATTGTTGCAAGTATGTTATTGACATGTTGAAGTGTCATTGAGACTTAGAGGTAGAAGATTTAGACTTGTATGTTTTCACCTATCCGGGTGTGATGATACCTTGTGGAGGTAAGAAAAATTTCCATTTTTTTAACTTTTGGATATATTCTATACGCTCTTGAGAGAATTTCAACCTTTTAAATAAAACTACAAACAAATGTACATTCATGCAATAATTACTAATTGATTTGGGGGTGACTCAAAAAATTGTAACATGTTGGCTTGTTGAATTTGTTAGTAAGTTAATTAGGGCTTGATAAATTTGTAAGCTTCAGTGGGATTTATTGCAGTTGTATGTGTTTTAGAGAAGCGAGTTTGGAGTGGTGGTTGTGCTTTATTTATTGAATTTGATTTCTTTGGTTCTTCTTCTTGTGCATGCCCACTGTGGTATATTCTCGTTAGTGGTTAAGGGGTTAGGGATTGGGGGCTTAAGGGTTAGGGGCATAATGAATTAGTATTTAAGGGATTGGGGATTGGGGTTAGGGGAATAATGAGTTAGTGGTTAAGGGGTTATGGATTGGGGGTTTAGGGGTTAGGGGATTTAGGCGCATCTAGGAGTTAGAGGAATAATGAGTTATTGGTTAAGGGATTAGGGATTGGGGGCTTAGGTGTTAGGGGATTTAGGCGCAATTATGGGTTAGGTGAATAATGAGCTAATGGTTAAGGGATTAGGGATTATGGGCTTAGGGATTAATTAGTGGATTTAGCAGTTAAGAATTTTAGGGGTTAGGGTTGAGGGGTTAATGGGTTAATGGTTAAGCATTAACGGTTTAGGGGTTTAGGGGTTAGGGGATTAGGGGTTTAGGTGTTAGTGGTTTAGGGGTTTAAGGGTTTAGAGTTTAGGGTTTAGGAGTTTAATGGGTTAGGGTTTTAGGGGTTTAGGGGGTTAAATGGGTTAGGGGTTGGGAATTAGGGCTTAAGGGCTAGGGGGTTAAGGGGTAGATGTTTAGGGTTTATGGGGTTAAATGGGTTTAGGGGTTTAGAGGATTATGGGGTTAGGGGATTTAGCAGTTAAGGATTTTAGGGGTTAAGGGGTTAATGGGTTAGAGGTTAAGGGGTTAGAGGTTTAGGGGGTTAAATGGGTTAGGGGTTAAGAGGTTTAGGGGGTTAGGGGATTTAACAGTTAAGTATTTTAGGGGTTAGGGTTTTGGGGTTAAATGGGTTAGGGTTTTAGGGGTTTAGGGGGTTAAATGGGTTAGGGGTCGGGAATTAGGGTGTAAGGGGTTAGGGATTAAGGGTTTAGGGGGTTAAATGGGTTTAGTGTTTAGGGGGTTAAATGGGTGAGGGGTTATATTCATTTCATAGGTGAACAAGGAAAAATCTAGTTGTAGTAACCGTAACTTGGTCAAGTTGTTATATTCAAGGCAAGACTTGGGTGGGTTCCCAAGTTCCAAAAAAGTAAGGGTAATTGTGAGGGCATGATAACTAAGGAGTGTCAATGCATGCTGAGGAATGAAGAGGCATGCTAACACATGCCAGAAAGTGTCAATGGATGTTGAGGATTGTTAGGGAGTGCCAGGACATTGCAAGGGAGAATTAGGTCAAAATGCATCGAAATGAACGAATAAGAGTGTGTGCCAAGTAGTGTCAACGAATTCCAAGTGTCTCAAGGTTAAAGTGTGTTAGGAGAAGGTCAGAATAAGACTTGTAGGAGGTAAGCCTATGGTTACATAAAGGGTTGGAAAAAGTAGTTTCAGACAAAAGGAAACTTTGGGCTGGGCACAACATCGATTTTCCAATGACTTGGTTGGGTTCCCAAGTCACAAAAAAAGATTTTCCAATGACTTGGTTGGGTTCCCAAGTCACAAAAAAAGCAAGGTTATCTATGATGACATGAAAGCTAAGGAATTCCAAGGTGTGTCAGGGCATTCCTAGAAGTACTAAGACATGTTAGGTAGTTCCAAGGCATGATAGGCATGCCAAGATGTGGCAGGTGCCAGGGTGTGGCATGAACACATCCTAGGGAGTGTGAGGGCCAAGTGTCAGTGAAACACAAAGGGGCAATAGTTTAAAATGCATGGAAATGAAGTATAAGCCAGTTCCAGGTGTGTTAAGAAGGGAGTGACACAGTATTCTAGGAAGTGCCAAGGCATGTTAGAGTGCTAGGAAAGCATACAAGGTTGTTCCAAGTGCCTAGGTGTGCCAATGCGTGCTAAGGAGTGTTAGGGAGTGCCAGGAAAACATGACAGAGGCGCACTAGGTCAAAATTCATAAATGAATGAATAGGAGTTTGTGACAGGGAGTGTTAGCGAGTTCTAGGTGTCTCGAGGAGGGAGTGACACGGTATGATAGGCAATACTAAGTCATGTTATAGTGTCAGGGTGATATGCATCCAAGATTTTAGATATTCACATATGAGATAGTCACAAGATGTCAACAAAATCACATACTTATCGAAATTCTCAACCAACAATATGCTACATTGCTTCTTAATGTGCTTGCAACTAGGTAGGCATCAAAGACAATCATTGCAATGGGTTAAGGGGATCTAAGAGAGAATTATGTAAGGAGTTCCTTCTAGATGGTAAAGGACATTGGTATTACGTCTATTGTTAAAGGGGGTGGCCTACAAGGATACATTGGTAGCTGTTGATGCAAGAACATAATTTCAACAATTTATTTCAAAATTTGTATTTGTCCTCCATAAGGTCTTAGATATTTTTGGAAGAGGAAGTTGGTTTCCTTTTTGCCCTATAATTTTGTAGAATTTCTAATTTCATGTTTGGGAAAGGAAATTTTAGTAATTTTAGGCATAAATTAAGATGTTTTCTTATTTTTAAGGTCTCCTAGTCATTAGGAAAGTTGAGTCTTATGATCAGGATTACTTGTGGCATCCTATGTATTTTTCAAACTCCAATACACCAAGGAAAATATGTGGAGGACATTTGGGGGAAATGTGGTTTTCCATGAAATGTAGATCGAATTTGGGGAACTTGTAGGTTTTTTTCTTGGACCCTACTAGTTCTTAGAGGTTGTATTTGGAGCAGTTAGCAGGAAAAAACATAATATCCCCAAGAATATTAGTGTTGGAGCAGTTATGGTTAAAACACGAGATTCAAAGTTCAAATCCCCTTGAGTTGCCAACCTAAAAATATTATTTTTTTATCTATTTATTTATTAAATTTTTAGAATGTGGTTTAATGAAAAAATAAAAATATAATATTTAAAAGAAATAAACATGACATGATTCAATTTCATGTGGTTTGAATTTCGATTTTCAAAAATGAAAAATATAATTTTATCCCCTATCCACTCATGATATTTCAATGCAAACTTCCCAATGCTAATGATTTTGTCTTAATTGCTAACTATCTTAAATGGGTTTTGTCTTAATTGTCATTGTCTTAAGTTGCCATTGTCTTAAATATATAGTTATGTCTTAAATATTTTTGTCTCAAAGTGCTTTTGTCTTAAATCTAAATTTTTGTCCTAAAATATTTTTGTCTCAAATTGCTTTTGTCTTAAAATATATTTGTCTCAAACTTCTTTTCTCTTAAATATAAAATTTTGTCTTGAAATATTTTTGTCTCAAATTTGTTTTGTCTTAAATATAAAATTTTGTCTTAAAATACTTTTGTCTTAAATTTTTTGTCTCAAATTGTTTTTGTCTTAAATAGAAAATTTTGTCTCAAATTATTTTTGTCTCACACTATTTTTGTCTTAAATTTTATATTTTAGACAATTCAATTGATATTAAATTTTAATATAAAATAGCTAAATAAAAAGTGACTTTTTAAGACAAAACATTTCTTTTGTCTTAAACAAATGTCTTAAAATGCCCTTGGTGTAGTAGTGATACAAATTATAATGGTTTTCATGTTTAAAAAACTAATAGAATTTGGCCTTCCTTGTAATATTATGCTTTCAATGTTGTATTTTTTTACAACGTTGTATATTTTATAATCTCTTTGCATTATCACATTTTTTTTTTTTTTCATTTCAATTTTTATGTAAGTGAATTCTAAACCTTTACCCTTAAAAATGAAATATCAATTTATTTTTTTAATCTGAAACTCTTAACAACTATTATATATTTATCTTAATCATAAATCTATGAAACACCAATAAGAATCAAAGCTTTTAAATTAAAATCAATTTTTCAAATATAAAAATTTATTAAAAATAAATACATGGAAAAATATTTAATATAACTTAATGCTTATACATTTAAGGTTAAAATAGATTAGGTATATATCATATAATATGATATAACTTTTGATTTTTATTTTGATTCTTCTAATAAAAGAAGAAGTACATAGTCTTCTTTTTTTTCAATAAATTTAGTTAATCTTTTAAAATTTAAATACTTTTCACTCATATAAATTCTATATATATTTTGAGAGTATATGAGTGAAAAGCATATATATATATATATAACAATTTTATAATACCTTGAATTTAGCTTTCTATGAGTTATAATATTTTATGAATATACATTTTTAGGTCATTGTTTTCACCATTTATTATTCTATCTGATTTTCACAGTGAAAAATTATTTTCATAAAATTTTATAAATTTTAATTTATAATAAATTATAATAAATTATTTATTTATTCCATAGTAAGCTCTAAACATTATAAAAAAAAAATTAAAATGTTAAAGCTCCAATCTCAAATTTAAATTTTAATTATACAAAAATATATATTCTATGAATAATCATTATACTGAAATAATTAACCAAAGCACATATATTCTCCATAAAAGAGAAAATCTCACTACCAGAAAGTCAACAAATCTATTATATATCTGCATGATAATTATTCATTATCTTCATGGTTATTTTCTCGAGTCCAGTTCCACATAAACCTAAATCAGGGATTGACACTATTCTACCAACAATGGGTTGAGATTATCTAAAATCCAATAAAATCCAATCTAAAGGTGGTACCGTATACGCTAAAGAATCTTGTACCCATTTGCAGATCACCCTCTCTGTTCTGTTTCAGTCAGGACTTTTTGGAATCACGCCTAATAAGGCCAAATAAATGATATAACCTTTTGTCATAAAAGATAATAACAATGAAGGATATGAAGAGTTTGCTTTTATTCTCTCTTTTTGTGTAAACACGAAAAAATATGCTAAAACGGAAGGCAAGTTCGCATTCACAATTTGATAGAATCTACTCTCTTTTTATACACACAAAGTATGCGCGCAAGAGGGCGAAATTGCATTTCATGGTTTTCAGTAAATAGCTCTGGTAGATTTAGTGCTGCACCACCAAAAAGATTTGAATTGGAATTGACAGCCGCTATTGTTCATCTACCCTCTTTTTATACACACACATAAAGTATGCGCGCAGGATGGCAAAATTGCATTTCATGGTTTTGACTAAATAGCTCTGGTAGATTTAGTGTTGCACCAACAAAAAAATTTGAATTGGAATTGATGGCCGCTACGTGGAACAATAGGGTAGAAATATTTAGACTTTCTGGCTGAAAGTGACTCGTAGACTTTAGTCTTGAAGCAAAGTGCGTCGCAAGTCAATGCGACGACTAGCTCGAGAATGCAGTGATGATTATTCATGATTGTCCCGACGAAGTTTATAGGTTAGCCAAAACCATGTCAACATGATTATTATTAATAACAGGGTTTACAAGAGTGTTTTTACGAATATTTTTTACTCTAAACTCAAAGACCACTTGATTTAGTTTATAGTAAATTTTCTAATTTTTAGTTCTATTGAGTTACTTAAATATTTGTATGACCAGATTTGAGCTAATCAAGGTTTTAGCATGAAGAAGAATAATATCATTAACATAAAGAAAAAGAAGTATATGACATCTTGTAGCTTCTAAACTCTCTTTTATCTTATCAACATTAAAAAAAAAAAAAAACAAAAGATAAAAAACTTTTTTACTTGAAACTTTTTTTTCTCAATCTATTTTCTAATATAATAATATAAAATATTTATATTTTTTTAAAGTCTTAAATCTATTTATACATTCTAAAACATAGTTTTAAACCACTTAAATTTATAATTTTTAACCCAAAAAAAATTTCAACTAAAAACACCGTCTAATAATAATTGGATTGCTCCCTTCAAATATTTCAGTGTACCTCATGGTATGAATGTGATGTCTATCTACTCGGCAGTATCTAACTCTATTAAGGAGTAGTTAATGCTGTGCTTGGTGATATACAACTTGGCTTAATAGTTTTCAAATTCAATAACTTACATATAATGCAATTCACATTTGCAATTCAAATTAAATGACCTGTATATCATGAATATATGGTATTTAAATGCTTTCAAATTCGGCAAATTTTGTTGGAAATTTATGAATATTTCGAACACACAGAGGAAATAATATTCCTCAACTCAAACACAAAGATTAAAGATGATAGAGATGTGGACAGAGAGATGGAGTAAAAATTTATATTTCATTAAACATGAAATTTTTTATAAAATACAATATTTCATCAGAACTACAGTTTTGGATTCATCAAAATATTCCTCATTGTGTTTTTCATTTGCTGCTTTCACACAGTTTTTCTGTTGCGGCAACACCAGTTTTTCTGTTGCGGAAACACACAGTCTCCTTTGCGGCAACACATAGTCCAGTTGCGGCAACACATAAAGCTTCATGTAGCTACTTCACACACAGTGTTAGTGGCGGCAACACCCGCTTCTCTTTATACCCTGTAATTTTCGTCGCTCGCCAATGTGCTTCTTTTGGCCTCTCTATAAATCTGGAAATTAAACTAACAGCATGCATAATATCTGGCCTAGTTGCAGTCAAATACATAAGGCTCCCAACTATGCTTTTATACAATCTAGGATCAAAATCCTTGCTGCTATCCTCTTTGCTGAGTTTCAATCCCATTACCGTTGGTGTAGTTGTTGTCTTACACTCCTGCATATTAAATCTTGCCAAAATTTCATTCACATACTTTGCTTGAGAGATAAAAATCCCATTTTCATTTTGTTCTACTTCTATTCCTAAGAAGTATCTCAGCAATCCCATGTCAGTAATTTAAAATTCATCTTTCATGACTGTTTTAAAATTTTCAATGAGGTAATCATCATTACCTGTGAAGATCACATCATCAACATATAAAACAACAATCAACATATTACCATATTTTTCTTTGATGTATAGTGTGGGTTCTCCTTCACACTTTTCAAAACCATTTTCCAATAGATAGGAATCTATCCTACTGTACCATGCTCTCGGTGCTTGCTTCAAGCCATAAAGAGATTTCTTCAATCTGAAAATTTTGTGCTTTTGGCCCTTTTTCTCATAGCCTAGAGGTTTTTCAACATCAACCTCTTCCATAAATACTCCATTTAGGAATGCTGATTTTACATCCATTTGGTAAACCTTCCACTTGTGTTGTGTTGCTATAGACAACACTTCTCTCACTATTTCCATTCTTGCAACCGGTGCAAATGTTTCCTCATAATCTATTCCATGTTGCTGCTTATATCCTTTGAAAACAAATCTGGCCTTGTGCCTTTCAGTCTTACCTTCAGCATTTCTTTTGGTCTTGTAGACCCATTTAACTCCAATGACTTCCTTACCTTCTGGGAGATCAACTAATTCCCATGTTTTTTTCTTCTCTATGGCATTAATTTCATCATCCATAGCTTCTATCAATTTTCTATCTTTTATGGATTCCTAAAAATGAATAGATCATCAAAATGAAAATATAAAGAAAATAAAGAGTTCATACCTTCATTTTCTGCCTTTTGTTCATAAATTTCATTTAAATTTCTAAATTTTGTTCCTCTTTCATTTGGTGTACATGTGCTTGAAGAAGCACTCAAATCTTCTCCTTGTGGTGTGCTTGGAGAATCACTCTCATTTCTTCTCAAGGGTGTTCTTACTCCTATTTGAGGTGTCCCTTGCTATCCTTGTGTTGGTGGAAGTTGTCCTATCAATGAGGTGTTATTTTCAGCCATTTCTTCCCCATCATCATCATGAGACAAACAACTTTTGACATTGATTGTTTTCTCGATGCTTGCATCCCATGCTTCCTCTTCAATGAATTGCACATCTCTGCTTATAAAATTTTTATTTTTGGATGGGTTATATAATCTATATCCCTTGGAGTCTTCACAATATCCAAGGAAGATGCACTTCTCCCCCTTACTATCCAACATTTTTCTCAACTGATCTGGAATGTGTGCATAAACCACACACCCAAAAACTCTCATGTGGGTGATTCCTTGTTTTCTACCACTCCACGCTTCCTCTGGAACTTTGTTCATTACATATTTTGTTGGGCATCAGTATTCATTACATATTTTGTTGGGCACAATACTCATTTGGAATTTTTTTTGCCTTTATCATAGTTCTCACCATTTCCATTATGGTTCGATTCTTCCTTTCAGCAACACCATTTTGCTGCATTGTGTACCTTGTAGCAAACTGTTTGTGTATGCCATTTTATTTGCAAAAATGCAGAAATTATTTAGAGATGTACTCACCTCCTCTATCAGTTCTAAGAACTTTGATATGCTGCCCACTCTGTTTCTCTACTAGAGCTTTAAAGTGAAAAAATTTCTCAAAGACTTCACTTTTATATTTCAAGAAATAAACCCATACTTTCCTTGTGAAATCATCAATGAAGGTCAGAATATAATTGATGCCTGAAATTGATGTTGTTTGCATCGGCCCACATAATTCTGAATGAATAATTTCTAAGGGTGCTCTTGCCCTTATGCTCTTCCTTGATGGAAAGTTTTTTCTATGTTGTTTTCCCAAGATGCAGCCTTCACATAGGCTGTATGGTTTCTCAATCAATGGTAATCCTCTTACCATTCCTTTCCTATGTAACAAATTTAGACCTCCAAAGTTGAGATGTCCAAATATCAAGTGCCATAACCAACTCTCATCTTTCACTTCCTTCTGAAAGACCTCTTGAGTTACAGCTGCTATATTCTTTCCTTTTCCCTTCAAGTCAATGTTGAGCTTGAGTGGAAACATTCTATTGCAGGTAATTTGTATTTCAAAAATAATCTTCTTGCTTGGAGGTACATCCATTATTGTGCACACATCATTTTTAAAAACTACATTGTAACCTTTGTTTATGAGCTGCCCAACGCTCAAAAGATTACACTTCAAGCCAAGAACATAGTATACGTCTCGCACAAATTTATGCTCACCATTTCTTGCATGGATACTAACTCTGCCTTTTCCCTTGACAAAAATCTTAGTATCAGTTCCTGTTGTTACTTCTGATTTAACTTCTTCATCAAGATTGGAAAACATTGCTATGTTTCAAGTCATGTGATTACTGCAGCCTGAATCTAAGAACCATACATCATCCTGTCTATTTTGTGCTACATTACATGTTAACAACACATTCTTTGGGTTCTTTTCTTCTCTTGCTACATTAACATTCTGCCTATTATTCATGTCACTTTTCTTTTTCCTACACTCATTAGCATAGTGCCCACATTTTTTGCAATAATAACATTGGACATTGGATTTGTCATACCTTTGTCCTTGAGCATGTTGGTGTCCACCTTGCTGGCTATGGCATTGGTCGTGGCTTTGATTTTGAATATTGATCCTTCTATGTGAATGTGAAGAGCTATTTCTTCCTTCTCTATTTTGGCTTCTATCTCTTCCTCTTCCTCTTCCAAAAGGCATCTAGGTCTTGAAGGCATGCTCTAGAGATGGGTTTACTGGTCTTCCCAATATCTGTTCATGAGTCATCAGTGATGCATGAACTTGATCTACTGTGAACTTTGAGAGATCTTTAGTCTCTTTTATGGTGGTAACGATAATATCAAGCTGTGAGGGTAGACTCCTCAATAGTTTTTCCACAATCCTTCTTTCTTCAACTGTCTCTCCATGGGACCTTATATGTGTGAGCATCCCAATCGCATGTGTTAAGAATGAGTCTATGTTATCAGACACATTCATATAGAAAGTTTAAAAATCTCTCCTCAGAAATTGTAGTTTTACTGTCTTCACTTTCTCCATACCTTGATAGGCTATCTTCAGAGTATCCCATGCAACCTTGGATTTCTTAGTTGCTGCTATCCTTGGAAACACACTCTTATGTACTGCTTGATAGAGATAGAAGAGGGCCTCAGAGTCCTTCTTTCTATTGCTCTTCAGCAGATCCTTCTCTGCATGTGTTAAGGCATTAAACCCATTCTCATCTATTGGTTCTTCAAAACCGTCTTCAACAAATTCCCATAAGTCCTGTGAGGAAAACAAGGCTCTCATGGTAATGGCCCAATAATCATAGTTCTTCCCATTGAACTGTGGGAGCTGAGTATTTCCAATACTCATGCTTGTGTTGGCTCCTGTCATGCCTAGCACTCTGAACTATGCTTTAAATCCTGACTATGATTTTTAAATAATATTACTGTCTTCAAATAGTAACACAAATTCTGTTTTGAGAAATCCCTTGGATTTTAGCTAAGCCTTCACACTACTAGAGAAACTGCTGCAGCAAAAAAAATCCTTCCTTCAGCTTCTTTGACACCTTCAAAGAGCCTGGACTAGCTCTGATACCATGTTGGAAATTTCTGAATATTTTGAACACATAGAGGAAATAATATTCCTCAAGTCAAACACAGAGATTAAATATGATAGAGACGTGGACAGAGAGATGGAGTAAAAATTTATATTTCATTAAAATTGAAAACTATTACAAAATAAAATATTTCATCAGAACTATAGTTCTAGATTCATCAAAATATTCCTCACTTTGTTTTTCATTTGCTTCTTTGACACAGTTTTTCTGTTGCGGCAACACCCAGTCTTCTGTTGCAGCAACACACTGACACAGTCCAGTTGCGGAAATACACAGATCTTCCTGTAGCTGCTTCACACACAAAATCAGTTGCGGCAACACCCAGTTCTAGTTGCGACAACTCTCAGAAATAGTTGAGGCAATATCCAGAACAGTTGCGGCAACACATAGTTTCCTGTAGCGCTCCAAAACACAACGCTTCTGTTTTTCTCTGTTTTCTGCTCTCTCTCTGTATTCTCTCTTTCTATCTACTCTCTATCTGCACTTACAAAATACAACAGTCTATTACATTATAAAACTATATGACATAAAACTTTAAAATTCAAAATTCAAATTCTGTCCTTTCACGCTCCTTTTTCAAATATAGGTAGGTGGGAGGTAATGTGGTGCAAAACACAATTTTATGGATCAGTAGATGGCTACGGCCAGGTTCTTGATGTAGGGATTCAAACCTAGAAATTTAATGCACAGTTGAGTGCACAAATAAATCACGACTTTGTTGTTGCTGTCCTTCAAAAACTTACATTAAAAAATAAATTTTTGTCCCGCTATTTCAAATTGCAGTTGGAATTAATTTCTATAAATGGAAGCTGGGAAATATATGCTCACGGTTAAATATTGTACTTGTTTCAAAGCCATTTTAAACATATACTACGCAAAAATATTTATAACTAAATAGACTTGTAAATATTGATTTCCAACAAATACTGCATAGGAAATGGACTTAGTAAAAGCTTACATTACTTTGGAATTATTAGGGTTTAGAAGTGTCCATATTTTTTAACTATGGTTTACCTTTTTATTTGTTAAAAATTCAATCGAGATCATTAAACAACATAGAGATGTTGTCCCCAACGTCCATTATTGTCAATCCCAGCAGTAAAGTGCTTCCCGCAACTTCGAACTTTTGACTTCATTGTCTGAACGATATGTGTCAGGTACTAGATGTTAACAAATTATTGGATTATTATTCATTAGATGGATTGTGTATTATTTAATATTCGTGAGACTTGCGTTACTCTTTGGTCCTTTTTATAGACTGTCATCACACTGTAATTTTTTGAATACTGTAAAATTCGTTTCCATAGATAATAAAATGGTTTTATCCCTTGTGAAAATTAGTACTGGACAACAAAAACCTCCTCTTATACCCATCTATTAAGACCTTGGGAAGAAAAGTGAGATCGTTGAGTTTTTATTTTAGAGCTTAGTGAATTAATAAGTGTTTTGGTTTTAAGCTTTTTGAATGAAAAGTTTGAATGGTGTAATTTACCATATGGACGAAGCAATATTTTTTCAAAGGTCACTATACCCATGCTAATAAATAATGAGTACATTTAATCCAGTTAATGATAATGATTCCTAACATAAAATTATATGTATATATATATATTAATTAAAACCTAATAATAAAATTATTATTTTATTATAAATATTAAATATAAGCTACTTCTAATATTATTTATAAATAAAATAGTGATTGTGATTTCAATTAAAATTAAAATTTTTTGTTATTTAAAAAATATTTTTGAATGTATAAATGAAAGGTTTTTTGGGCACTTGAATGGTATAAACAAGCCTAGATCCATCTTAAATATCTCTCTATCAAGTGCTTATCCATCTTAAATCTCTCTCTATCAAGGGCCCATGGGAATCAAATCTTTATAGGTGCAAACATTTCCTCATGTTTTTCACTCTAAACATTTGCACTCAAAAGGAGGTTTGCACCTCTAGAGATCCAATCCTCTCAACACTTAATAAATCTAGATTTAAGATGGATTAGTATGGCTTAAATTATCTAAAATATTGTAACTTTGTTTTAAATTTATATTATTCTTCACTAGTTTTTCATTTTTTTCTTATAATCGATTATAGTTTACAAATTTGTATAGTTTGAGTTTAATTAAATTGTGAATGCAAGCACTCATATTTAAAATAATAATTTTAAACTTTTATATATCTTAAATAGTTATTATTATTCACTATGATAAAATTTACCTCACACAAACACATTTCAACTATAATAACTATTTATGCAATGTTTTAAAGCTTTATTTTCCATATCCATCTTTAGAGAACCAAATAGAAACAAAAATAAGTTGGGAGAAGCATGTTGTTCAAGAATCTATGAGATTATAGAATATAGAAATGAAAAATGGTAATGAATATCCTCCCCTCAAATAAAGTTGTTTTTGTCTTTTGAAAATGGGGAAAACAATGTCATATGAGAAATTTTCCAAATACATGTATTTTAGCATTCAATGAATTAATGATTAAAGATTAATAAAACAACATACCTTCACCTACTTGAAAACTTGATAAGCTATGCATCTGTGAGATCTTAGTTGTTACTATTGGATCATGGAATGTGAAGTGAAAAATTTGTTCTACTTCTTCTTCTTTTGGTTGCAAGAATAGTTCATGAAATCTGAAATTGGAATCTTTGTGCCTTCTTATTGTTGGGACTGATTCTGAATTCTAAAACTGAATTTTTATTTATTGGAAAATTGTTGCGAGTTCTTGGAATCAAATAGTCTTCATTCATATCAGCATCATGGCATAACTCTTTTCTATGTGAATAAAATTTGCTGATGTCGAACATAAAAAGAATTGTTGGATTACCAACCATTAATGAATGTTTTTAACCAACATGAGACTAATCACCATTAATTTCAATGAAAGTCAAGATTCCTAAGTACATCTTACTAGGTGTTATGCTCCTATACCAATAGGTGTCATATATCATGATTGACTTGATGGGCTATGTAATATGTTCATACCTTTCTTTGTTGCAAAGGTTTTTCATATTGTCAAAAAAAAAAGAAGAAGAAAAAAATCAAAAAATTTAAAAAATGTAAAGAGGGTATACCCTAAAAGAAAAATCAAAGGGTGAAAAGAATAAAATGGCCAAAAAAGTAAAATAAAATGAACCACACCAAAATAAAGGCCAAGGAAATTGTGTAAGTCTAAATGCCACTACCTTTTTGCTCTTATGTAATAAACAAATTGTGTGCAACTTGTATTTTATGCCACAATTTATGAATAGTCAAATAGTTTAAGCTTGGCTAGTTCATCTTTCAATTTTATGTTTTAGAGATAGAGAATAAATCTCACCAAACTGTTTAATATTGGCAGATAAGTAGATAGGTAGAGTAAATAAAAGGAGCTCAACAGTTTAATCTGAGCCCTTGGACGTAATAAGGTTAGAATTAGATAGATTTTCAGATGTAAAATAAAAAGTGTGATGAGGGTTTGCCAGTCTAAGTGCACCCTAAATAAAGAAGAAAAATGGTAGCGTAAAGTAGGTAGGGTAGGTAGATGTTGTTGCAGAATTACATGTGATCGATAATGACTCTACATGTGTTAAATCTTTACTTTCATCACAAGTGCTAAGGCAGACACTACACTGGAAGAATTTCAAACAAAGCAAAGTCAGATTATTAACTTCCCTACTCATTTTTCCCTAAACATTTCACTAATATCCCCTAAGTACTAAGGCATTTGAAAATTAAAGGGGCTCAAGGAATTTCCTTGACTTTTGGAGGGACCGGACCCTCGGCCCAATAATTGAAAAAGCCTAAGTACTTAAAACCATTCATAATGTCATTCATTCACTTCCAAAAAATCTTTTCCTAAGTAAAATCCCATTTTACTTAGGGAAATTGCACTATATTTCACAAAAACCCTTTTTATTCAAGCATAAGTTAAATACATAAACTTAATGTTTTTATACTTAGCGCTTCCATTCATTTTCATATTAAATTTTAACTTATTATTTAAATCCCTATAAAAATCCACCCATTCCCGTATTATTTTAATAAAATTCCAATTATTATTATCCCGCCCTTTTGGTTGAAATATAACCATACAAATATGTTAATTGTGATTAATTAATTAAATCTCCAAAGCCCGCTTCCCCGCCGCATTCAAAAAAGATTAATTAACCCTCTTGGTTAATTAATTATTTACTCCACCAATCAAATTGCCCCTGATGTGATTTAATTATTTTTAATTACGTTGGGCCAGCTCCTTGATTTCCCTGTCACCTCACCTTCCCGATAGCCATTCGATCAACCAATCTACGATCAATGGCTGTCATCCATATCGTTGTGCCCCCACGTCCGAACGATAACGCGCGACGGCCAAGCGGTTTTCTAAACAGTGTCTCGCCACGTGTCGTGAGTTCTATGGAATCGCTGGTCCTCTACTGAAAACCTCTCGTTCCCAAAAGCAGTGTGATGCATACCGCTTACCTCCCTTCCCCCTATGACAAAACAGGCTTTCCCGCTTGCGTCATCCGCTAAAAAAAAAAAAATCTCGCCAACCTTTGACTTTCTGAATAAAACAAACAAGTGCATGTTATTTTCATCATTTTATGCTAACAACCAGGCAAGTCCATCCACAAGTTCATCCATAGAAAAAGCGTTGCCTACAAGGAAAATTCTTTATGGTAGTATGGAAAATTTGTTTTATCTCAAACATGAGGTAAAGAACTTGTTTCCAATTCAGCCTACCTTTTTCAGGTAGACAGAAACTGATGAGACCCTGAGAAAGCTTAAAAGAACCAGAATACCAGAAGCACAATGGTTGGAAGACATGTTGGAAATTTTGTAAAAATATCCTTAGATGAATTTTGGTTATTTACTACAGTAAGTAATGGAAAAAAGGATAAATAGGGATCAAACAAGTTAAAGTGTATCAGGTAAAAGTCAGAGTGAAAGTTAAAATGAAGTTACAGAGCAATCAAAGGTAGACAGTAAAAGTAAATACAGAGGCAGTAAAATGGTAAAAAGAAATGAAAATACTTTCACCAACATTTAATTTTGTCTAAAGTGAAATTAAAACAGTCAAAAGAACAAAAAAGTGAAAAGATGAAAAACACAACAAGAAGGAACATTTTTACAGAAATTTCATGTTTTAGTCATTGTTTTGCACAAACTATTTTGATCAATCCAAGATGAATTTTGAAAAACTGAAGGATTTTTATGTTCGTAAGAGGACCATATACAAAAACCTCTCTCACTTTTCTAACATCTATTATGGTTTTGGAAATAGTAAACAATGTTGGAAAGCACTTTTACAGAAAATTCCAGTTAAGTCATCATTTTTCAGAGAATATTGTGGCCAATCCGAAATACATCATACAAAAATGAAGGAGGCTTTTGTTCCTAAGAGACCTGTATACAAAAACCTATCTCAGTTTTTTGACAGTGATTTCAGAATAAGAGATACATGCACATCTTTACAGGTTATTTTTTAGATTCTGTAAAACTCTGTTTTACACATATTGTTACAAAGCCTATTGTGCACATATGGAAAGGAATTTTAGGAAATGGAAAGAGGTTTATCTCACAAAGATATTAATAAAAAATAACCTCTTTCACTTTGTACATATATATTATGGATTGAGAAATGAAAATATATCATTGGACCCCAAGTTTGCGGAATTGTTGGAGCAGAATGCACAAAGAAAGGAAGCAGTTAGTGACTTGGATGCCTCATCATCAACTAAGAGTTGGATCAAATTTGAATTATCCTCTTTTTCATCACTTATACATAAAAAATAGTGCCAAATAGATGAATTAGTTTGAGTGTCCTTTACTTAAGTTCTATTTATGTAAAACAGTTGGAGAGATTTGTGAACTAATCTTGATATTTTTTCAAGATATTTTAGTTTAGAATTTGTATAAATAATTCACTCTTGGAAGTATTTGGGGGTGGATTCTTAGACTTTGCTGTAATACTGATTATTTTGGAATAAATTGTTTATTTAGAAAAAGTTTGGCAACTGGGCTGGATAAAATGTTGGCACTATGATGCAGAGTGTTGTCCTTGATGGCAACCCACTTGATGAAGATGATGGCAACACTTGAAGAAGATGATGGCAACCTACTTGATGAAGTTGTACTTGATGGAAACTGACTTGATATACTAATTAATGATGTAAATTTGATGCTCTACAAGTAGTACAGAAGTTGCATAAGTAAGAAATGTCAGTATGTGCAAGAACAATGATGAAAAGTGTATGTCACGACGCCATGATTTCTGTAATAAGAGTAGCATACACCTTTCGAAATAACGTGCATAGCGCGTGTGATTCGTATCCTAAATATGTAAAACCGGGGGTTGTAGTGCAGACCCATTTTATTGAGCGCTGGGTTGTCTATTTGACCCCGTCCAGGAATACCATCGGAAGTGGTGTGGTTTTGGCTCATGGTATTGAAAAAGGGTAAACCTATATAAGGAGATGAAAATCATTGTGCAATGTGTGTGTATGAGTCTGGGTTTGAATGAATACTTCACTCTGAAGTATGTCTGAATGGAAAGGGTAACAGTTTGATGATAGATCTGAATTTGTGATGCACCTATGAAGAAAATGATGAAGAAGGCTATCTAGATCTGAAATGTATTTGTATTTTCTAGATCTGTTTATGGAATGTTTAGATCTGAGATGAGGCGAACATTTGTCTGAAGTGAAGGGTTAAATCTGAACTAAATATCTGATTTGAAGAAGTATGTTGCTCTGTAATGATTGAAGATCTATACGCTAGTTTATTATAGCGGAAGCGCGTATATACGCGGGTTTTATAAAGCGAAAGTGTGTATGGGTAGTGAAATCAGTTCTGAAGTATGTGAAGAGGTATACGCAGGTTTATATGCATGAAGGCATGTATATACGCCAGATCAGTAAAAGGAAAGCGCGTATGAAAACTAGGGTTTGCTGAAGGATGAAGTATGAAATGTCTGATCTGCTCTGTTGTGTTACTGCTATCTGATCTGGGTTGTCTGAATTGATAAGTATCTGCTTTTATGTATGATTGAGCTTAAATGTATGGAGTGGGTCTAGTCTGAAAATATGATGAAAAGTGGCCTGCAAGTTGTGCTATAAAGAAAGCTTTTGGATCCAGTGTGAAAATTGATGACACGTGGTCCGTGGTGGTGCTGAGGGTTGTAGCCTTCAGTCAGGGGGTTGTAGCTCCCTTCTAGGTGAGGCTGGTAAAAGAGAGCAGGGGGTCATAGCTCCCTTCCAGGTGAGGCTGGTAAACAAGCGCAGGTGGGTGCCTGCGTACTGGTATGAGTCTGCGCCAGTACATAGTTGTAAGACGTTTTCTTTATAATAAAATATTGAAGGCTGAGACAACGGCAGCGGTGGTTTTCTCCCTACTTGGGTTTCCACCTAAAATCTTGGTGTTCATGTGTGATTGTGTGATGATTTGTCTTATTATTCTTGTATATTTACATATAAAACTCTACGAACGAATGAATAAATGTAATTATTACCATTACGCAATATTAGATTAATTGTATATTAAGATCTCTGCATATACGCGAGTTTTGTGAAGGGTATCCGCGTATATACGCGCGTCTAATCAAGTAAAGTAGCGTATGGGTTTTAGAGCATGAAAATGTAGAAATATTTGAGTATGCCCTAAATATTGATTCACCCCCCCCACCTCTCAGTATTTGTCCCAACAATTGGTATCAAAGGAGGTCCTTCTGCAGAAGCTTGATTGCTTGAAGGAGATCCGTCACAATGGGAAGGAAGAAAAAGAAGAAGGCTACTCAAAAGGAGATATCTCAGAAATCATGTGCAGTAGAAAATGAAGAAGATAAAACAGGCACTGATTGTTGTTCTTATGATTCACCTTCTTATGGATGCAATGGTAAAGATAGTGAAAGTAATGTTATGGATCTAGAATAAGCTCTCAAGATTAAAGTTGAAGAAAAACAAAGAGAAACTAATAAGAAGGAATCTATCTGTGAAGAAATAATCTCTAGAATGAAACAACATATAGAAACATATCAAAGACTGCATGTTAAAACAACCTATCGAAATAGAATACTTGAAGCAGACATACTCTCTCTGAAAATGGATCTTGAAGCATCGAATAAGAAGAATGAAGAACTTCTACAATCATTTGAAAAGGAAGGACGTGAAGCAGAAATCATCTCTCTAAAGGAAGATCTGAAAAATAAGAATGAAGATCTTGAAGCAGAAATCATCTCTCTGAAAGTAGATCTCGAAGCATCAAATAAGAAGAATGAAGAACTCTTACAAACTTTTGAAGAACAAGAAAATGGGTTGAAAGAAGAGATTCTAAATTTGAATGATTAGGTAGAAGAAGGAAGAAGGGTTGAAGAAAGCATGAAGAAGCAATTCGAAAAATTGGAGGTTGAGGTAAACATTCTCAAAGGTAAACTAGAAGAAAAGGATAAACTCATGAGGTTTCAAGATAGTACTAAGATTCTGGACAATATTCTTAGTATTCAAAGGTCTCCCTCTGTTAAATTTGGTCTTGGTTTTCATGAAATGGTTAAAGGAGAATCTAGTTCACAAGGAAGTGCTAAAAATTCAAAGGATTTCAATGCAAAACCTGAAGTGATGGAAGAAACAAAAGATCAACCGACAATCATGAACACTCAAAAGAAATCTTTCCCTCCTAACTATAGAAGCATCAATAATGTTGAATGTTTTAAATGTCATAATTATGGACATATTGCAGCCAATTGTAGAAGCAGAATGTTTCAGTCGCATAAAAACAGATTCTACACAGAAAGGTACTCTGGTTTCTTCAAGGGATATTGTTTTTCATGCAACAAGTATGGTCATAAAGCAGCTGATTGCAATAGAAGGAACAACAGAGAAACACACTATGATCCTTATGCTTACTTCTCTGGTCATATAAGATGTTATGCTTGTAACAAGTATGGGCATGTGGAAAAATAATGCAGGATGAACAGATCTGAGAATTTGAACAATTTCCAGCACACAATAAGAAACTTCAAGCAAAGCTGGAAGAGGAAGGAAGACCGGTTAGAAACGTAGGGAATATTGACCCTACTGCAGTCATCCGCTTCTAAATCTTACTTCTCTTAATAACTGTAGGAGTGATGTGAGATACATTATAGGGATTATTAATGTATCGACACAGCGGGAGTGATGTATGGTGATTCCCATGATGGTTTTGGTTATTCTGGTTATGTTTATTTCTGACAAAGCATCTGATGTAAAAAATCAATGTACAGGTGGTAAAACTTCAGGGGGAGATGAAGGAATGTGAAATTTTCAATGCATCACTTTCCATACGCGGGTTCAGTGAACTAAATCCGCGTATACACGCGAGTTACAGTGGAGACAATCGGGTATGCACTAATGATAAGAAAATTTGTATAACAGCTGAGGATCAGGAGCACAGGTTCAGGGGGAGCATCAGTGTGACTACTAATGATTGTGTTATTGGCATTGTATCTGCTTATTTCTCGGTTATAAATGATGATGACATGATTCATGGTTTCTTATGATGAGATTATGGATGAGCCCTGTTTTCTTTTTGCTGAAGAGTATTCTTTGTTTTTACTCATGGATGAGATGGAAGTCTTATGATTCAGAGATAATGATAGATCATGAAGAGATTGTTGCTGATAACTTGCTATTGAAAGAGTTTCAGCTTGCACAAACTAAGGAGGAGCCTTGGTCACATGGAAAGGATGCTTGATGCACATTTTTAGGGGGAGAATTAGCCTTGCTGAGTATAATGCATTGTTGGCATTATGATGATTCTGAAATAAGATCTCTCTCTTGAGGTCTTTCTGGTATTGGTCATAAAAAGTCATATGTGTAATTTGATGAAAAGGTCATGTTGAGAGCTATGATATGAATTTGTAATATTCAGTCATGTAAGGACTTGATCAAATATGTAAACCCACTTGGTTGGGTACTTGAGTCAAAATGTGTAAACCCTCTTGGTTGGGTAGTTGAGTCAAATTGTGTAAACCCACTTGGTTGGGTATTTGAGTCTCATATGTAAATCCACTTGGTTGGATATTTGATGTAAGTATGAGTCCTTGGTGATAGGAAGGTCATAGAGTCATGTACTTCATTGAAAAATATGTTTGAATATTTAGCATGAACTCAGGGGGAGCATGGAAACTTCAGTGCACATCAGATCTACATGGAGCATGGAGTCTACATGAGGAGAAAACCTTGTGTTGGTATTGATCCGCCCTTTGCCCTTGATGTCAAAGGGGGAGAGTGACATGGTGTTTGAATAAGGGGAGAATAATGGTTATGCTTAATGTATCTATCTGTTGTGGTGATCAAACACCATCGTGGTTGCCATCAAGTCCAAAGGGGGAGATTGTTGGCAATATGATGCAATGTGTTGTCCTTGATGGCAACCCACTTGATGAAGATGATGGAAACACTTGAAGAAGATAATGGCAACCTACTTGATGAAGTTGTACTTGATGGAAAATGACTTGATATACTAATTAATGATGTAAATTTGATGTTCTACAGGTAGTACAGATGTTACAGAAGTAAGAAATATCAGTATGTGCAAGAGTATTGATGAAAAGTGTATGTCACAAGGCATACGTGGGTTTTCTTAATAGAAGTAGCGTATGCACACGGGAAATAATGTGCCAAGCTGTCTATGGTAAAATGCGCTCTAAATATGTAAACCCAGGGGTTACTACCATGGTATTGACCCATTGTATTGAGCGCTGGGTTGTCTATTTGACCTCGTCTAGGAATACCATTGGAAGTGGTGTGGTTTTGGCTCATGGTATTGAAAAAGGGTAAACCTATATAAGGAGATGAAAATCATTGTGCAGTGTGTGTTCATGAGTCTGGGTTTGAATGAATACTTCACTCTGAAGTATGTCTGAATGGAAAGGGTAACAGTTTGATGATAGATCTGAATCTGTGATGCACCTATGAAGAAAATGATGAAGAAGGCTATCTAGATCTAAAATGTATTTGTATTTTCTAGATCTGTTTATGGAATGTTTAGATATGAGATGAGGCGAACATCTATCTGAAGTGAAGGGTTAAATCTGAACTAAATATCTGATTTGAAGAAGTATGCTGCTCTGTAATGATTGAAGATCTATACGCTATTTTATTACAGTGGAAGCGCGTATATACGCGGGTTTTATAAAGCGAAAGCGCGTATGGGTAGTGAAATCAGTTCTGAAGTATGTGCAGAGGTATACGCAGGTTTATATGCATGAAGGCGCGTATATACTCCAGATCAATAAAAGGAAAGCGCGTATGAAAACTAGGGTTTGCTGAAGGATGAAGTATGAAATGTCTGATCTGCTCTGTTGTGTTACTGCTATCTGATCTGGGTTGTCTGAATTGATAAGTATCCGTTTTTATGTATGGAGTGGGTGGAGTCTGAAAATATGATGAAAAGTGGCTTGCAAGTTGTGCTATAAAGAAATCTTTTGGATCCAGTGTGAAAATTGATGAAACGTGGTCCGTGGTGGTGCTGAGGGTTGTAGCCTTTAGTTAGGGGGTTGTAGCTCCCTTCCAAGTGAGGCTGGTAAACGAGAGCAGGGGGTCGTAGCTCCCTTCCAGGTGAGGCTGGTAAACGAGCGCAGGTGGGTGCCTGTGTACTGGTATGAGTCTGCGCCAGTACATAGTTGTAAGACGTTTTCTTTATAATAAAATATTGAAGGCTGAGACAACGGCAACGGTGGTTTTCTCCCTACTTGGGTTTCCACCTAAAATCCTGGTGTTCATGTGTGATGCTTATGTGTGATGATTTACTCTGTTATTACTGCACATGTATTTTGCTATATAAACATCTGGTGAATGAATAAATGCAAGGATCTAAGTAATGAATTAATTGTATATTAAGATCTCTGCATATATGCGAGTTTTGTGAAGGGTATCCGCGTATATACGCGCGTCTGATCAAGTAAAGTAGCGTATGGGTTTTAGAGAATGAAAATGTAAAAATATTTGAGCATGCCCTAAATACTGATTCACCCCCTCCTCTCAATATTTTTCCCAACAAAAAATTGATGCAAAGGGCTTTTCACAAGATTCTTGAGTCAGACACCAGATCAATAAGTCTTCTATCACTTTTTTTTTTTAATTTTATACTTGTTTATTATACCATCTATGTTTCATATCTGAATGATAAACGAAAAGGAATAATTTAGAAAGTGCTTAAGTGCAATCTCTTTTCAATCGTTATTATTCTTGATGTTTTCTTCTGAACTAGTATAAACAGTGAATTCTTAATTGCTCCTGTTTTCTAGTTTATTCATTCTGATTATTTGATAGAGAATTCTTAATTTCTCTTTGTCAACAAACAGTCAAGTTCCCTCTTTCGAATATGTTGAAGGATTCTTAGTTTCCCTTCACCCATTTTTAGTCCATTCCATTCATTTTAGGTCTATAATTGTTCCTTATTTGATTACCTTGCCCTGTGAAACCATCTCTTGTTAAGAAACTTAACTGGCTTGCCTACACATTCGACTCCATTAGCCCAATGGCCTAAAATACTCAATACTACCCCTTTTTTATTGAATTCCATCACCCAAACATAATCAAAATCCTTAAAATTTCATAACTAGCCTAATATCCTTCAAAAACAAAGCTAAAACTTAAAGAGAGAGCCCTCTCTGGGTACAGATTGGTTAGATTTTGTACCTAAAAGTTGATTTGTGGTTACCTCGGACTATTTCTCTCGAACCTGGAGAAATTACTGAGTGATAAAATAGTGGCTACTCCACTCGGAATGACTAACCTTTTTCTTCAAAAACATTTTACAGGTTCAGATCTGATCTATGATGGTGGACAGTGATCAGACACACAAAGGTTAACATCATCCACCTGGCGACTCCAAATCAATTTCACAATCAAGACTCCACTGGAGGAATGAACCTCAAAGAACAATATGGAAAGATCAAGCTTTCAACTTGGATCTTAATCCAAGACATTATGTTCTTTCTCATTAAGAAAGTTTTTCAATGTATATTGTATTTTATAGAAGATCTTAGATTAGTTTGTAGTTATTTTCCTTTGAAGTTTGTAAGTAATAATTCTCCTAATCTCTTTGAGCAGCTTTCTTATGAATCTAATGATGATCATTTTCCAATTAAGAAGCCTCAAATAATCAAGATTGATCTTACAATCCCTGTACATATCCCTGTGCCATATAAAGTTCCAGATAGATATAAGCCCCTTATTTTACCTCCTATACTCCATGATTTTCCTAAAAATACTACAAGTATCTTCCTAGATTTGATGGAGAGAATGGTATCACTGCCCAAAAACATATTCAAGGTTTTGAGAATTATTTGGATTTATTTGAGATTGATGAAGATGATGTTAAAATTAGACTTTTTTCTCTTTCTTTGCAAAATAGAATAAAGAGTTGGTTCAAAAATCTACCTAATGCTAGCATCTCAAATTTCCAACAATTTATCAAACTTTTCATTGATAGATGGATAATAAAATTTAATCATTTTGTGATCATGGAAGAATATAATCAATTGAAAAGACATTCAAATGAAACAATACAACAATTTTCTGACAGATTTAATCAAGTTTATTATTCAATGCTAGAAAATATTAGACCTCCTCATGATTCAGCTCTCTTGCATTATCCAAGTGCCTTTGATTCAGAAATAGAATTTCGGTTAAGAGAAAGAGATCCAAAAACACTTGTACAGATGCAAAATATTGCAGTTGATGTGGAATTTAATCTCCAAATCAAACAAGAAAAGTTGAAAGTAGAAGAAGAGGAAAGGAAAAACATTGCAGAGGTAAAACTCAACCTTTTGGTAAGAAAACTAGATGAAATAACACAGGAGATCACTATGAAAGAAGAATTTTTTATTCAAAATCACCATGAAGAAATAGAAGAGGTTGATAGCCATGAAAAAATTCCTCTTAATTCAAATTATCATAGATCAGAAAATGAATTTACAGATCAATATGAGGAAGAGGAATCTGCTGATCTAATGTGTATGTTTGATGACATTCCTTCTTTTGATTATTTTCCTAAGTATGATCATTATGATGATAGTTATGTTCTCCAAACTCAAGCTAACTTTACAGAGCAATCAGAAGCTAGTTTGTGGGATGAAGAAACTCAGTTTCAGCAGATTGAAGACAGTGATCAACCAATACAGATAAACCATGAGAGTGAGGAAGAAAAAGAAAAAAATGTGGAAATAAGTGAGGGTTCTTTACCTCTTTGTTTTGCTTCATTTCAGTTCATTAGAGACAACTATCATGCCATCAATAATCAACAATCTTTAGGAATTGTGATTGACAACAAAGAAGATAATGAAACTATTGATCAAGATTTTTTAGTTTCACAATTGCAGTTATTAGTTCCCATTGAAATAAACGATCAATTGACACAAGAAATTTCCATACCACTATTTTTTGAACCATTTCAGTGTTTAAAGGAAATATGGTATAACATATTTAAAGAAAAGGATGGGAAACTTGTTGAAGTTTATGAAGTCCCATGGAATTTTATATATCATAGGTTCTAGCAATTTTCCCAAGGTTTTCAAGATCCAATAGTAGATATGTTGAATATTGAAGGCATTCAAAGCATTCCTCTATTAACTAACTATGATTTTCAGAATCAAGATGATAAAGAATTCAACAGTCAAACATTACAATCAGTAGGAATATCATCACAAATCTTATTTGAAAGTTTGCAGGGAGATAAAGACGAAAATAACATTTCAGATTCATGGCATGGAGGCCATCCAAAATAGATGTACAGTTTTTTAGATTAGTTAAACATCAGTGTATATATTTTGGAAGATCCTTTTGTACAGTTTCTAGAGTCAACAAAGGAAATCAAGTGTTTCCTTATCCTCTCATTTGTTGACAAGTTTCTAATAGGTTTCAGAAGTACAATTTTGATAATCAACAAGAAAATGCAACAAAATATATCAAAGTACATAATGCTTGAATGGTTGCATTGGCTATTTCATTTTACCTAACTAGCAGTTGAACAGTAGATTGAGTAGGTAGATGAGTGCTAATAAGCTCAGAATTTTGAGCATTTTTTTTTAGTTTTCAATTTTCAGCTAGTTTTTCATTAAGTTGGTTTGAAAATTTTTGTGTGTTGTTTTAGTTTCAGATCAGATTTCAGGTTGCAGAAAAAGGACTATATTCAATTCAATATTTTCAGCCACAGCAAATGCATGTTTGGGATTGGACCAAGGCAGAAGATTTCCAACTGGGAAACAAAGTTTTAAGTTTTGAGTGGATAGTAACTTACTGGAGTTGAAGCCCGAGGAGAAGGCCCTAAGCTTCAGAAGTATTACTGTCATACATACAATAAAGCAACAAGTAGAAGAAGATTCCATGGTTCAGTCAAAATCATTCTGGGGGCAACTGACCTGCTGTTCTTGACTTTTCACCAGGAAAAGCCATCCCGAAGTGGAGCCAGTGTTAGACTCCTATACCAATAGGTGTCATATTTCATGATTGACTTGATGGGCTATGTAATATGTTCATACCTTTTCTTGTTGCAAAGGTTTTCCATATTTTCAAAAAATCAAAAAATTTAAAAAATGTAAAGAGGGTATACCCTAAAAGAAAAATCAAAGGGTGAAAAGAATAAAAATGGCCAAAAAAGTAAAAGAAAATGAACCCCACCAAAAGAAAGGCCAAGGAAAGTGTGCAAGTCTAAATGCCACTACTTTTTGCTCTTATGTAATAAACAAAATTGTGTGCAACTTGTATCTTATGCCACAATTGATGAATAGTCAAACAATTTAAGCTTGGCTAGTTCATCTTTCAATTTTATGTTTTAGAGATAGAGAATAAAATCTGACCAAACTGTTTAATCTTGGCAGATAAGTAGATAGGTAGAGTAAATAAAAGGAGCTCAACAGTTTAATCTGAGCCCTTGGATGTAATAAGGTTAGAATTAGATAGATTTTCAGATGTAAAAGAAAAGTGTGATGAGGGTTTGCCAGTCTAAGTGCACCCTAATAAAGAAGAAAAAATGGTAGGGTAAAGTAGGTAGGGTAGGTAGATGTTGTTGCAGAATTACATGTGATGGATAATGACTCTAGATGTGTTAAATCTTTACTTTCATCACAAGTGCTAAGGCAGACACTACACTGGAAGAATTTCAAACAAAGCAAAGTCAGATTATTAACTTCCCTGCTCATTTTTCCCTAAAAATTTCACTGATTTCTCCTAAGTACTAAGGCATTTGAAAATGAAAGGGGCTCAAGGCATTTCCTTGACTTTTTGAGGGACTGGACCATCGTCCCAATAATTGAAAAAGCCTAAGTACTTAAAACAATTCATAATGTCATTCATTCACTTCCAAAAAACCTTTTCCTAAGTAAAATCCCATTTTACTTAGGGAAATTGCACTATATTTCATAAAAACCCTTTTTATTCAAGCATAAGTTAAATACATAAAATTAATGTTTTCATACTTAGCGCTTACATTCATTTTCATATTAACTTTTAGCTTATTATTTAAATCCCTATAAAAATCCACCCATTCCCGTATTATTTTAATAAAATTCCAATTATCATTATCCCGCCCCTTTGGTTGAAATATAACCATACAAATATGTTAATTGTGATTAATTAATTAAATCTCCAAAGCCCTCTTCCCCGCCGCATTCAAAAAAGATTAATTAACCCTCTTGGTTAATTAATAGTTTACTCCACTAATAAAAATTGCCCCCGATGTGATTTAATTATTTTTAATTACGTTGGGCCCACTCCTTTATTTCCCCCTCACCTCACCTTCCCGAAAGCCATCCGATCAACCAATCTACGATCAACGGCTATCATCCATATCGCTGCGCCCCCACGTCCGAATGATAACGCGCGATGGCCAAGCGGTTTTCTAAATAGTGCCTCACCACGTGTTCTGAGTTCTATGGAATCGCTGGCCCTCTGCTGAAAACCTCCCGTTCCCCAAAGCGGTGCAATGCATACCACTTACCTCGCTTCCCCCTATGACAAAACAGCCTTTCCCGCTTGCGTCATCCGCTTAAAAAAAAAAAAAATCCCGTCAACCTTTGACTTTGTGAATAAAAAAAACAAGTGCACGTTATTTTGATCATTTTATGCAGACAACCAGGCAAGTCCATCGACAAGTTCATCCACACCAAAAGCATTTCCTACAAGAAAAATTCTTTATGACAGTCTGGAAAATTTGTTTTATCTCAAACATGAGGTAAATAACTTGTTTCCAATTCAGCCTACCTTTTTCGAGTACACAGAAACTGATGAGACCCTGAGAAAGCTTCAAAGAACCAGAATACCAGAAGCACAATGGTCGCAAGACATGTTGGAAATTTTGTAAAAAATATCCTTGGATGAATTTTGGTTATTTACTACAGTAAGTAATGGCAAAAAGGATAAACAGGGATCAAACATGTTAAAGTGTATCAGGTAAAAGTTAGAGTGAAAGTTAAACTGAAGTTACAGAGCAGTCAAAGGTAAACAGTAAAAGTAAATACAGAGGCAGTAAAATGGTAAAAATAAATGAGAATACTTTCACCAAATTTGAATTTTTCCAAAGTGAAAGTAAAACAGTCAAAAGAACAAAAAAGTGAAAAGATGAAAAACACAACAAGAAGGAACATTTCTGCAGAAATTTCATGTTTTAGTCATTGTTTTTCAGAAACTATTGTGATTAATCCAAGATGAATTTTGAAAAACAGAAGGAGGTTTATGTTCTTAAGAGGACCATCTACAAAAACCTCTCTCACTTTTCTAACAACTATTATGGTTTTAGGAAATATTAAACAATGTTGGAAAGCACTTTTTGCAGAAAATTCCAGTTAATTCATCATTGTTCATAGAAGATTGTGGCCAATACGAAATACATCATACAAAACTGAAGGATATTTTGTTTCCTTAGAGACCCATATACAAAAACCTATCTCACTTTTTGCACAGTGATTTCAGAATCAGAGATACATGCACATCTTTACAGGCTATTTTCCAGATTCTGTAAAACTCTGTTTTACACATATTTTTACAGAGCCTATTGTGGATAGATGGAGATGAATTTTAGGAGACTGAAAGATTTTTATCTCACCAAAATATTATTCCACAATAACCTCTTTCACTTTGTACATATCTATTACAGATTGAGAAATGAAAATATATCATTGGACCCCAAGTTTACAGAATTGTTGGAGCAGAATGCACAAAGAAAGGAAGCAGTTAGTGACTTGGATGCCTCATCATCAACTAAGAGTTGGATCAAATTATAATTATCCTCTTTTTCATCACCTATCCATAAAAAATAATGCCAAATATATGCATTAGTTTGAGTGTCCTTTACTTAAGTTCTATTTATGTAAAACAGTTGGAGAGATTTGTGAACGCATCTTGATATTTTTCAAGATATTTTAGTTTAGAATTTGTATAAATACTTCACTCTTGGAAGTATTTTGGAGGTGGATTCTTAGACTCTACTCTAATATTTATTATTTTGGAATAAAGTGTTGTTGGAAAAATTTCACATGGCTAGCTGGATAAAGAATTGATGCAAAGGACTTTTCACAGGATTCTTGAGTCAGACACCAAATCAATAAGTCTTCTATCTCTTTTGTTTTAAATTTTTATACTTGTTTATTATACCATCTATGTTTCATATCTGAATGATAAACGAAAAGGAATAATTCAGAAAGTGCTTAAGTGCAATCTGTTTTCAATCGTTATTATTCTTGATGTTTTCTTCTGAACTAGTATAAACAATGAATTCTTAATTGCTCCTGTTTTCTAGTTTAATCATTTTGATTATTTGGTAAAGAATACTTAATTGCTCTTTATTAATAATCATTCAAGTTCTATTTTTCAAATATGTTGAAGGATTCTTAATTTCCCTTCACCCATTTTGAGTCCATTTCATTCATTTTAGATATTAAATTGTGCCCTATTTGATTACCTTGCCCTGTGAAACCATCTCTTGTTAAGAAACTTAATCCAGTTAAACCATATTCTTTGACTCCATTAGCCCAATTTCCTAAACTAATCAATCCTACCCCTCTGTTATTGAATTCCATCACCCAAACACAATCAAAATCCCTAAACTTTCATAACTAGCCTAATATCTTTTAAAAACAAAGCTAAAACTTAAAGAGAGAGCCCTCTCTGGGTACAGATTGGCTAGATTATGTACCTAAAAGTTGGTGTGTGGGTACCTCGGACTATTTCTCTTGAACCCGGAGAAATTACTGAGTGATAACACTAGGTATGAATAAATGAGTTGAAGTCGAGTCACGTAGAAGATCTGAAAAATATGAGACATTGATGTATTGCCATTGTTTATTGGTGATAGAAGTTTCCATTAAAGCATGTAATCCTCAAAGTACTAAAAATGACTCTAGTCTCAAACCAAAATAATGTATTGAAGTAAATGAGTAAAGACTTGCTAGAAGGATGGCCTTAAGGAATCCCCCATCACTAAACACGAGCATAAACTAATGGTGTAGAGGACCATAGATGAAAGATTTTAATTTATCAATTAGTATTTATTTGGCAGAAAGGAAAAGGGAAATGGGGTAACTCAACATGTAAGTGAGATGAATGTGTTTATTCATGGGTTAGGGATGAAAAATAATTCAGCTATGAAAGTGTGAAATTTGGAAAGGTAAAATAGTTTTCTAGCAATGATCTAGTAGGAGGAAGATGGAAATTCATGGATGGACTATAAGCTTAGAAAGAGGAAAATGAATGAGTAGAAATGACATTATGAATGTTATTTGATATGGAATTGAGTTCTTCATGTCCTTTTTGAAAAATAAATTGACCTTTGAGAACCACTTATGCATAAATTGATCTTCTTTGCTAATCTTGGAATCTGCAAAAGCTTAGCACTAATATGCAATAAAAATTAATATTCTTTTAGGAGAGAGGTGACCATTCTCTCTTCATAACTTCATAAATAGTACTAAAAAAACAAATTCAAGAAAGATAAATAAAACTAAAATGCATATTTTACTTTTCGGGAAGCTTGCACACTTAGACTACGTATCAATATTTTGTTGATAATTTCTTCATTTGATGCCTAATTTTAGTGATTCAAAAATTAGGTTAAATAAAATTCATATTATAAACATGTTTTTAATGAAATATTAATTTTTCGAAGTCTAATTGCTTCAAAATGCATAGAAAATTACCATTCTTTACTGTTATAAATGCTAACAAAAACTATCTCATTGGGAATTAATCGCCAATATATTTCCAGAAAAACTTGAATCAAATTAAAATTTCCAAGAAAATAATGAAATCAAACTTCAAAACAAAAACTCAAAAAAATTACCAAACTTGGCTTAATTTTTTCTATCTTATCCTACTCTATTTTTTTATTTTTTATTTTATTTTTAAGTGTAGAAATATTTCAAATGAAGTCATTTACGAATCATCCATAGGGTCTTGGATAGACACTAATCGAGTGATATGTTAGGACGCTCCTTGATGTGAAGTCATTGGTTCGATTCCTCGCCTCGATCAGGGTGATATAGTGGACATGATGAAGATCTAGTGCTACCAAGCTTACAAAAAAAAATGAAGCCATTTACCAATCAAGGTCTCTAGTATGCTCACATCAAAATTTGGAAAATATGCCTCGATACCCATTAGAATATGAGAGACCATTTTCACATTTTGATTTAGCGCAAGGATTTGTTGAAGAATGGATAAATTTTGTGGCGTATTCACTATTTTTAACCAATCTTCAATATAGTCCTTGCTCTCTAAGAAACAGTTGATCATCATTCTAGATCTCCTCTCCATAAATAGATTAGTGTCAAAACATTTTATAGTATAAAATTGAATGAAATTTATGCATCTAAAAGATTTTTAACATGAATTTTAACTTTGCATATAAAAATGAATGCAACTAATAAAAATGAGATTGAACCTAAAAAATAATTCTACATTGAAATTTAACCCTATCTATACTTCGTCAAGAATGACGCGAAAAGTGTTGGGTAGTTTAATTGTTAGTTAAATTAATTTTCAGTAAATTTTCAAACCCGAGGTTCATGAACTTGTGAAATATAAGTGCACAATATATGCTAAGAATCAATTTTCATTTTCAAAAAATAATATTAATCTATTGAAAGAAATGAAAAAATCTCTAATTTGAGTATGTACACACTTTCTTTTCCAAAAGTCTCAAATTTGGAACGTGGAAACCAATATTTTAATCTATTGATGAAAAATTTCTAAGATGAGTATGTGCACACTTTATTTTTCAAAAGTCTCAAATTTGGAACATCGAAACCAATATTTTAATCTATGAAATTTAAATGAAAATTGAAATGAAATTAAACGTACTCTTTTGAAATGAAATAAATATATTCTAGTGACATAAAAGTAAATGTTTTTTGCACGGAAATTAAATCTATTATAATGACATGAAAGTAAATTTAATCTAGAAGGCAATAAATCTTATACTAAGAAATTATTGAGTTCTTAAGATATGAAATTTAAAAGCAACCTATTCTAAAATAAGTGAGAGATAAATTGAAATTACTAAACTGTGCATTTTAAAATTAGAATCTTCATGAATATCTATAAAAAAAATTGAAAAACAATGAATCTATGAAATGAGAGCAATAATGTTTAACCTGCAAAAGAACATAAATGGAATGAGTGTGAAAGAATGTAAACAATGCATCTAATCAAAAGACTTAAAATGAGCATAAAAAAACAAAAAATACAAAACATTAGAATACATCACATACTCATTGCGTGGCAATCCGAAAGTGTGTGAGAGGTGTAAAGTTGAGAAAACTCTTGATCAAGCACCAAATGAGGACACACCCATAGCAAAGTGAACTAGAATGGTATTTTTTACATCAATCATAAGCATAGTGTCAATTCTTAACATCCAAAACTCTATATTGAAGTGTGAGTGTAGCTTCCAAAATTTTCACACATTTTGAGAGGAGAAGTCACTCCTACTTATACAAAAAATTAAGATAAGTAATTCATACATGTAGATCCACAAATATTTGCTAGATCCACAAATATATCATTTAGTTAAAACCATGTGTTGACATTTAACAATTAGCATATCTTCATATCCTCTCACAAATATTTCCAAGCTTTTGTAGGAGACACTTATGAAACTTCCATGATTCTTCTCCATGAAATTCTCTTGACTAATGATCACAAATATTCCTCAAATATTCAAGGTTTTGAAGAGGAAATTAGAATTTGAGACTCAAAGGCCAAACATGATTGTTCTAGTATCTTCATATATACCTACACATGTCACAAAACGCATCCAAATTTTGTATGTAAGTGATTACATTTTATTTTTCTCATATTTATCCATAAATTCACTCAAAATACCAAAATAAATGTATTGGAAAATCATAGGTATAAACCCATATTTAATTATGAAGATGGTCTTAGTGCATTGTTATGGTGTTGCAAAATATGTAAAATTCTAAAGAAAAGTAAAAGAAAAGTGATAGAAAAGAGGGTGAAATGAATGACATTTTGGAGACTCAACACTTACGTTGATGAAAAAACCCCTAATTCTCTTGCTATTTCCATTGCAAGTATTTTTTTCCCTACTCCAAGTGGGATATACAACAAAATGTCTTTTGGAGGACTGCGGAGCCTGCACTATCCAAACAAATTAGACCTCTATGATGGAAGAATAGCTAGCTCATAAAGTTTTTGTTTAACATTTTCTAACCCTAAAATTTAGTCTAATTTTACATCAACATCAGCTAGATTGATAACATCACAATTTACACTTCCTATAACAGATATGAATAAAAATCCAAAAACATGATTGTAATAATCAAACTAGAATAAAAATATGGATGCGATGAATAGAAAAACATTATACATGTATTAACACTGGATATGTAACTAAAAAAATATTGATAAGTCTACATCGATATCAAAATGGTTCAATATTACAAATGTTTCTCATCTATACATAACATGAAAACTTAGAATAGAAGAAAAAACTTTTATTCACACATTTACAATTAGGTAAATTTTGTCATAATGGAAATTATAGCTAAAATCCCATAAAAGAAAAGTTGTAGTAGTAGTACGAAGCGGTGCGATAAAGCACTTGCAAGGTATAAATTAAAATTTAAGGGTAAAAAAATTACAGTTCACACACAAATTTGAAAATTTAGAAATTTTTAGAAAATTTGTCCATGAAGGATAATTTTTTTTTTATGTTTCAGGGGTGGAGTGTGGGGTTTGGAATTTTTTTCACAAAATCCACAGTAGAGAACTTGAGATAACAAGTTAAACATCATAAATGATTCCTATGTTCAGGGTTTGGTTCATGGTGTTATGTTTTAGCAACAAATATGGTGATGTGGCATGCCACCTATGAAGTTCCAATTCCCTGAAGACACAAACAAGCAATTAGGGAGAAAGATTTTGATAGAAGAGTAACCCCTCACACGAAAACTATGAAGGAAGTGATTATGAGTACTAATTCATACTTTGAGGGCCCTAATGCCCATGGAAATAGGCCACTTGTTGTTCTCAAATTATTCGTACCAATTGCAATTCTTTCAGAGTGTAGGTGAATAAATTTCAAATAAAAAAGGTTTGGGAATCAAGGTTTGAAGTAAAATTGATGAATTTAGGGTTAAAAATTCAAATCAAGGAATATTGAGAAAAAAATTTTATTAGCAATGACCTTGGAGCTAGAAATAGAGACAAGAAAAGTAAATGAATTATGAATTCAAAGTTTGAAATCAAAATAAATGTATGAGAAGAAATAAACAAAAATGTTACTACATGAATAATGTGTACATTGTCAAGATAAACAGTGATTCATATGTTTAGGGTTTGAAGTAAAATCCAACATTTTTTAAGCCCAGGGTTTGGAACAAAAGATCAGATTTTTTAGAGTATAAATAATTTATACTTTCCGAGTACATCCCTAAATTTAGTTTTCAAGGGTGGATGTAATAAACATTAAAATTCATATATATTCTTGGAGTTTGTTTAGGGAATAAGAAATTTCAAACATTGATAAATATCTCACAAGGGCTTCCAGGGAATACCTTGTAAGGATTTATGATTATCCAAGGTTGACCAAAATGTTATGTAATTTCCTTCTTTCATTTTTCCTTTTTTTGTGGCTTATTTATTAGGATAGATATTTTTTAGCCCTACAACTAGAACCATAAAAAATAAAAAAATGATATTGGTGTATAGTATCAATTCCTATGCAAATGAATCATGCTTATGCACCATTTTCGAAAAATACCTATGAAGAAATGAATGGTTTTATAGTGATAATAACTACTGTGTAAAAATGAATAAATACATAATTTCTATATCTCGAATGAATTTTAGGCATATATTTTGGTCGGAGAAGAAGGAAAATAGTATATGTTCAACTAGGGAATTCCTATTGGGTTTGGTGCATGAAGAACAAAAATAATATTTTTCAAATGCTCCTCACAACTAAGGTATTAGTATTTTTTATTAACAACTTTACAAGTTCACCTTTATGATTAGTTGAGGTAAAGGTATTTTAGAGGACTTTTTTTGGGGTTTTAGGGGTCAACAATGGTCATCCCAATCAATGTAGAAAATAATTTATATACATATTTATAATTATATTAAATTTTTAAAAATTTATGGTGGTAATCATAATTATTGATTTAAAGAAGGTATAAATATATTTATAGGCATGCTTGGTGTTTTTATTATTTTTTTTATTTGCAATGTTAAATTAGGCGTTAATTTCATACTGAGGAAGATGGTTTTTTTTCGATTCTCCATAATGTATTCTTCTCCTTGCAGGTACTCTTCATAATGTATTTGACCGAGCTATAATCCCACTCCCATTTTGGATAATCTATCATCCTTTGAATTTAATTCCCTGTGAAGATTCTACCTTGGAGATTCTAATTAGCTCCATAACTCTAATCATCCATTCATCCAATAAGTAAGCTTTTAAGGAAGTATAACTTTCCAGTCAATCTCTAACAACCTTTGAATCCCGTACCACTTGTAACTTTAGATTTTTGAAGTGACACAATTAAAATGACAAACACGGACGAATGATTCATATTATTGTAGTGCTTGTTAGGTAGTCGTATTTTTGTTCCTAAACTAAATTTTTCATTCACATTAGTCATTTTTAGTTGTACTACTTATTATCTAGTCATTTATTTTAACTCGATACTTAATTCGTTGTTTATGTTAGTCATTTTTAGTTTGGTCACTTAAGATTGCTCATTTTTTGTAGCAATTCTCTTGGAAAAGTTGCGGTGAATAAAGTTTTAGTGACCTAGTCACTAGTTCCTTCATTTCTATTAGTGGTCCCTTCCCATAATCCAATGCTCTTATTTATGAGTGTTCCCAATATCTTCAAGGTTGGGTAAGAAGATTTTTTTTTGTCTTAGAGAAGTAGGGCCATAAACATGGGTGATGTTCCCCATTTAGTATATCCTAAGGGTTGGAATTAGGTTTTAATAATATGTTAGGTGGAAAAGGAAATTTTGAAAGCTATATTGGGGTTCCACAACATGGTTATGCCTCCTCGAGCACCGATAGGATCATTGGCTATGATTTTATAGCTTTTCCAAATGGCTCTATATATGCTTGAATAAAACTATGCAGAAATCCTACTGTAGCATCATGGTTTACTTCTCCTACTTGGTTAAGTTATACATGTTATTTTCAGAAAAAATATTTGGAAAATAGAAAAGTAAACACAACTAACAACCTACACATGTAGATCATTTAATGAATATTACCCTCATTCAACAAAGTGACACACTGATTTTTGGACATAACTCCCCAGAAAAACCCAAAGTGGGAAAACGGGTGCAACAAATATGAGGGTTTATCATTATTAAGTAGAATATGAGTAAAACAAATATGGGCACCAAATCTGGTTAAACCAAGAGAGAAAATTAGATCTATAGCTAAATTTTTGTTATGTGACCAAGATTCTAACTGATCCACAACCTCAAATGATATTTACAAGACTCAACCTCATTCTGGACCCAACGCTGCCCTTGAAGCCCAATGTCAAACCTGCGAGGCTCTGCTTGCCTCTGTGATACTAAGAAGGGGAACGTGTAACACCAGAGTCAGTTACGTGGTCACTATGCTTCCTCTCAAGGCCTCTGTGTAACTCTTGAAGCCCTTTGAAGCTGTAGCAATGCCCCTTCTAGGCCTACATAGCACCTGCGTAGTGGCTGAAGTTTTGATGTGCAACACTGGTGCTGTTGTTGTCCTTGCTCTCATGCGCTGACCCTAAAAGATGCTCCTCTCCCTATTTCCAACTCTTGGCTCTAGGATCAGATCATCCCCTCAGCAAATAATACCCCTTGTTCTAGAAAAATCCTCCAGAAATTCTTAGCAGATACTGCCCTAGAATTCCAGCTTAGTTTCTTAGATCTACCTCTGTGTGCATGTCTACAAATGACCCTCAAGCCTTTCTCTTATACTTTTTCATTGAACACATCAGCAACTATGATTAAATCACTTATCAATGGTTGAGAGTAAAATACTACTTGATCTGCGTCACTTAGATGATTTCACCACATGTGCTAATTAATTCACTTTAATTATTTAATTTCCATAAGTCCAGACTTACAGATTATATTAAAATAATTAATTATTTGAATAACTTCAACACCATATGAAATTTCTTGAAACTCTTTTTGGGTTTTGGAGGTGATGTGCTACTTATCCCATCCACAAAGTTTCAGGGCTAGAGCACATCTGATGCTACCTTAGCTACACAAAATAACAACACTCCCTCTTAGCACAAAGTTTGTTGTAGCAATACATCCATACCATGTATCACAAGATCTTGGTATTGGCTTTTGTGCTGCTGATGCTTGGCCTGCTACCCTCCATCTACTACTCTGTTGCTCCCTGTACTACTACCCATGTAACTTCCATTGACATCGGCACATATGTACTATAGCTCCCTCTAAAATTTTTCATCATGTTGCTCATAGCACTGCCAATCCTAACTGCTACACTGCAACTCAATTGTTGAGAAGTAAGAAATTGAAATACTTATGCCCAATCATTGATAGACAAGTCAGGTTGCACCCCATCACTGATGCTCCCTTGGGCAGTGATTTACACTATGCTCCTGAAGCCATTACACTGATAAAACTTTGGACAACATGAACGCTGCCTCTCTATGCTGCTGAAGTCCCATCAGCCTCTGCACTGCTGCTGCCTATGCACGACGTTGCTCCCTCTACATCATCTCCACACTACCATATTATTCACTGTGTCCTTCTGCAACCATCTTCTGACTTATACCGCTATTGTCTTAAGGCTCCCGTAGCTCGTATGTGATCCAAGAGTAGGGATGACTCAAGGATCCTTCCACCTTGATTTGTAGCTTCTCTACATATAGATGTCACCGCACCTCTTCTCTCGAGGCACATGAGCACTCATGTTTGCATCATCATGAGATCCTTAATCCTCTATTGTTGCAACCTTGGAATTAGAGGCTTCTTTTTCCTTCTTCTTGGGAAATGTGTTGGCAAAGTGTCCAAGTTCACCACAGTTAAATCATCAGACCTTGGATATGTCCCTCTTCTTCTTCCCTTTCTTATTTCATTCCTTTGATGCAAGGGCTACATCATCCTCCTCTTATTTCTTCACTTTGGTTGATCCGCTTCCACTTCTTTGCGTCTTGGTGAATGTCTTGATTTCCTCCCGATAGAGGATTTCTCACATGTATGCCCATGATGGTAACACTGCCCTGCCAAAAATTACTTGGACAAATGTTTCTCGTTCTTCAATGACTATATTCAGGGCAGTCCTCACCAGGAGCCCCTCAACCGGATTTCTAACCATGGAAATCAGTTGATGCTGGATAGTCTAAAGTATGAAGAGGAATGGATCTATCTCCTCACCCTTCTCCATCTGGAACAACACATATGATTCTCTAGATGCATCCTTCTTTGGACAAAGCCTCCCTGATACATCATGTGCAATGCTACCCATATCTCATTTGTTGTATTCTTTCTATAAATATGAGGCACGACATCATCTTTGACTTCGTCCATAATCAAACTCTTAGCTTGCGCTTCATTTTACTCGTACTTCTTTAGAGGATTTGCATCAGTTGGAAAAATTAGGACTCTCTCTGCATGGTCCTTGAGGCCATACTCATCTAGGACTCATAGGATCCTGGCCCTCCAGATAACGAAGTTGTACATGTCGTCCAACTTGTCCTGATATTTTAGTCCATATGGCGCCATCTGCTCAAATATGTCAAAACATATACTCTTCTCCCTCTTTGTTTTGTAATACTCAATATAAAATGTTGGATCTGGGTTTCTTGGTGATTAGAAACCCTATATAGTAGTTTATCCCTCCAACAACTGATTTCCATCCTGGAAATATTTAGGAAAACACAATCAGACAATACTCTATGATCTCCCTGATCGAATATAAGCTCTACTTCACTCATATTTGTTGAGAAACTGTCTTCCTCCCGCTCTTTGTTGACTTAGCTAGGCACAATTCTGTACCGGTAGAATCTCCACCACACTAGAACTTTTGAAGATCTGAAGCACTGCTTACATATTTTGGCAAGACTTTTATGTAACAGGAAGACTGACTAGACTACATCCCACTGACTAGCCCAACGTAGCCTCAACGCTACTTATAAGTGGACTGCAAAACCCTAGACTGGGTGATGCATTCCTTATGATGGCCTGGAGATGCTCTGTGTAATCCTGATGGCCTTATGTAGCAACAACACTGCCCCTTTCTGGGTCTGCGTCCTCCTACTGCCAAGCTGCCCTTTCCAAATCTCTACTGCTTCTGCTGTTGTCCTATAGAAAAAACTATTCTTCATGTGATTTGCTGGAGATTCAGCTTGATCTATTATCAATATGATACCATGTGAGAAATCCTGAATAAAGTTATGCAGAAATACTACTGTAGTGTCGTGGTTTACTTCTCCTACTTGACTAAGTTATACAAGTTATTTTCACAAATACCGAAGTAAACATAACTAAAAACCTACACATGCAGATAATTTACTAAATATTACGCTCATTCAGCAAAGTGACACACTGATTTTGGGACAAAAGTCCCCAGAAAAACCCAAAGCAGGAAAACCGGTGCAACAAATATGAGGGTTTTTTATTATTAAGTAGAATCCTAGTACAACAAAACTGGCTACCAAATCTGGTTAACCCGATAGATAAACGTATATCTGTAGCTAACATGTTGTTCTGTGACCAAGATTCTGACTGATCCACACCCTCAAATGGGATTTATGAGACTCAGCCTAATTCAGACCCTAGAAACCCCAGCGCTGCCCCTGAAGCCCCAGCATCAGCCTTACTAGGCTCTACATGCTTGTGCGCTGCTCAGAAGGGGACTGCGTAACCCTAAAGTGGGTGACACAGTCCTTACACTGCCTCTAGAGGCCTCTGTGTAACTCTAGAATCCCTCTGAAGTTATAGTGCTTCCCCTCGTGGGCCTGGGTATCACCTGTGTAGCAACTGAAACTATGATATGCAACTTCTGCGTAATTTTTGTTGTTATTTCCCTTGCTCCTATGCGCTGACCCTAAAATCTGCTCCTCTCCCTCTTACCGACTCTTGGATCTGGGATCAGATCATCCCCTTAGACAATACTACCCCTCGCTGTAGAAAATTCCTCCAAAAATCCTGAGCAAACCCTGCCCTAGTATTCTAGCTTAGTTTCTTAGCTTTGCCTCCATGTGTGTGTCTCCAACTGACCCTCAAGCCTTTCTCTTATACTTTTTCGTTGAACACATCAATGGCCGTGATTAAATCACTTATCAATGGTTGAGATTAGAATACTACTTGATCCGTGTCACTTAGATCATTTCAACACCCGTGTTAATTAATTCACTTAAATTATTTAATTTCCCTAAGTTTGTACTTAGGGATTATATTAAAATAATTAATTATTTGACTAACTTCAACACTAGATGAAATTTATCCAAATTCTTTCTGGGTTTTGGCTGTGATGTGCTTCTTAGCCCGTCCACAAATTTTCAGGGCTAGAGAACATCTGATGCTACACCAACTACACAAAATATCAACATTTTATAGTATTAATAGTACATTTGGTTTCTTGTAGCATGATAATATCATGATTTTCCCTTTTTATTTTGTTTTTTTAAGAGTCATTGTTTGGATTTTCCATTACGACCCCTTATATTCAATTATGAGAGTTTTATTGGGGTTGTGATTAGGAGTATCTAAATGTATCTTTGATTGGCATAATCCTTGTATAATGAAACAAATAATACCCCATTTCTTGGATTAATTTCTTGCTACTTTTCCTACCCCTTTTTTCTCCTCCTGTGTTCCCTTTATATGATCTTTGTTTACATTGATTTTAATCCCTAAATAAGGATTATTGGGATTTGAGTCATTATGTTAATATTGTTTGCTTGCTCTCCTTCAATTCTTGAAGTAGACAATTATTATCAAATGCACTTTTTCTTCTTGTATGTTGATTGGATATTTCATTTTCCACTCCCTCGCTATTTTTTGCAGCTTTGTTTTCTTCAATTCTGGGTCATCTAGTTCTTCCTACTCTTTCAATCATTTCTATGTCATCTGCACTACTTTTTTGTTTTAGCTATGCTTCCTCATTCTCTTCTTGTTATTGTTCTTGGGTGCCTTTATGCTGAAACCGTTGTCTCCTAGTTTTTTCTTGGTTTTCTTCTTCATGTTGGTGCATCTTTTTTTTCCATTTCAAGGGCCAATTATTTGTTATCATTTTTCTTCTTTCAATGTGGAGGGGTCTGATGTTCATTTTCTTGTTTCCTTCCTCTTGCTAGTCATGTGTATGAATCCATCCTCGTATCCTTGTTTTTATTCCACTGTTGTCTTTAGTATTTTATTTTGAGGAAATTCTTTGAATAAGTGTCGATATTCTTGACATTTTCGATAATAGAATGGGATTTTCTCATAGTCTATGGGTTGTTCCCATATATCGTCATGATAGATAATGTTGATGGTTGTTGGAAGCAATTTAGTTAGGTCGATATAGGAAAACAATATGGTATACAATGTATACCTACCTATTCTAGTTGTTTCAAAAAGCACTATGAAGGAGCTGATGGTGTTTTCTATGCCCTATAGGATGTCTATTTCCAAAATTTCTTATGGCAATGAGTATAGGCACAGCCATACATGGGATCAGTTTAAATAATCCTTATTCTGGTTGAATATTTCAATCTATGGTTTCATATATAGCTATGCCAAGTTGAGGAAATAAGTCCCTCCCTAGAATATTTTGTCCCTATCTTCAACATTTTTAAATATAACTATAATGAAGTCATTTGAAATAATTTTTAGTTCAATGCATCCTTTGATTTTCTAGTTCTTTCGAATCCATCCCAAAATAATTATTTTTTATTGCCATATGCCCACGAATTTGTAGATTACTACATGGCCCATTATGTAATATATTTTCACCCTATTTTGTCTTATATAAATTCATATATTGGGGTATCTTCCATTTGCCGGAGGAAGAACCTGCTTCTTGGTAGCTTTGGGTTTGCTTCATTTATTTTTCCTCTCCTTGCTCCTTCGTTGTTGGTGTGAATTGTTGATTGATTCTTGTCTAAGTCTAGTTTCCTAGTGGGTGATTTGTCTTCTTGGGATTTCTTCCTGGTACAATGTTGCTAAAGGAGTGTTTACTTCCTACCTGCCATGGGGCACCATCTTCCCTCATCAATGATGCTTGTTTTGAAGAAAAGCCTTTGAATAGGATGGGGATTTGAATCTTTATCCTTTAGGTCTAAATTGTAGATTTTATTTTATTGTGTATTTTTACATATTATAATATCAATCATCGAACTTCATCTTGATTAGGATGGAGAATCCAAATTTTGTCAAAAATAGAGAAAAGATCAAGGAAATAGAATCTGAAGGCTCTCCATTTTAAGACAAGTCATGTTCATCTAGTTTACCATTCCGACTTATTTCTAACTTCATGTCTGGGTTAAAGATTCATTGTTTCTTAAAGTTTTGATAGCTTTATAAGATAAATTTTAATCTTCTTGTTAGGAGATTTTTACTATGAATGTAGTAGTCACATGTCTTGGAAGATATGAGATACCACTATTTTATCGAGTATATATTACTATGCACATTAACATTCTAGCCATTATATATTGTTATACACATTATAATGGTTTTCACATTTAAAAAAATAATAGAATTTGGCTTTCCTTGTAATTTTATACTTTCAATGTTGTATTTTTTTACAATGTTGTACATTTTATAATCTCTTTGCATTATCATATATTCTTCTTCTTTTTTTTCATTTCAATTTTGATGTGAGTGAATTCTAAACCCTTACGTTTAAAAATCAACTATGAACTATCAATATATATATATATATATTAATCTTAAACTCTTCACAACTATCATATATTGATCTTAACCATCATTGTATGAAACACCTATAAGAATCGAAGTTTTTAAATTAAAATCATTTTTTCAAATCTAAAAATTTAATAAAATAATTACACTGAAAAATATTTAATATAACTTAATTCTTGCACATTTAAGGTTAAAATAGATGATGTATATATGAAATAAATTTTGATTCTTATTTTCATTTATTTTTAATAAAGTTATTTAACCTTTTACATTTTAAATATTTTTCACACACACACACACACACACACACACACACACACACATATATATATATATATATATATATATATATATATATATATATATATATATATATATATATATATATATAACAATACTTTTGTGATTCATAATATTCTATAATTTTTTTTTTGAGTGAAATCTCCTAAAAGAACAAATAGTTTGGAACTACATTGATTGGTTAGAAAAACCACTACAATTTTTTCTCCAATATAATTTTAGCCTAGATTTTTTTTTCATAAAATTCTATAAATATGAAATTATAATTCTTTATAATAAATTATTTATTTATTGCATAATATACTCTTAAACTTTATAAAAAATCATTAAAACCTTAAAATTTAAAACTTTAATTATATATATATATATATATATATATATATATATATATATATATATATATATATTAAACTTTAATTATAAAAAATATGATGATGATGATGGTGGTTAACATCCACTGAGACCAATCTTTGATCTATCAGACATAAAGAAAGGAGTTATTTAGTTTGATTTTATGATTTTATTCCTATGTTCAAAAAGCTTGGAGAGAAGCCTCCCGAGCTCACTATAATTTTGATATCTTAAAAGGTTAGGAAAGTCACTATTGCAAGAAAGATTATCAAACTGAACTCTAATGTGGTTATACCCGGAGCACACATATATTCTCCATCAAATAAGAAAATCTCATAGAAATTTAAAATTATAATAAAAAAAAATATATATTCTATGAATAATCATTATATTGAAATATAATAAATTAACCTATGCACATGCAATGTAGCTAGTGATACTTGTCCTCTCTAATGGTTTGATAATTGAGTTATGGACCGAGGGTTTGAGGCGATCGAGGGTTTGAGGCGACCGAGGGTTTGAGTGCGGCGATCGAGGGTTCAAGATAGCAGATACAGAAGAGCATCACGGTGCTGAAACAAATCGCAGCGACTGACGGGCCGATCCATGGCTGCGACCTCGGGAGGAGGGCAGCCACGCTCCTACCGTGACATAACAAGCGGAGATCAAACGCAGAGGCCATCCCATCCAGCATCATCACGACAAAAGGCCGCTCCTGTCCTGGGTGCAGAATGGCAAGCCAAGATGAAAGGTCAATGCCTGCCAAGGGCAGTAAAGAAACCAATATTTGTCATACCAGCAACAAAGCTAAACGAATATCGAGGATATATGAAGAACCATGCATTAATCTGTAAGTTTATAGGTATATGGCCTTCATAAAAGGATTTATTGAAATGGATTCAATCAAAATGGCAACCTAAAGGTCACATTGATCTGAAACTAGGAGCCAAGGGTTTTTTTACAGTTATTTTTTCAAATTTACAAGATAAAGAACGCATTTTTGAGGGAGGACCCTATTTTTATAGCAATGCATGGCTCTTTCTCAGACAATGGGAGGAATGTTATAACCCTGAAAAAGAGAAATTTCTGGCTGCTCCAGTATGGGTTCGGCTCTTTGGGCTTCCAATGGATTTCTGGGACCCCGAAATTTTGGAAGGAATAGGAAACGCATTAGGTACATTTGTCAAAATTGCAGATACCACTGTCCGGGGGTGCTACACCTCCTTTGCAAGAATTTGTGTGTACATGAACATCTCTGAACCTTTACCAGAGCTGATAGAACTTGAATATGAAGGAAAAATCTGGCCCCAGTTAATCGACTATGAACATATACCCTTTAGATGTCGACGCTGCCATGAGTATGGACATTTGTATAAATCCTGCCCCTTAAACGTTCCAAACCACCAAAAACTCCAGGACAATGGCCCAGATATACCACCTCAGCAGGATGAAGAATGTTTTGTAACAATCCCCACAAAAAAAAGACAACAGAGAAAAGTGAACCAAAGTTCTGGGTCAAATATAAAACAAAATCTTCTCGGATCGACAAAAACAGCCAATAGGTATGAGGTGCTGCAAGAGGAAGGGGAACAGTCGGGGGCAGAGATAGTAGTGGAAATCCCAGTAGAAAGAAATGTGGAGATAACACAGAAAAATCAAAACTCAAAGAGGAAAGCAGGGCCGGAATTAGAAGCAACTGAAGACAATACGCAACAAAAACAAACCCCAATGGAGATTGAACATCCCAAAGAAGATTTGAGCACAGAGGAAAAATTGCTGAAACGTCTTATGTTCGAATGGCGAAATATGGACGACCGCTTCATCCCGCAAGACCAAAAGAACCTGTATAAAGAAACCTTTGAGACCTACCTGACAAATCAAGCTCAGAACGAAGCCAAAGACCGAGAAGAAGCAGCAGGCAAAAAGAAACTTCCTCCAAATAAACCGGCCAAAAAGAGAGGGCGACCAACCCTACAAGAATCAATACAGTTAGTAGGAGAAATGTTGATTAATACAGGCAAGATAATACCGTTAACAACGGTATTCCAACAACTACCCAAAAACCCCTAATGAAAGTGCTCTCCTGGAACATAAGGGGACTGAATAGCAAAGGTAAGCAGAGATATCTGAAAGAAAAACTACAAACTGAGAAACCTCAAGTAATGATGCTTCAAGAAACAAAGGTCACAGGGCAGAAGCTCGATTCAATACTGAAGTCTTTCAAAATGCAATATGAGGTCATGGAAATTGATGCAAAGGGGACGTCAGGAGGAATAAATGTCCTCTGGAATGGAGCAGAAATCACAGCAGAGGGATGGATAGGCTTGCCCCGCATTTTGACAGCAACATTCAAATAGATTGGAGCAGAGGATAGGATTCTTATATCGGCTGTATATGGACCCCCTATACCAGGAGAGCGTGCAACATTTCTACAGAATATTCGTAACTTGAGTACAATGCATAAAGAAAAATATCGGTTGATAGGCTGAGATTTCAATATTACTCTAAATCTTCTGGAAAAAAAAGGAGGGATACGAAGAGAGGAACCGGAAATGACTCTTTTTCAAGAAGTCCTTCAAGATCTCCATTTAGTAGAAATTCCAACAGTTAATGGAAAATTTACCTGGAATAATCGCAGAGGAGAAAGACATCAAATCGCCTCCAGGTTGGATTGTTTCTTAGCATCTGAAGCTTTAGTGAGCCGGGATATATACTATGAAGCTACGATTCTCCTAGCACTGGGCTCAGACCACTAGCCAATTAGACTAGAGATTGAGGTGAAAGAAAGCTACCAAAATCGGCCTTTTAGGTTCGAACTGTTTTGGCTAAGGGATCTAAGATTCATGGAGAAAGTTAAAAATTGGTGGAATGAAAATCCTGTTAGAGGTCATAAGAAGATGCACTCCTTCCAATTACGCCTAAAGCAGCTAAAAGTCGAAATTAAAAGGTGGAATCAGCAGGAATTTGGCAATATACACCAAGACCAAATCCGTTTAAATGAAAAAATGAAGCAGATTCAGCAATAAATCATTCTTCAGGGTAGAACAGAGGAACTGGCCTTGGAGGAAGGTCGTACCCTTAGTCAGCAAGAAGAAAGAAGGAAACAAGAGGTGATACTGTGGAAACAGAAATATCGTGTCAATTGGCTCAAAGAGGGAGATCGTAACACGAAATTCTTCCATCGAGCAATGATCCAGAGACGCCAACAGAACCGAATCTTCTCTTTAAAAGTAGAGAATGGAGAACGATTAATCAAACATGAAGATATGGAACGAGAACTGGTTCAAAATTTTTAGGATCTCCTAACTGAACCAGATCGCCAGGAAGCTATTCAGAAGATCATAGCGCACATCCCTCAAGTGATCACTCGAGAACAAAACCTTGCGCTGCTAAGAGCTGTTACACTACAAGAGGTTGAAGAAGTGGTAATGCAGTTACCACAGATCAAAGCCCCGGGGCCGGATGGATTCACCAGTGAATTTTTCAAAGCAGCATGGCCATTTATGTGTCAGGATATCCTAGAAGTTGTGGAGGAATCCCGGAGAAATAAAAAGGTATCCCCAGCTCTAAATGCAACCTTTCTGACACTTATCCCTAAGCAAAAAAATGTAGATACTCCAGTTGGCTTTCGACCGATTGCACTCTGCAATGTTATCTATAAAATCCTCTCAACAATTATGGTTAACCGACTCAAGCCCTTGATGCTAGTGCTAATAGGCCCGGAACAAATAGGTTTTGTGCAAGGGAGGCAAATCTTGGATGGAATAGTAGTGGCACAGGAAGCTATACATACTTTAAAGAAGGATAGAAAGAGAGGATTTCTAATTAAATTGGATTTATCAAAAGCATACGACCGCATCAGTTGGCAATACCTCAGAGAAGTGATGCGTGCTTTTGGGTTCGAAGAAAGATGGTTGCAATGGTTACACTCATTCATCTCGTCTCCACATTTCTCAATACTCTTGAATGGTAGTCCATCAACGCCGTTTAACAGCTCCAGAGGCCTAAGACAAGGGGACCCCCTGTCTCCTTTTCTCTTCATCATTGTAGCAGAAGGATTAGGAAGATTAATTAAAGCTAAAGTCGCAGAAGGACAACTACAGGGATTACAACTGTGGGGACCTCAACTCCCGTTAACTCATCAACAATTTGTTGATGATACCCTCCTATTTTGCATGGCCTCACTCAAAAAATGAAAAACTATTCTCAAAGTTCTGGAAGTTTTTATGGAAGCCTCGGGCACCGAAATCAACAAAGATAAATCTAATCTGTATTTCTTTAATTTTCCAATTGAGTTGCAGAATCACCTAGCCAGAACCTTAGGATTTCAAAGGGGATCTTTTCCCCTCAAATACCTTGGTATGATCTTAAATCCAGGACCAACGTGCCTCATATATTGGAAAGAAATAATAGTAAGAATACAGAAAAAAATCAAAATTGGGCCTTCAGAACTCTGAATGCACCAGGTCGCCTCATACTACTAAAATCGGTGCTGCAAGCATTACCAATCTACCAGCTATCGGGGCAGGCATGCCCGAAAGGAATCTGTACTCAATTAATAGAAATCTTTAAAAAATTCTTGTGGCAAGGAGCCCAAGACAATAGAAAGTGGGCGCTTCTCTCTTGGGACAAATTACAAAGATCGAAGGCAGCAGGTGGACTGGGACTTCATGACCCCTTCATCCTCAACAATGTGTTGGGTGCAAAACTCTGGTGGCGCTGGCTTATGGGAGGGCAAGATCTCTGGAAGAAAATTTGGCAAATGAAATATGAAATGCCAACAACAATAACAGGACGCCTGAAAATAGACAGGACACCAAAAGGCTCCACAATATGGAATCTCGCAGCCCTGAACAGAAACTTAATCCGTATACACAGTTTTTGGGAAATAAGAGATGGTAAAACAACTTTGTTCTGGGAAGATTCATGGCAACAGCGTGATAAACTGTTTACGCAGTTGGAACTGGGGGAAATCTTCCTATATACGAACACTCCTAACAACAGGATAGTACAGTAGTATTGGTCAAACAATCTAAATGGAATATGGCGACAATGGAAATACAAAAATAGCTGGCCTCAAGCCCCACCAACGCAGCAATGGAATAATTTTGCTAAAGAACTCAGCACACGAAAGCTACGTAACACCTCAGGCCCAGACATTCTGCGCTGGGGCCATCAACCTAGAGGACTGTTTACCATCAAGGAAGGTTACCATATTCAAACTCAGCAAGTGCAGGACAATGCTCAGCTAATATGGAAAAAAATATGGGAAATGCGACACTGGCCAAAGGTGACATATTTCTTATGGCTTCTAAGTCACAGCAGAATTTTAACATGGGAGCACCTCAGAAAAAGAGTTATGATAGGTCCTTCTCGATGCCCTTTCTGTACCATTGAAGAAGAGATGACATAACACCTTCTTATCCTATGCACAAAGGTACAAACACTTTGGGAGAATCTAGCTCAACTTTTCCGACAGACAGATAAGAGCAATGATGGCATAAAGGAAACAATAGTCAATTGGAGAAAAGGAAGATTTCATTGTCAGGTTATAAATAGAGCATGGACCCTTTCATATGGATTCCTAGTCTGGAACATTTGGAAAGAGAGAAATCAAAGAATCTTCCAAGACAAAGAGCAACCAATGAATAATATTTGGCAACATTCAATAGGCAACATCAGAGAAACCATTCTAACAGAAAACTGGTCAGATGAAGATTGGAAAACTATGGGGATTGAAACCCAGATCCTAGAAACTCTCAATCTTAAACCGCAAATGCTAAACCAGGGCTTATGGAAATTCAGACCACCCAATCAATCAATTCAAGAACAATGGACACCCCCACAACAAGGCTTTCTAAAGCTCAATTATGATGGGGCCTCGAAAGGGAACCCAGGGCAGGCTGGGGCAGGCGGACTCTTCTGAAATTCTCAAGGGATCGTATGCAAATTTTATGCTTTTGACTTGGGTCATGCTACTAATAATGAAGCATAATTAATGGCAGTCAAACAAGGCCTTCAGATCACAATAAGAGAAGCTTATCAGAGAATTATAGTGGAGGGAGATTCAACAATGGTCACAGAGATCCTGAAAAAGCTTCAGAAAGGCACTCCCTGGGAGAAAATCTCACAAAGTTGGAGAACAGCAGGCCTTATAGAAGACCTCAGTCATCTGGTGAAATGTATAGAGTATCTCATCCCTACTCATGTGCGTCGAAAAGGCAACACAGCAGCAGACTACTTGGCCAATTGGGGATGTCAAAATGTGGAACGTCCAATAGAAGGTCGCCCTGTGGACCCAATCTGGAATGTAGATCTACACTCTCTTCAATTGATCGTCAACAAAGATCTCCAACCCCCTAATCGGGGTGCTCAACCGACATTCGGAAATATACGCCGTGGCAACTGGGCACACGATCCAACTCCGAGTCATTAAGAGGTTTAATGATGGCAGGACAGGAAAATCACATCATTCTATCATGGGGAAAGGTGGCCAGGCTGTTTGGACAGCTCACAGACGGAAAACCACCGCGAAGGTAAGAGGCATTCCTCCGCCCTTCCATTCGTTCATGCATGAGCTTGTGCATGCACTTGTTTGGAGACGGAAGCGGAGGAGAAGCTACAGCATCCAGTCGAATTTTCAAGCGTTCCTGTCACGGTATGTAAGCAACATTCTCATTGCTATTATGGAGCCTGGTACAGTAAGTTTCCTTAGACGTCTAAGTAATCATGAATTTAAGGGTCTTTGTAAAATTTTGTATCCTGTAATCCCCATTAAGCAACCAATACGGCCTTGTTTCAGAGACCCTAGTGCAAGACCTGTCCAAAAGGTTTCTTGGGTCCTGTCTACGTATGTAATTGTCAGTTTCATAGTGATTATGGAGTTACTGTATAAGCATGCAAGGAGAGGTTGGAGCGAAACTCTGTCTCGGGTAATCCATATAAAGCAATCTGAGATGCCATATTACTGGAACCCTAGTTCATTACCAACCCAGAATGCCTCTTTGTTCCTGTTTTGGTATGAATTAGTCAGTATCATTGAGAATATGAAGTCAACTGCCATAAGTTTTCTAAGTCTTTTGCATAAGCATGCAAGGATGGGTTTCAATAAAATCCTGTACTTTGTTTTCCCCATAATGCATTCTCTGTGGTCTTGTTTATGGGTCCCTTGTCTTTTATTTGTTAAGGGCGAGCCCTCCGAGAACAGCCATGAGAATCAAGGCTTCCCGTTACAGGGGTGTCGTGTTACAAGAAACTTCTTACATACCCGAAAATATACCATCTGCTCCAGAAACCAGTATAGCCAAGACCAGTCGGGGATTAAGGTAGAGATTAGGAAATGCATAGTGCATGGGGACTATACTATTCAGCTCTGTCCTATTTTCGTTGAGCGCTGGAGTCTCCGTCTCCTTCAAGACCTGAATCCTAGACTTTTTATTCCTCATCTGCACCCTATCAAGCATATTGACCACAATCATATATCCAATGATTTCGCCCTCAGAGTCAATCAGATAACTTATCTTAATATTCTCTGGAACCTTAAGCCGAGAAATAGCCTCAATTATCCGACCCAGAGTCCCAAGGTCCATATTGAAGTTATGTCAGACAAATTACAGAGTTTAATCTTTCGGGTTAAGTCTCATAGTTTGTATGACAGCCATGAGATGAAAGCCCAAAGGTGGCGCACCGACCACAACCATCTAACTCTTTATTTTGTTGTTGTTCCTGTTGATGTATCGGTGCATGTATATAGGTGCTCAGCAGACATGGGAAAACGCAGAGTAAAAACAGAGGCTGCTAAAGGAAAACAACGAGAGTAATCTGAACTAGCCCCGAAGAAAAGAGGACGCAAGACCAACCAGGAACATTTGGAAACGTTAATTGCTACCTATGTTATAGGCAATTCTTCTAACACAAGGCAAGTCATTCGAGGATGGGAGAGGGATATCCAAACTGATCCTGAGGATAATGAGACAGAAGCAGAAATTTTGGATTTTATCCAAGATCTAGGTAACACGAGGGGCCGCCTCACCTTGTTCAATCAGACTGTCCACACATATTGGATAGTGAAATGCTTAATAGCGAAAGCAATTCAGAGCTTTCATCCAGTGCACACCCAGACAGAAACAGTAAAGCAGGGGACAAGTTTACAGGCTCAGATTCTAGAAATTGAGGACCAGCTTCAGCACATAAAGATAACTCAATACCAGACTGTTGACAGAGTTAGTAGACTGGATAATAAAGTGGGAAGGATGGAAAAAATCCTTCAACAAATCTTACATCAGATACAACAAACGGAAATGCCTCACACCAGTGCCAAGGACCCAGCCCCAGGCTCTTCTTCAGAAGTATAATAGTTATGTCTTTTAGAAACAGTGAAGTTAGTGTTATTTTAAATTTTGATGATATTACTGTTTAGAAATCAATCTGCAAAATGCTCTAGGAAAGCAAGTATAGGAATCATAGAACAGACAGCTCAGGAGAAGTTTAGGCGTATGAAACAATTTCAGTTTTGGACTGCTTATCATGCATTTAGATGGCCAACAGACCTGGTTTTCTGCGGGCAGGTTGAGGCCACAGTTTAACTTTTATATTATGTAACCTGCTTTTAAATATAAATATAAAATGGAAGGGATCCACCGAATTTACAAAAAAAAAAAAAAAAAAACCTATGCACATATATTCTCCATAAAATGAGAAAATCTCACTCCAAGAAAGTCAACAAATCTATTATATATCTAGATTGCTAATTATTCATTATTTCCATGGTTATTTTCTCACAGTCCAGTTCCACCTAAACCTAAATCATGGGATTGACCCTATTCTACCAACAATGGCTTGACATTATCTAAAATCCAATCTAAAGGTGGCATCGTATACGCTAAAGAATCTTGTACCCATTTGCAGATCACCCTCTCTGGTCTGATTCAATCAGAAATTCTTGGAATCACGACTAATAGGACCAAATTAATGATATAACCTTATGTTATAAAAAATAATAACAATGAAGGATATGTACATTTCTTATGCGAAGACTTTGTTTTTATTCTCTCTTTTTGTGTAAACACGACAAAATAGGCTTAAACGGAATGCGAGTTCGTATTCACAGTTTGATAGAATCTACTGTGCGAAATTGCATTTCATGATTTTGACTAAATATCTCTGGTAGATTCTATTGTTGCACCAACAAAACGACTTGAATTGGAATTGACAGCCGATACATTTAAACTTTCTGGCTGAACGTGACTCGTAGAATCAAGTCTTGAAGCAAAGCGCGTTGCAAGTCAATGCGAGGACTAGCTCGAGAATGCAGTGGTAATTATTCATGATTGTTCCGACGAAGTTTATAGGAATGCCAAAACCATGTCACCATGATTATAATTAATAACAGGGTTGACGAGAGTGTTTTTAGGAATATTTTTTTACTCTATACTCAAAGACCAGTTGATTTACAATCGTTTTTAAGTTTATTGTAAATATTATAATTTGTTATAGTTTTTTTTTCAATACTATAGTTTCATTGAGTTATTTAAATATTTGTATGATCAGATTTGAGTTAATCAAGGTCTCTAGCAAGAACAAGAATATCATTAGCATAAAGAAAAAGAGTAATGATTATATCAGGAATCTGGACTCCATCAAAATTTGCAGCTTCTAAATACTTTTCTAGCTTATCAACATAAATACTAAAAAAAATAAAAATAAAAAATATCTCGCCTAAAACATTTTTTTTGCGCAATCTATTTTTCTAATATCATATAATAAAATATTAATATATTTTTTTAAGTGTTAAATCGATTTATGCATTATAAAACATATTTTAAATCACTTAAAATTATAATTTTTAACCAAAAATTATATTACCAAATTTCAACTTAATAAGACACAGTTAATAATAATTGGATTGCTCCCTTCAAATGTTTCATAGTGTACCCCGCGGTATGAAGGTGTTGTATATCTACTCGCCAGTATCTAACTCTAGTAAGCAGTAGTTAACGATGTGCTTGGTGATATACAGCTTGGCTGAATAGTTTTCAAGTTCAAAAACTTTTTTTTCAGAAGAAAAAAATCGTTGTTTAGTAACAGTTCATATTACTTTCATTACCTTCACAGCTTTCAGATTGCTGGAAAATACATAAATCTTGAACATGTAGAGATCTATGAGCAGCTTCTAAGAAAGAAGTAAGCCCATAAAATCTCCATGAGGGTCAACTATTACGGAAGAAATATGATTCGCTGCTTGTCTAAAAAAAAATTATCCCCTATGGTCACAGATAACCTCCATTACGGAGGAGTATGAACTCACTCCTTACATTATTATCATAGATTTTCTTCTTATACAGTCCTCCTAGATGCATCAATAAATATAACACTAAACAAGTCAATAAGACAGCATAAAGACAACATAAAGGGGAAATGCTATATCTTGTAAAGTTCTAGCATGCTGCTCACGAATGCACAGCATTATATCTTTAAGAAAGGAGATGTATTGCTCCGTTCAACAGAAAAAATCTCTGCGCATGTTTGTATGAAAAGGTGCGCTATGGAGGACTGTGCGTTGGAATATCAGAAATCAGAAAAATTGTGGGAGAGTACCGGCTTGCTTGAAGTCTAACTCTGTCAGGCTCGCTTGTAATCATATAACAGGCTCGCTTATGAAGAAAAACTATGGGTGTGCTGGCAGAAGTTAAAAAAAAAAACATATCTCTAGATGTCGACCCTGCTATATATGATCTGGTAATCAGAGTCTTGTGAGAGTGAAACCGGCTTGTTTGAAAATATCACTGTCAAGCTCGCTTGTGGTCTTAGTACAGGCTCGCTTGTGAAAGATACTATGGATGCTTTGGAAAAAAAAACAAAGAACATGCCTGTAGTTGCCGTCTCTGTTATAAGTAGATCAGGAAATCGGTATACAAGTGGGGAAAACACCGGCTCGCTTGAAAAATGTCTCTGTCAGGCTCGCTTGTGGACCTTGTACATGCTCGCTTGTGAAGTAGAATAAGACTACGTTGGCTGTAGAAAGGAAATGGTTGTTAAGGTAAAATAAAAAATAAAAGACATGTCATATAAGAGAAACATAACAACGTTTATAGGATGGGTTCCGTTGACTTCCAAATGAGGTCCCGATCTCTGAAAGGTTCCATCTGCATCATGCCAAAAGCTTCTCGAAGTCCTCTTTTGGAAAGTCCATCTGCTCTAGAGTTATTATCCCTATATATATGAGTGATGTGAGGCTTTCCCATTCTATCCCATAAACTCTGAGTCCGATTGTACCATCCCTGAAGTTCCGGAGCATTCAAAAGCTGGCGACTTGAGATGCTATCAACAACAAGTTTGGAATCACCATAAATGTGTATATCTATTAATAGTAAATTGTTTGCTACAGAAAGGGCTCTCCATAAAGCCATAAATTCTTCTTTGTTATTGGTCCCCAGTCCTCTGTTCCAAAACAAATGAATCTTGTCCCTTTCCGAAAATTTGATCCATGCACCACACCCTGTGTTCCCATTTTTGCATGCCCCATCAAATAAAACAGCTGGGAGAGAGATATCATGTGGCCTTGTTTTGTGAGACCTGTTAGAGCATGTTATTTGGGACTTGGTGTGTAGAGGAATCCATCTCATAATGGCCATATGTACCAAAGAAAGGGTAAAAAACTTGCCCTCAAATATCACTCTATTCCTCTCGAGCCAAACTTCCCATACCAGGAAGAAAGGCAGAGATCTATATCGATTCTTAAGCCTGTCCCATTCGTGAGCAGCTGATATGAAATCTTGTGGAAACCAGTTAGAGTGGAATAGGCAGGAGCTAAAATTATTCCACAAACGAAGTACAACTGGGAATCTAAAAAAAATGTGTTGTACCGTTTCCTCCATTTTACCAAATTAAAAAACTTACATACACAGCAATTCAAATTTTCAATTTAAATTAAATAACCTGTATCAATACATAGTATTTTCATGCTTCCAAATTCGGAAAACTATATACAATTAATAAAAGCTACCAAATCCTCATCCATAGCCAATATTGAAGATAAAGCTTATTTACCAAAGCATCATTCATCATTAATTCAGGGTGCAATATATGCTAACTGTTAAATATTTGGTTCAAATATTTGGTTCAATGCAACTGTGAACATATACTGTCTCAAAGTATTTATAACTAAATATATTGGAATTTCTGAGAATTCCTTAATAACAAAGGAAACAAAATTCCTCTTCTAAACGTAGAGAGAGTAACAAAAAATAATTCTGCAAATGAAGCAAAAACCTTATATTTCATTAAACATTCAACTGTTAAAAAAAAAACCTCTTTCATAAAAACTGTTGTCTAGTTAAAAATGCAGTTTTAAGACTATTGTTCACTACGCTCCATTCTCTCTCCTCACACATGCTTGCACACAGCCTCACACACACAATGTATTACTCTCGAGCACTCTGCTCTTTTACACAGTATTTCCCAATGTCTATGTTATGTATTGTAAACATATATGTATATATATGTTTACAATACTTTTTTTAAAAGTTAATCTAAGTTAAAAACTTTATAAAATGAAATTTATATCGCGACGGCATAAAACCATATAATAAACAAAAACATTACAAAAAATTGCGATACATTTATCACATTGATTGGTGCATCGCATGAAATCAGCACCAGATAGTGCGATAAGAGAATGGAGAGTATTCACGACGGTTTATCGCATCCCTGCTGATTGGGCATTCAAAACTTGCAATAGTGTGCAATTGGTTGATGGGAGATTGTGGTGGAAATGGTGGGGACTCACTATTGCGCAATCGTGGAGGGGGGACGATGTCGACAAGAAAGCTTGTGATAAGATTTTGATTGGCTGTGGTGGTATGACGTGGACTAGTGGGGTCCACTGAATGGGTGGATGCGAACACGGGTGTTGTAAGCATCAGGTTCATGTGATGAGCGCCTATTGGCTGGCGGACAATCTAACATGGCAGTGGTGGGGTCTATACTGTTTACATGGAGGGTTTGAATTTAAATGAATTTTCGCGGCTTTAAATGCAGTTAGGTGCATAGGAGTAATGTCAGTAGGTAGCGTGGTTTGAAACCACGATTTGAAATCTAGAGAGGGCTATGGCCATGTAAGAAATTCACTTGTTGCAAGAGAGTTAAACCCAGAATTTAATGCACAGGTTGAGTGAAAAATCAAACCAAAATTGTTGCTACTATGTACTTTAGTTTCAAATCAAAATTGAAGTTTTTTTGTCCTCTTTGCCACAGATTGGAAGTTGGGGTTATGTCCAACACTCCCCCTTAATCACAACTATTGCTATCATGCATTCCCAGACATTCTCTGAGAAAATTAAAGCTTTTCTGCCCAATGGTTTGTCAAAATGTCTACAAACTATTCTTGTGTTCTACAATGTTTTAGAACGACTTCTCCAGTGTTCACCAATTCTGTCATATAATGATACCTTGCATCAATGTGTTTTGTCCTTTTGTGAAACACTGAGTTATTTTATAATTCTATTGTTGAGCTATTATCACAATAAATTGTTGTGCCCCTTACTTGTTCATAGCACAACTCTCTCACAACATTCTTCTCATCCATACTGCTTGACATGATGCTACTGTAGATGCCACATACTCTGCCTCTACTATTGATAAAGCCACAATTGGTTTTTTTTTAGAAGCCCATGAGATGGCTCCTGATCCCATATGAAAAACATATCCGGAGGTACTTTTTCTGTCATCTATACTTCTAGCCCAATCACTGTCAATATATCCAATTAATTCAAAATTTTCTAAAGATGTGTATAAAATACCATACCTCTTTATTCCTTTCACATACCTTATAATTCTCTTTGCAGCTTGCCAATGCACCTCCTTTGGCCTCTCCATAAATCTAGAAATTAAACTCACAACATGCATAATATATGGCCTAGTTGCAGTCAAATACATAAGGCTGTCAACTATGCTTTTATACAAACTTGGATCTACATCCTTGCTGTTGTCTTCTTTGCTTAGTTTCAATCCCATCACTGTAGGAGTAATTGCTACCTTCAAATCCTGCATGTTAAATCTTTCCAAAAATTCTTTTACATATTTAGCTGAGAAATAAATATTTTATTTTCATTTTTCTCTACCTCTATTCTTAAGAAGTATCTCAGCAATCCCATATCAGTCATCTAAAATTATTATTTCATGATTGTTTTAAAATTTTCAATAAGGTAAGCATCATTACCTGTGAATATCACATTATCAACATATAAAACAACAATGACCATTTTACCATCTTTTTCTTTGATTTATAATGCGGGTTCTCCTTCAAATTTCTCAAACCCATTGGTCAATAGATAAGAGTCTACCCTACTATACCATGCTCTTGGTGCTTGTTTCAGCCCATATAGAGCTTTCTTCAATTTGCATACCTTGTGCTCTTGGAATTCTTTCTGATAGCCCAAAGGTTGTTCAACATAAACCTCTTCCATCAATACTCCATTTACGAATGTTAATTTCACATCCATTTGGTAAACCTTCCACTTGTGTTGTGATGCTATGGACTACACTGCTCTTATTGTTTCCATTCTTACAACTGGTTCAAATGTTTCTTAATAATCTCTTCCTTGTTGCTACTTGTAGCCTTTGACAAAAATTCTGGCCTTGTGGCTTTCAATCTTACCTTCAGCATTTCTTTTGGTCTTATAGGCCCATTTTACTCCAATCACTTCCTTACCATTTGGGATATCAACTAATTCCCATGTATTGTTTTTCTCTATTGAATTTATTTCTTCATCCATAGCATCTATAAATTTCTTATATTTTACTGCTTCTTCAAAATGAATAGATTGTTCTACATTACAATACAATGAAAATAAAGATTTCATATCTTCATTGGTTGCCTCTTGCTCATAGATTTCATTCAAACTTCTGAATCTGGTTCCTCTTTCACTTCCTGAACTTTTTTTTGTAGAAGCACTCAAATATGCTCCTTTGGTTGTGCTTAGAGAAGCACTCTCATCACTTCTTAAGGGTGTTCTTATACCATCTTGGGGTATCCCTTGACGTCCTTGTGTTGGTGGAGGTGGTGCTGCTAATGAGGGATTTATTTTTGCCATTTCTTCCTCATCATCTTCTTGAGACATACATGTCTTTACATTCACTGTTTTTTCAATGCTTCTATCCCAAGCTTCTTCCTCAATAAACTGCACATCTCTACTTACCATAAACATATTTGTGGATGTTTTATACAATCTATATGCCTTTGATTCATCACTGTATCCAATAAATATGCACACCTCCCACTTATTTCCCAACTTATTTCTTAGCTGATCTGGAATATGTCCATAATCCACACCTCCAAATACTCTCATGTGGGTGAATTTTTTTTTATGCCGCTCCATGATCCTTCTGGAACTCTGTTCAACACTCTTTGTTGGGAATCTATTCAAAACATATGCTGCACAATGTATAACTTCAACCCAATATTCGTTTGGCAAATGTTTTACCTTCAACATACTTCTTACCATGTCCATGATGGTTCTATTTTTCCTTTCATCAACTCCATTTTTCTGAGGTGTATACCTTGTTGTAAATTGCATGTGAATTCCATTTTCTCTGCAAAAATGGAGAAAATATCTGGAGGTATATTCTCCTCCGCTATCAGTTCTGAGAACTTTTATGTGTTGCCCACTTTGATTCTCAACAAGAGCTTTAAATTGGCAGAACTTCTCAAACACTTCACTCTTCAACTTTAAGAAAGATACACATGTTTTTATTTTTAATTACCAATAAAGGTCAACATATAGTGGTTTCCTGCTAATGATGGTGTTTTCGCGGGTCCACACAAATCATAATGGGCTATTTCTAAGGGTTCCTTTCCCCTTATGCTCTTTCATGATGGAAAGATTTCTCTGTGTTATTTTCCCAAGATGCAACCTTCACAAAGGTTGTCTGGTTTTTCAATCAAAGGTAATCCTTTTACCATTCCTTTTCTATGCAACAAATTTAGGCCTCCAAAATTGAGATGTCCAAATCTCAAATGCCATAACCAATTTTCATCTTTTGCTTCCTTTTAGAATGTCTCTTGTGTCACTTCTACCATTGCAACTCCTTTCCTCAAATCTGCTCTCATCTTGAGAGGAAACATTATGTTTCTTGTCATCTTCACTTGTGCAATCCTTTGATCTCTTGGTGGTATTTCCATGATGGTACATACATCATCTTCAAAAGATACATTGTAGCCTTTCTGAATGAGTTTTACAATTCTCAAAAGGTTACACTTCATGCGAGGTACATAGTATACATTTGACATGGATTTCATTTCTCCTTTCTTTGTCAAATCACTTACTCTGCCTTTCCCCATGACAAATACTTTGTTTTTTGTTCCCAAGGTTACTTGAGACTTCACATTTTCATCAAAAATGGAAAATGTAATATCCCGTTTTGGGGATATCTCCAAAACACGACAAAATCCAACCAGAGATAGACTGGGAGGGCATTTACCGGATATTCCGCCTCTGAAGGAGGACGAGATCTAGAGGCTACCTGGCCCTTTCCAGAATCTATCTAGGACTGAAAGATAAACACACCAAGTGGTATAGAACTAGAGTGCTCAAAACAATAATAGAAATAGAAGGAGAATACAGTAACTACGACAACTCAACCAGAAAACAAAGAGAGAAAAGGCTGAGCCATTTTATTAATCTGAGAAATGTAATGAAGTAAAAGAGGCGATCTTGCATAAGGAAAGTGAGAATACACTCTCAGAAAAGACAGGAAATGGCATGCTCTATGGACTGCCTCCCATCTGCTGGAAAAATTTCGTGTAGCTGCTACTGCTGGAATCGACTGAAGATTAGGGGCCGATCCCCTTGCCAAAATGAGATGAAAATCAGAAAATCTCCTCTCCTCGACAACCCCAACAAAATCCACAAACCATTCCAAGAATGGAAAACCCTCGAAACCACCAGAAACTTCCTCCGCAGTGAATTACGCTGGCGTCCAAGGTACAGCGCAGTGGCTGGATAGAAATAGCTAAAATACTGCCACAAACTCCACCAAAGACATCCGAAGAGCAAAGGCTGACCCTTGGGTTGAAATCCTGGCGAAATCGCCTGTAGAAACCCCAATCCAAAGCTCCTCCACAATGGACTGCATCCTCTCTCCCAGTGACTGCGTAGTCTTTATAAGCTCCAACTCCGCAACAAACCCAAACAATGAAATGCCTCACAAAATTCAAGAAAACAAACCTTGCCCGAGTAGGCGGTCGAAGTCCCCCAGGGCTAAGGGTGAGATCTCCACACGGAGACACTCGGTGCACTAAAAAATGCTGTAGATAGGCTAAATAGCTAGCATGATTAAGAAGACCAAAGTCTCACTCCAAAATCAACAACTCAAGAATGATCCAAATGAGGAGGCTCGTCCATCTTTTATAACATTGGTTTCCCTCCAAAACCCGTCGTATCCTCTCTCTCCTCCACATCCTCATCCTTATCCATGCAGAAGCTTCTATAGTGCACGTAGGCCCCCCTCTTCTACGTGGTGTTTAGCCCCCTTGACCCCCCTTGAGTCACAACGTTGTGCTACTAGGCAGATGTCTTATTCTACTAAAGTGAGTTAGACCCTCTTTACTCACTTTTTTATTTATTTACAAACCATAGATAGAAAAAATATACAAAGTCTAATATTCCAATTAGCTATCACTAATTAGGAATATTACAGTCCCCCCCGACAAAATGTTTCTTTCCCTCAAGCAACTGAAGTGATGGATGCTGCAGAATCTTCTCACTCTCCCAAGCAGCATCCTCATCTGGCAAATTCTTCCATCGCACCAAGAATTCCCGGACTGTCCTATTCCATAATCGCCTCTCCCTGGTATCAATAATGGCCTCTGGCTGCAACACCAAGTGCCCCTCATCATCTGTCAGCAGTAGCTCCTCTGTAATTTTCACTTGCTGTCCAAGCGCCTTCTTCAGGCATGATAGATGGAAAATGTTTTGGATCTTGCTGCCTTGGGGTAGCTCCAACTCATATGCAACCTGCCCAATCCTGCGTATCACCCTGTATGGCCTGTAGAAATGTAGCTTGAGCTTCTCAGCTCCCTTCTGCTTCAGCGATGACTGTCAGTATGGCTGTAAGCATAGGTATACCAATTCCCCTACCTCAAACTGTCGCTCCACTCGACCTCTGTTGGCATACAACTTCTGTTGGTTCTGTGCTGTAGCCATGTTGTCCTTGAGAGCTCAGAGGATATCCTGACACTCTTGGATCCACATATTGGCTCTAGGAGCCTTACTCGCACCAAACATCACATCAACAAATGATAAAGGATGGTACCCATACAAAGCGTAAAATGGTGACATACAAATAGACATGTGATGTGTCAAGTTGTAGCAGTACTCCCCCAAATATAACAATCTCAACCATGCTCGCTGCTGCCCACTGACATAGTTACGCAAGTATCCCTCTAGCCACTTGTTAACTATCTCCGTCTGTCCATCCATCTGTGGATGGTAACTAGTACTCGGTGTCAACTCCATCCCCACCAGTCGGAAAAGCTCCTACCAAACTCCGCCCATGAAGCGACTGTCCCTAACACTGATGATGGTCTTAGGAAGACCATGCAACCTGAAAATATCTCAGAATAACATCTTGGCCACCTGTGTTGTTGTGTAATGCGCGGATATGGAGAAAAAGTGTGCATACTTTGTCAGTCAATCAACGATGACAAAGATACAATCCTTGCCCTGCACCATGGGCAACCCTATGATGAAATCCATCGATATGCTCTCCCATTTCCCCTCCGAAATGGGAATAGGCTGCAACAACCCTGTGGGATGGCTCATCTCAACCTTGTTCCTCTGAAAAAAATTGCACTCCATGATGTGTTGGAGTATGTCCTCCTTGAGGCCCCTCCATGAGAACCTCTCTCTGATGACCCTGTAGGTTTTGGTAAACCCCTGATGGCTTGCCAATGGAGAATCATGTGATGTGTGGAGTATCTTCTTCTTAATCTGAGATCTCTCAGTCAAGAAGATCATGTCCCTGTAATAGATGATCTCATCAACCACCCTGTACCTGTCATCTGCCACCTGTCCATCCAGCACCTCACATGAAAACCTGTCCTTAGAGTACTCAACTAAAAGTCGAGCCCTCTAATCTACATCCAAGCTGATAAGAGATAACGTGGCTGGTCTATGTGAAAGGGCATCTACTACCACATTATTCTTACCCTTGACATAATCAATGTCAAAGTCATATGCTTGGATCTTACTGATCCACTTCTGCTACCTCTTCTGTAGCTGCTTCTACTCAAAAAATAACCTGAGGCTGTTGTGGTCAGTCCTCACCCTGAATCTGTTCCCTACCAGATACTGCCAGAATTTGGCCAATGCATGCATGATGGTCAACATCTCCTTATCGTAAATAGGATACAACCTCTCATGTGGAAGGAGTTTCCAGCTCTGAAACTCTATAGGGTGTCCGCCCTACATCAATACTATGTCGATCCCCTCTCCAAATGCATCACACTCCAAGACAAATGGCTGCATAAAATCTAGCAACACAAGCACTGGGTAGCTACTCATCACCTCCTTAAGCCTATGAAAGGCTTGTTGCGCTATATCTATCCAACCAAATGCCCCTTTCTTGGTCAAATATGTAAGGGCTGCAGCAAGCTGTGAGGACCCTTTGACAAACTTCTTGTAATAGGCACATATCCTAATGAACCCTCAAAGTTCCATCACATTCTTTAGCTCCAGCCAATCTCTTATGGCTCTAATCTTCTCCTCGTGGACCCTCACTCCATCCACTCTAATGATATGACCCAAATAAAGCATCTCTGTCATCCCAAACTCACACTTGGAGAGCTTAGCATATAACTGTTTCTCTTCCAAGATGCATAACATTGCCTCTATATGCTAGAGATGCTCCCCCCACGTCCTGCTATATATGAGTATGTCGTCAAAGAAAAAGAATACAAACTTCCTCAGATGACTGTGAAAGATATGGTTCATGCAGGACTGAAAAGTAGTTGGCACATTGGTTAGCCCAAAAGGCATAACCAAAAACTCAAAGTGCCCATAATGACACCTGGTCCTGGGAATGTCCTATTCCCTCACGCGAATCTGATGGTACCTTGATCTCAAATCAATATTTGAGAAGAACTTAGCTCCCCTCAACTCGTCCATCAACTCATAGATCTTGGGTATAGGGTACCTATTCTTCAGAGTCTTCTTGTTCAGGGCCCTGTAGTCAATGCACATCCTCAAAGTGTCATCCTTCTTCTTCACCAGCACTACAGATGAAGCAAACGGACTCGTGCTCGGTCTCATGTGTCCAAGAGCAAACAACTCTTGGATGGCCCACTCAATCTAATCTTGATAGGCTTTGGGATGCCTATAGGGTGTAGTGATCACTGCCTGTATACCCTGCTCTAGCTCGATGGTATGCTCAAACCCTCTATCTGGTGGCCGACCTGGTGGTATAGCCCCAAACACTACCTCATGCCTGTCAAGGATAGCCTGTATCTCTGGATGAACTGCTCGACTGGTGGTGTCTGCCTCTGATGCCCACAACTCAACCACCCACTCTATTTTTCCCTTTCGGAAGTCTGCCTCCATCTGGTGTGCTGACACTATCTGAGGTGGGTAAGTATGAATCCCGCGGATCTTCACAGGCTTCCCGGTCTTCTTGTCATCCCACTCCATCGCTAAGGCCTCACAGTCCGTGGTGACCTTCCCTAGTGTAATCAGCCACTAAACACCCAATACCATATTGGTATCTGATATATTGACCACGAAAAAGTGATCAGTCATAGTGTAAATACCCATCGTCACTGCTAACTCTAGAACATACTGGGCACACAGCATCGTCTGGGCTCCTTGGACCAAGACTGAAAATCCGTCGAAACTCTTGGTCGGTATACCCTTCTGTTCAACCATCTGCGCATCAATGAAGTTGTGGGTTTCCGCACTGTCAACCAAGACTGATACTCGCTGGCCACGTACTGTCCCACGTACGTGCAACATCAAATACTTAGGAAATCCTCGCAAAGCTGCAAAGGCCCCTCCTGTGGGTGCAAAGGCTACACCTTCTATCCTTGGAGGTGGAGGTGACAACTGATCTTGGGCCATCTGACTATCTCATGCCTCCTCATCATCCTCCTCATCCTCTTCCCCACTATCATTGGAGAAGACCTTAATGAAGTGCGCTTTGCCAGCAACACACCTATGCCCTGGTGCCCACGGCTCCTCACAAGTGAAGCATAGTCACTTTTTCCTCAACTCCCTCCTGGCATCATCATCTACTTGTGCCCATCCTGGATTCCCCCTTGGAGGAGGAACCCTCACATCCTTCCCCTTGGGCTGGAAACCATGTCTCTTGGGGTAAGATGTCCATGTCCTAGGAAATGCATCCTACAAATACTTGGTCCTCCTGATAGCATCTTGGAGTGTAGTCGGTCTAGTGGATCTGACTAGACCTCGAAGTGGCTCTGCTAATCCCTCCACAAACATATAGATCATCCGTGTCATGGATAGATCTGGCACCATCACCGAAACCCTCAAGAAATCTGCAATGTATGTATCTGGGCTCCCTATCAGTTTGAGCTTTGTCAGCTCAACAAAATGTTGTTCCGGATCCCTCTAGTCAAAAAGCTCTATCAATCTCCTAGTGAACTCGACATATGTCGTCACTCTGGAATGCTCGAGTGTCACCATCCCATGGAACCACTAGTCCTGGGCCTCACCATCCAAATGCAATGTTGCCACCTTGATGGCCTTCGTCTCCGACATCTGGTTAAGATGGAAATAGATGTCCAAATTCTCCACCCAAGACATTGCCAAACTATTTGACAATCCATCAAACGTAGGAAAATGAAATCTACTAGAGGCACGGTGGGAATCTCCATCATGGTAATGCTGGTGCCCTCTATGATGGTCGCGGGGTCAACTGTCCTGCTGGAGCTGAACAAAATCTCTAAATGTGAGAGCATCCCTAAACTCTTTCCCTTAGGACTGATACTCTGCAAAGTACTCATCTAAGTGCCTAGGCTCTGCCTCCTGCTGCACTTCTGCCCCTGTATTAGCTCCCAAGAAATTGGGCATAGTAGAGCGGGTAGGTGCACATGAAGCCGTCAGCTGAGGAGTATCACGCTGAGCAGCACCCTGCTCCGAAAAATGGTAGGATGCACCCAATCCCTCTCTGACCTTGAAAACCCATGGAATCTCACGCTGCCTAGCCTCTAAATTTGTGAACCTCTGGCCCATCACCTCAATCTGTCGGGCTAAATCCTGCACTGACTTGAGGAGTGCCTCTCCAAAATGTTTGGCCTCTGTGTCATCTTCCATCGATGCTTTCTGCCTCAAATCTACTACAAGCTCTACCTCCTATGTGTCCTTTATAGGCTGTCTCTCCTGATCTGCATTTTCTACCTAGGCACAATCTTCCTCTTCATAGGTGGCCTCCAACCTACGCTCACGATCTTTATACTTCCTGCCTCCGTACGGTCTCTTTCTTGATGTCATAGACCATAGGCTGAGCCAGAACTATGCTCTGATACCACTGTAATATCTCGTTTTGGGGATATATCCAAAGCGTGGAAAACTCCAACCAGAGATAGACTGGGAGGGAATTTACCAGATATTCCACCTCTAAAAGAGAACGAGATTCGGAGGCTACCTGGCCCTTTCCAGACTCTGTCTAGGAGTGAAAGATAAACACACCAAGTGGTATAGAACTAGGGCGCTTAAAACAATAATAGAAATAGAAAGAGAATACAATAACTATGGAAACAATGACAACTATGAAAACTCAACCAGAAAACATAGAGAGAAAATTTTGAGCCATTTTATTAATATGAGAAATGTAATGAAGTACAAGAGGCGATCTTGCACAAGGAAAGTGAGAATACACTCTCAGAAAAGAAAGGAAATGACATGCTCTATGGACTGTGTCCCAGCTGCTGGAAAAACGCCGTGTAGCTGCTACTGCTGGAATCGACTGAAGATTACGGGTTGATCCCCTTGCCAAAATGAGATGAAAATCAGCAAATCTCCTCTCCTCGACAACCCCTAAAAAATCCACAAACCATTCCAAGAATGGAAAACCCCTAAAACCACCAGAAACTACCTCCCTAGTGAATTACGCAGGCCTCCAAGGTACAGCGCAGTGGCTGGATAGAAACAGCTAAAATACTACCACAAACTCTGCCAAAGACATCCGATGGGCAAAGGCTGACCCTCTGCTCGAAATCCCAGCGAAATCGCCTGCAGAAACCCCAATCCGAAGCTCCTCCGCAATGGACTGCGTCCTCTCTCCCAGTGACTGCATAGTCTCTATAAGCTCCAGCTCCGCAACAAACCCAAACAATGAAATGACTCACAAAATGCAAGGAAACAAACCTTGCCCCAGCAGGCACTCGAAGTGCCCTGGGGCTAAGGGTGAGATATCTGCACGGAGACACTCGATGCACTAAATAGTGCTGTAGATAGGCTAAACAGCCATCGTGCTCAAGAAGACCAAAGTCTCACTCCAAAATAAACAACTCAAGAATGATCCAAATGAGGAGGCTCCTCCATCTTTTATAACATTGGTTTCCCTACAAAACCCGTTGTAGCCTCTCTCTCCTCCACATCCTCATCCTTATCTACCCAGAAGCTTCTAGAGTGCACGTAGGCCCCCCTCCCCTACGTGGTGATTGGCCCCCTTGAACCCCCTTGATTCACAACGTTGTGCTACTAGGCGGATGTCTTATTCTACTAAAGTGAGTTAGACCCTCCTTACTCACTTTTTTATTTATTTACAAACCATAGACGACAAAACTATACAAAGTCGAATATTCCAATTAGCTATCGCTAATTAGGAATATTACAGAAAACATATAAATGTTTCTAGTCATATGGTTTCTACATCATGAATCTAGAAACCATATATCATTTTTCTCTTCAGCCATATTACATGCTAAAAAAAAAAAAATCTTGACTCTGAGTTTCTTTAGTAAAGTTATCACTGGGTTTATTACACATGTCACTATGTTTATTTCTACATTCATTGGCATAATTCCCATACTTCTTACAGTAATGACATTGGACTTGGCATTTATCATACCTTTGTCCGGGTGCTTGATTTTGTTCACCTTGTTGGCTGCTGCCTTGGCTTTGATTCTGATTTTGGTTGCTGTCCCTTCCACCTATACTTCCAGGGATTTCTCTTCCTCCTTTGTTATGGCTTCTACCTTTACCTCTTGCTTGGCAGTTTGATCTTCCTTGACCTCTTCCCCTTCCAAAGGAAATTTGTGTGTTGAAGGCATGCTCTAGAGATAAGTTAGCTGTTCTTTTTAGCCTTTCTTCATGTGTCATCAAGGATGCATGAAGCTCATCAACTGTAAAGCTGGGGAAATCCTTTGTCTCTTCAATGGTAGTGAGTCTCACATTGAATCTTAAGGGTAAGCTCATCAATATTTTATCCTCTATCTTTCTCACTTCTACTGTCTCTCCATGAGATCTCATTTGGGTAACCAACCCTATCAATTGTGTGAAGAATGAATCTAATATATCAAACTCTTTCATGCAAATAACTTCAATCTCTCTTCTCATTACTTGAAGCTTTTCTACCTTTACTTTCACTATTCCTTGATAGGCTGTCTGGAGGGTATCCCATGCCTCCTTAGACTTCTTTGTTGCTACAATTATTGGAAATATGCTTTCATGCACTTCTTGATAGAGAAAGAAGAGGGATGTTGAGTCCTTCTTCTTATTACTCTTCAGCAAGTCATTCTCTGCCTATGTTAAGGCATTCAACTAATTTGCATTAGTTAGTTCTTCAAATCCATCTTCAACCAGTTCCCATAAGTCTTGAGATGCAAATAGGGATCTCATTGTGATTTCCCAATAATCATAGTTCTTCCCATTGAACTGTGAGAGTTAATTATTTCCCATACTCGTGCTTGTGCTAGTTCCTGCCATTATTTACTGTGCATAATTATAGAGCTTGACTGTGTATCTTAAATTAAAAAAATATTTCTCACTGACTTACTGAAACCTTCACTCTGCTAGAGAAATGCTTCAAAAATATTCTTCTTCCTTCAGCTTCTTTGGTAACTGCTGAGAGCCTCGATTAGCTCTGATACCATGTTGGAATTTCCGAGAATTCCTTAACAACAGAGGAAACAAAATTCCTCTTCTAAACAAAAAGAGAGCAATTTTTTTTTTTTTTTGCAGATGGAGCAAAAAATCTATATTTCATTAAACATTCAACTGTTACAAAGAAAACCTCTTTCATCAGAACTGTTGTTTGGTTAGAAATGCAGTTTCAACACCGTTGTTCACTGCGCTCCATTCTCTCTGCTCACACAGGCTTGCACACAGCCTCACACACACAGTCTATTACTCTCAAGCACTCTACTCTTTTACACAGTATTTATCAGTGCTTATATTATGTATTGTACACATATATGTATATATATGTTCACAATACATTTTTTAAAAGCTAATCTAAGTTAAAAACTTTATAAAATGAAATTTATATCGCAGTGACATAAAACCATATAATAAACAAAAACATTAAAAAAATTTGTGATACGTTTATTGCATCGATTGGCGCATCGAATGACATCAGCACTGGATGGTACAATAAGAGAATGGAGAGAATTTGCGATGTTTTATTGCATCGTTTAATGTGCCCGCTAACTGGGCATTGAAAACTTGTGACAATGCGCAATTGGTCGATAAGAGGTTGAGGTGGTAGTGGTGGGGAAGTGCTATCATACAATTGCGGAACCATGATGACGTCGGCAAGAAAACTTGTGGTAGGCTTTTGATTGGCTATGGTGGTGTGACGTGGACTGCTTGGGGTCCACTCATCGCGTGGATGTGAACAGGGATGACATAAGCATCATGTTCATGCGATGAGCGCCTATTCGTTGGCGAACAATCTAACGTGGCAGTGGCAGGGTCCATACATTTTACATACAGGGTTTCAATTTAAATGAATTGGTGCGGCTTTTAAATGCAGTTAGGTGCATAGGAGTAATGTTAGGAGGTCGCATGGTTTGAAACCACAATTTGAAATTTGGAGAGGGCTACGGCCATGTAAGAAATTCGACTATTGTAGGAGAGTTAAACCTTGAAATTTAATGCACAGGTTGAGTGCAAAATCAAAAGAAAATTGTTGTTGCTATGTCCTTTAGTTTCAAGTCAAAATTGAATTTTTTGTCCTCTTTGCCACATCTTGGTAGTTGGGATTATCTCCAACAAAATAGACTTGTAAATATTGATTATCAACCTTAAATACTGCAGAGGAAATAGAAGCCCATGAGTATATGCTCATTATTATAGATTGTACTTGTTTCAATGTAACTGTTAACATATACTACCCCAAAGTATTTATAGCCAAATAGACTTCTAAATATTGATTACCAACATTAAGCATTCTAGAGGAAATGAATGTAGTAAAAGCTAACATGACTTTGGAATTATTAGGGTTCAGGAGTGTCAAATACTTTTATTGTGGTTTTCCTTTTGATTTGTTAAATATTCAATCGAGATCATTACAACATAGAATTTTTGTCCCCTACGTCCATTATTGTCAAGCCCAGTAGAAAAGTGTCGCTCGCAGCTTCGAACTTTTGACTTCATTTTCTGAACGATATGTGTCAGGTATTGGATGTTAACAACTGATTGGGTTATTATTCGTCAGATGGACTGTGTAGAATGAGCTACTTTCTAGTATTTAATATTTTTGAGACTTTGTGTTACTCTTTGGTCCTTTTCAGAGACTGACCTTACATTGTAGTTTTCTGAATACCTTAAAATTCGTTTATGTAGATAATAAAATTGTTCCATCTCTTGTGAAAATTGGTACGGGATCACCCAAAACTCCTTTATATGCATCTATTAAGACACTGGGAAGAAAATTTATATCATTCAATTTTTATTGTACAACTTACGAATTAATAAGTGTTTTTGTTTTAAGATTCTTCTTTGAATGAGAAGTTTGAATGGTGTAATTTACCATAGGCATGAATCAATTTTTTATAAAGCTCACTATACCCATGCTAAGTACAATTATTCAAGTTAATGATAATGTTTATTAGCATAAAATTATATATATTTTAATACTAAATAAAACATAATAATAAGATTACTATTTGATTATAAATATTAAATATAATTTATTTCTAATCTTACTTATAAATAAAATAGGGATTGTTATTTAAATTATATTTTTGAATGTATAAATGGAAAATTCTTTGGGCACTTCAACTCTATAGACTACCCTAGATCCATTTAAATATCTCTCTATCAAGTGTCTATCCATATTAAATCTAAAGACACATATTAAAGTGAAACACATTGCACTATGCATTTTGAAACACATAAATGATAACTATTGTAGGAAGCAAAAATTAATTTTCTTACATTTTTAATTGGAGATAATTTTATTTATGTTTTGCATATTGAAGAATTTAAAAGTTGCAATTCCATGTCAATGATCATTGTTTTTGGTTGGAACATTTCAATAAAACTATCGTGATCTCCTTTCCCATCCTTAAATTGTAGCATTCCAAGACATATATTTTCCATCCTGTGTGAGAATTAAAGTAAAGCCATATGTATCAGAAATGAAGACATATATACAAAAATAATATATTATCCTAGCAATATCTACTAAAACAAAAAATATCAGAATAGACAAAAAATGACCAAGTAGGTATCAAATCATCATATTGAAAGAGAAAAGTAAAATAACATTATATTTTCAATGCAAGAAAGTTCTTGTAATACTTCAAAAAAAAATTGAGGCACGAATTTTAACATACCAAGTTTCTAACAATCCCTAAAACATTTTCTCATTAGATTGGCTACCATTACTATTGAGTAATTTAATTGTTACTTAAATTAATTGTCATGAACTTTGAGGAGTATACCTACAAAATCCATGCTAAGAATCAACATTCAATTTCAAAACAGAATCCTAATCTATTGAAATAAATGACAAAATTGAAACAAAACCTATTGATGAAAACTGTCTAAGATGAGTATGCACACACTTTCTTTTTCAAAAGTCTCAAATTTAGAAATTGGAAAACAATATTTAAATATATGAAATTGAAATGAAAATTGACATGAAATTAAACTTACACTTGACATGAAAATAAGTATATTCTAATGACATAAAACTAAATCTATTTTACAAACAAGAAAGTAAATCTATTCTAATCACTTGAAAGTAAATTTTATCTAGAAAGCAAAAAAAAACTATACTAAGAAAGCATTGAATTTTTAAACAATGAAATTTAAAGGATTCCTATTATGAAAGTAGTGAGAGATCAATTTAAATTAATAATGTGCGCATTTTGAAATTAGAATATTCATGAATATCTATCAAAGAAATTGAAAATCAATGGATCTATGTGATAAGAGCAATAATACTTAACTTGCAAAAGAACGTTAATGGAATGAGTGTGAAAGAATGTAAACAATGCATTTAATCAAAAGACTTAAAATTAGCATAAAGAAACTAAAAATATAAAGCATTAGAATACATCCCATACTCATTAGGTGGAAATTCCAAAGCGCATGAGAGGTGGAAAGTGGAGAAATTTTTTGATCAAACAGCAAATGAAGACAAAACGATATCAAAGTGAACTAGAATGGTATTCATTACATCAATCATAAGCATCGTGCCAATCCTTAATATCCAAAACTCTATATTGAAGCATGAGCACAGATCCAGAAATTTTAACACCTTTTGAGAGGAGAAGGCACTCCTATTTATACAGAAACTAAGATAACTAATTCACAAATGTAGATCAACAAATATCTCATGTGGTTACAACTATGTGTTGACATTTAGCAATTAGCATATCTTCATATCCCCTCACAAATATCTCCTAACTTTCATAGGAGACACTTATGAAACTTCCATGATTCTTCTCAATGAATTGTGTTTGATCAATCATCTCAAATCTTCCTCAAATATTCAATAGTTTGAAGAGAAAATTCGAATTTTAGGCTTAGAGGCTAAATATGATTTTCTTAGAATCTTCAAATATGCCTAAACATGTAATAAAACTCATCCAAGTTTTAAATATAAGTGAATACATGCTATTTTTCTAATATTTAACGATAAATTCACTCAAAATTCTAAAATAAATGTATTTGAGAATAATGTCTAAAACCATATTCAATTATGAAAATGGTCTTAGGGCATGGTTATAGAGTTGCGGAATATTGAAAATTATAAAGAAGAGTGAACGAAGAGAGGGTGAAATGAATGATATTTTGGAGACTCAACATTCCCTCCAAGTGAATATGTTGCATATCCTCATGCAACTTTGCAATGATTATCATGGATTGTGGTCTTTTATGAGGTAGACGATTAAGTCATTTTGTGACTTTGAAATACTCTTCAAGAATTGAAACTTTTCAAAAGTATTATTTATGTGAAAGATATGTAAGTGGTTGCTCTTATGGTTGGTTCTTATGTAGTAACCATAACTATTTCAAGTTTTCATTATTGTGTGACAAAACATTTCTTTTATTCTTCTTCTTGTTGCGAAAAAAGATACATAACAATGTATTCAAAATGAAGACCTATTTATACATGCCAATCAATCCTTTCTCATAATTCAAATCTTGTATAAAACATATCCATCTTTATAGAACCCGAAATAGAAGAAACATTCAGCTGGGAGAGACATGTTGGTCAAGAATCTATGAGGTTATGAAACAGGGAAAATTTTAAGGATGGAAAATTATCTTGAAGTTTAAAAAATTGGTGAATATCAGTAGTCCCTAATATGCAAACTATAAAAATTTTATTGATGTATTTGTAAAATTATTCAAATTTATAGTGATATTTTATATACTCTCTATATAATGTTGGCAATTTTTAATGTAAAATAATTTTATATTGTAAAATTTGGGCAAATCATTTTTGTAAAAAAATGGAAATTAACTAATCTTTTTTTTGGAAAAATCATGGAAAATTAGCCCACCTGCGAATATTAGCCCCTAAAATTCTCCATGTTATGGAATATAGAAATGAAAAATGGTAATGAATATCCTCCATCCAACTAAAGTTGTTTTTGTCCTTTGAAAATGGGGAAAGCAATGTCATATGGGAAATTTCCCAAATACAAGTCTTTTAGCATTCAAGGAATTAATGATTAAAGATTAAAAAAACAACATACCTTCACCTACCTGAAAAGTTGACAAGCTATGCATCTGCAAGATCTTAGTTCTTACAATTGGATCATGGAATGTGAAGTGAAGGAATTTTTTCTACTTTTTCTTCTTTTGGTTGGATGAATAGTTGATGAGATATGAAATTGGAATCTTTGTGCCTTCTTATAGATAGGACTCCTTTTGAACTGTAAAACTGAATTTTGATTTATTGGAAAATTGTAGCAAGTTGCTGGAATCATATAGTCTTCATTCATATCCACGTTGTGACATAATTCTTTTCTATGTGAATAAATTTTTCTGATGTCGAACATGGAAAAAAATTGTTGGATTAACAACCATTAATGAATGGTGTTAACAAACATGAGACTAATCACCAGTAATTTGAATGAGAGTCAAGATGCCCAATTATATCTTACTAGGTATGAATAAATGAGTTGAAGTAAAGTCACCTAGAAGATCCACAAACAGGTGACATTGATCTAATCCCATTGTTTATTGGCCACAGAACTTGCCATTAAGTCATGCAAGCATCAAGGTACTAAAAGGAACTCTAGTCTTGAACCCAAATTGCTGAAGTCGATGGGTCTAGACTTGCTAGAATGATGGCCTTAATGAATCCGCCATCATCTAACGCGAGCATAAAGTAATGATGTAGAGGACCATAGATGAAAGATTTGTTTTTATCAAGAAGTATTTATTTGGTAGAAAGGAAAAGGAAAATGGGGTAACGCAACATGTAAGTGAGTTGAATGTGTTTATTCAGGGGTTAGGGATGAAATGTAAGTGAGGGAGGATGTGTGAAATTTGGAAAGGGAAAATGGTTTTTTAGTCATGATCTAGGAGTAGGGAGATGGAAATTCATAGTTAGATTGTAAGCTTAGAAAGAGGAAAATGAATGAGTAGCAATGAAGTTATGAATGTGATTTGACATGGACTTGAGTTCTTCATGTTATTTTTGAAAAATAATTTGATCTTGGAGAACCACTTATGCATAAATTGATCTTCTTTTATAATCTTGGAACCTGCAAAAGCTTACCACTAACATGAAATATTCTTGAAGGAGAGAGGTGATCAATATCTCTTCATAAATTCATAAAAAGTACTAATAAGAAAAATTCAAGAAAGATAAATAATACTGAAATGCATTTTTTATTTGTGAGGAAGCTTGTGCACTTAGACTACCGGTCAGTATTTTGTTGATAATTTCTTTATTTGATACCTAATTTTAGTGATTCAAAAGGTATTTTAAAAAAAATTCATATCATGAACATGTTTTTAATGAAATACTGATTTTTTGAAGTCCAATTGCTGCAAAATCCATAGAAAATGACCATTTTTTATTGTCTCAAATGCTAATGAAAGCTATCTCATTGTGAATTATTCACCAATGTATTTCCAACGACACTTGAATCACGTCAAGCTTACATAGTATGAAAAATTTATGGTTGTTTTAAGTTTTAGCATAACAAAAAATTTATGGTCGTTTGACATTGAAGTTGAAATTTGGTGCATGGGTGCCACGTGGTAGTACGAGGGAGTGCCGTGTGGTAGCATGATGCTGACTTGGATGTTGAAGTGGGCAGATGACATGGCATGTAGTGGCGAGCTAACTATACAAGGTGACATGGCATACGACAGGGAAATGACTGTGTAATGTTGATAAATAATAGGGTACCACGTGGACCAATCCAATGTCGTCACATGACAGCAAAAATGTTTCCTTGTTAAGGATTGTCAAAATTGTAGAATAGTTAACAAATATTGGCTTCTATTATGTTTGAAATCGTGGGCCCTCGTTATCAATTTCACAAACTTACCAATAGACCCGAATTCAAATTTGTGAAATTTATGCCATAAAAACATTATTTAAAGTTAAAAATATTAACTATTCTATAAATTTGATTAATGACACCACAATTTGAAAAACACGTAGAAAAACAAAGTTATGATTTTGAGAAAAAATACAAGTGTCTAACTACTCAAGGGCACTTTTCAATAAAACTCATGCCACCAAAATGTTTGATTTTCAATTGAACTTATGCTATTTGCCAGAAAAAAAACATCTCACAACTAATTTATTTTATAAAAATTGGGAAAATATACAACATAAACTCAAAAATTTTGTTGCAAGTTTTGTGTGTAAGTTGATGTAGCAAATTTTTTTTGTAGCTCTCTCTACAAATTTTATTTGCTGATTTTTTATTCATCTGCAAGATTTTTAATTTTTTTAATTTTTTGTTATTTTTTATTATTTATTTTTATTATTTAAAAAATATATATTTTTTGGGCCTAGGCCTAGCTGAGCTGGCTCTTGCTGGTGGGGGCCTCGGCCAGGGCCTTGGTCATGGCTTTCAACGACCATGGGCCATAAAACAAGTCGTTTGTTTTCCAAAAAAAATTATTATTGTTTTTAAATAAATTTTTTATTATAGTTTTTTTAATACATTTTTAATGTTATTTTTTATTAATTTTTTAATAATTATATATATATATATATATATAAACATTGTCTTTTAATTATTTTAATAAATAAAAATTATTATATGTTTTTTAAATTATTATTATTATTATTATTATTATATGTTTTTTTCTTTATCCTCTATATCGCTGTTATACTTTCTTAAATAGACTTTATTCCAAACTCATTGACAGGTCTCAGTGCTATTTTCCTTTTCTAAGGAGGCCTCGGCTCGTGTCCATTTTTTATCCACACATGACTCTAATATGTCAGGGGAGTGCTTACTTACCTGGCTCTAATTTAAATTGAAAATGTATGATGATACTCCTCTTTCTACTCATTCTTTTTTTTGGCTGTTTCTCCTATATGGGAGTCGGGAGAATGGGAAAGGATAGGATCTTTTTTTCTAGAGGTTTTTTGACGGGACTGTTTTGGTAAATGCATGAAAAGTATTTACAAACAGTTGAACTTTGTTTTCTCTACCCATAAAGTGAGAAACGGAAATGCTATGCATATGCTATGTAACCTTTCTATGATAATAGATGGTTCGATTTTTTCTGCGGAAAAAATTATTATTTTTGTTTTTAATTATTATTATTATTATTATTGTTTTTTTTTTCTGAATAAGACATATTCTATTAAGAAAATACATATGGTACAATCGGAGCTTGCAGAGAAGCGAAGCTAAAGAGCAAGGGAGCCGAAAATGATATAGTATCAACCTCGGTCCCATAGTGCATCCATGGCATAACCAAAAAGATAACAAAGAGAACAGAAAAGAACGAGCTAGACTAAGAAGTCTACCTTGCATGGGCAGAGTCTCCCAATCGAAATTTTTTCCCTTTATTTTTACTGACTTTGACCCAACCATTCTGATCTGGCTGGACCGAAACCACTTGCAGACTGTTCTGTGCTAAAGGAGGAGTCTCCTTGTGTAAATCGGAAGAAGAAGACTCATGAGAGCGTTTCTGCGAGATTAGAGGCACAGAAGGATCCTCGGGGTAGGCTGAGGGTGAGTCCTTCGGATGCTCCAAATTCTCCTCTTCCACTTCAATATCCTCCTCATCAGAGCTAGAGGACTCTATGTCATCCATACGGGGTCTATCACAAGGTTTCCAGCTCTTGGATTTGGATTTGCGATTGATATTCTTCTTTTTGTCGAGGAACGTTGCACATGTGTTCTGGAGATGCTATGTTTGATGGAAATGGCAACACCTAAAGGCTGTGTTCTCATAGTCCAAAGTTTGCGTCCAATGGAAGTCCCCAATTTTAAGGATGATCTAATCTAGCAGCCCTTTGCTAATGTCTATTTCCGTGCAAATTCTGCCAAAGGTATATATTCCTTTCTCCCCCCTTGAGGTATCTGTTGCCAGGAAATGGCCTAAGGTGTTCCCGATTCCTTGAAAGATAGAAAAATTCCATAGATGCACAGGGAGATTTGGAAGCCTGACCGAGATAGGAATTATTATTATTATTGTTGTTGTTGTTGTTTTTAAATTTTTTTTTTTCAATTTTATATTTTTTTTTCAATTTTTTTTTTCAAGCTATTATTAAAAAAAAAAAGCTTTTTTTTTTTGTTTTTTTTTTCAATTTAAAAAATAAACCATTTTAGAAAATTTAAAATATAGGGATTTTTTTTTAATAATGATTTTTATTTTTTATTTTTTTTACTGTAGCAAATTATCAGAAATTTATTTGAAAAATAGAGATTAAATTTTAAGAAATTTTTTCTTTTGGACTCAATGGTAAATTTAGATCTTCTAGTCATTTTTTATTGTGAAATTTTAAGGCTAACTTATCCAAATTTCCTTTCTAACCTTCAAGGTCACAACAAGGCACAACAAGAGAGCATACTTAGGTGTTTTCTCAATTCTTTATTCATTTGAAATTTGGAATTAAAGTAAGAAGAATTGTTCTCAAACCTCAAATTTTATCTTTCTAAACTCCACTTGTTCTCCTACCTTACAAACATCTCTTTTAATTTAGATATTATTGCCAATGGTTAGTGAATAAGGTGGCTCTTACTGCATCACCAAATTAAAATTTCCAAGAAAATAATGAAATCAAACTTAAAAAAAAAAAAAAAACACATTACCAAGCTTGGCTTAATTTTTTCTATCCTATCCTACTCCATTTATTTATTTATTTTGAAGTGTAGGAATATTTCCAATGAAGCCATTTATGAATTTTCTACGGGGTCTTGGATAGGTAGTGATCGGGTGATTTTTTAAAACAGTCCTTCATGTGAAGTCATAGGTTCAATTACCCACCCGGATCAGGGTGATATATTGAACATAATGAAGATGTAGTCCTACGAATCTTACAAAAAAAAATGAAGCCATTTACGAATCAAGATCTCTAGTATGCTCACATCCAAATTTGGAAAATATGCCTCAATTCCCATTACGAGATGACAAACTATTTGCACACTTGGATTTAGTGCAAGGATTTGTTGAAGAATGGACGAATGTTGTGGCGTGTTCAGTGTTTGGAACCAATATTTAATATATTCCTTTCTCTCCAAAAACCCTTGATCATCATTCTAGATCTTAAATCCATAAATATATTAGTGTCGAAACCTTTTATAGTACAAAATTGAATGAAATTTGTGCATCTAAATGGTTTTTAACATAAATTTTAACTATGCATCTAAAAATGAATGCAACGATTGAAGTGAAAAACGAATTCTAAATTGAAAATTAACCCCTATGTATACTTCCCGACAACGATGCCAAAAGTGTTGGGTAATTTAATTGTTATTTAACTTAATTTTCAGCAAATTTTCAAACCCAGAGTTCATAAACTTGCGAAATATAAATGCACAATATATGCTAAGAATCAAATTTCAATTTCAAAAAAGAATTTTAATCTATTGAAAGAAATGAAAAAGATGAAACAAAACCTATTCATGAAAACTGTCTAGAATGAGTATACACACATTTACTTTTTCAAAATTCACAAATTCGAAACTTGGAAAATAATATTTTAATCTATGATATTCAAATGCCAATTGACATGAAAGTAAACTTACTCTAATTAAATGAAAATAATCCATTCGAGTGAAATGAAAATAAATCTATTCTAATAACTTGAAAGTAAATTTAGTCTAGAAAGCAACAAATCTTATAATAAGAAAGCATTGAATTTCTAAACTATGAAATTTAAAAGCAACCTATTCTGAAATCAGTGTGAGATAAATTGAAATTACTAAAGTGTGCAGTGTCAAATTAGAATCTTCATGAATATGTATCAAAATAATTAAAAAACAATGAATCTATAAAATGAGAGCAATGATGTTTAACTTGCAAAAGAACATAAATGAAATGAGTGTGAAATAATGTAAACAATGCGTCTAATCAAAAGGCTTAAAGTGATCATAAGAAAACTAAAAAGATTTAAACATTAGAATACATCGCATACTCATTAGGTGGCAATCCCAATGTGCATAAGAGGTGGAAAGTTGAGAAAACTCTTGATAAAACACCAAATAAAGACACACCCATATCAAAGTGAACTAGAATTATATTTGTTACATCAATCCTTAACATCCAAAAGTCTATTTTGAAGCATGAGCGTAGCTCTCAAAATTTTCACACTTTTTGAGAGAGAAGACACTCCCATTTATATACAAAACTAAGATAGCTAATTCATAAACGTAGATCTAGAAATGTATGCTAGATCCAAAAATATCTCATGTGGTTAAAGCCATGTGTTGACATTTCACAATTAACATCTCTTCATATCCTCTTACAAATTTCTACTAACTTTGATAGGAGACACTTAAGAAGCTTCCCTGATTCTTCTCCATGAAATTTTCTTGATCAATGATCTGAAATCTTCCTCAAATTTTCAAGAGTTTGAAAAGGAAATTCCAATTTGAGACTCAAAGGCCAAATATGATTGTTCTAGAATCTTCAAATAAACCTCCACATGCCACAAAACTAATCCAAATTTTATATATAATTGAATACATGTTATTTTTCTCATATTTAACCATAAATTCACGAAAAATACACAAATAAATGTATTGGAAAATCATAGGTCTAAACCCATATTTAATTATGAAGATGGTCTTAGTGCATTGCTATAGTGTTGCAGAATATGGAAAATTATGAAGCAAAGTGAAAGAGAGGATGAAATAACTCATATTTTGGAGACTCAACACTTAGATTGATGAAAATACCCCCTCTCTTTCTATTTCCTTTGTAAGTTTTTTTTTTCCTTATCCTAGGTCGGATATACAACAAAACTCCTTTTGGAGGACCCTGAGCCTGCACTGTCCAAGCAAATTAGGCTTATGTAATGGAAGAATAACTAGCTCATAAATTTGTTGTTTAACATTTTCTAACCCTAAATTTTAGTCAAATGTTACATAAATATCATCTAGATTGATAACATCACAAGTTACACATCTTGTAAAATATATGAATAAAATCCAAAAACATGGTTGTAATAATCAAACTGCAATAAAAATATAGATTTGGTGAATAGAAAAATAATATGCATGGATATGTAGCTAAAAAAATATTGATAATTCTACATGGATATCAGAATGATTCAACATTACAAATTTCTCTCATCTATGCATAACATGCAAAGTCGGAATGGGAGCAAAAATTTGTATTCACACATTTACAATTAGGTAAATTTCGTCATAATGAAAATTATAGCTAAAATCCCATAAAAAAGAATTGTATTAGTAGTACAAAGCAGTGTGATCAAGCACTTGCAAGGTAGAAATTTAAATTTAAGGGTAAAAATATTATAGTTCAAACACAAATTTAAAAATTTAGAATTTGTTAGAAAGTTTTTCGATGAAGGAGAATTTTTTTTAAGTTTCATGGGGTGGGGTGGGGTGGGGTGTGGGGTTTGGAATTTCATTCACAAAACCGACACTAGAAACCTTGAGAGAACAATTTAAAGAGCATAAATTATTCATATATTTAGGGTTTGGTCTATGGTGTTATGTTTTAGCAACAAATATGGTGATGTGGTTTGCCACCTATGAAGTTCCAATTCCTCGAAGACACAGACAAGCTGTTAGGGAGAAATATGTTGATAGAAGAGTAACCCCTAACATGAAAATTATGAAGGGATTGATTGTGAGTATTGATTCATATTTTGAGGGCCGTAATGCCCATGGAAATAGGCCACTTGTGGTTCTCAAATTATTCTTACAAATTTCAATGCTTCTAGAGTCTAGGTGAATAAATTTGAAATGGAAAAGGTTTGGGACTTAAAATTTGAATAATGAATTTAGGGTTAAAAATCCACGGCAAGGAATATTGAGCAAACAAAATTATTATAAATGAACTTGCAGCTAGCAATAGAGACAAAAAAAAAATTTAAAAATAGTGAATAATCAATTCAAAGTTCGAAATGAAAATCAATGTATGAGAAGAAATTTTTTTTTTTTTTTGGGGCATGAATACATGGTAAATTGTCAAGATAAAATCCAACATTTTTTAAGTCTGAGGTTTGAAACAAAAGATCACATTTTTTAAAGTATACATAATTTATAATTTTTGAGTACATCTCTAATTTAGTTTTGAAGGGTGGATGTAATAAACATTAAAATTTGTATATCTTCTTGGAGTTTGATTACGGAATAAGAAATTTCAAACATTGATAAATATCTCACAAGGGTGTCAAGTGAATACCTCGTAAGGATTTATGAGTATTCCACTGTGGCCAAAATTTTATGTGATTTCCTTCTTTCATTGTTAGGAGCGCGATGTTTGAGCCCTACAACTAGAACCATAAAACTTACATCAATGCTAATGGTGTATAATGTTGATTCCTATACAAATGAAGTGTTCTTATGCACAATGTTGGAAAAATACCTATAAAGAAATGCATGGTTTTATAATGGTAAGAACTAGTGCGTAAATATGAATAGATACATAATTTCTATATCTCGAATGCAGTTCAGGCATATATTTTGTTTGGCGAAGAAGGAAAATGGTATATATTCAATTAGGGAATTTCTATTGGTTTTGGTGCGAAGAATAATTTTTGAATGTTCCACACAACTAAATTATTACTCTTATTTATTAACAACTTAACAAGTTCACCTTTATGGTTAGCTGAGGTAAAGGTATTTTTAGAGGACCTTTTTTGGGGTTTTAGGGGTTAGAAATGGTCATCCCAATTAATGTTTAGAAAAAGTTATAGAAATATTTATAATTATATTAAATTTTTCAAAATTTATGGTGGTAATCATAATTATTAATGTAAATAAGGTATACATATATTTATAGGCATGTTTGGTGTTTTATTATTATTTTTGATTGAATGGAAGCATTTTTTTTTCTATTATCCATAATGTATTCTTCTCCTTGCAAGTACTCTTCATAATGTATTTGACCTAGCTATAAGCCCACTCCCATTTTGGGTAATCTATCATCCTTCAAATTTAATTATGTATGAATATTCTACCTTAGAGATTCTATTTAGCTCCATAACTCTAATCATCCACTAATATAATAAATAAGAATTTAAGGAAGTATAAGATTTCAGTCAATCTAGAACAACCTTTTAATCCCCTCTCACTTGTATCTTTAGATTGCTAAAGTCACACAATTAAAATGACTAACATGAATGAATGATTCATATTATTGTAGTGAGTGTTAGGTATTCATATTTTTGTTCCTAAACTAAATTACTAATTCACATTAGGCATTTTTAGTTGTATTAATTATTATCTAACCATTTATTTTAACCCGAGACTTAATTATTAGTTTATGTTAGTCATGTTTAGTTGGGTCACTTAATATTGTTCATTTTTTGTAGTGATTATCTTGGAAAAGTTGCAGTGAATGAATTTTTTAGTCACCTAGTGAGTAATTCCTTCATTTTCTACTAGTGATCCCTTCCTATAATCCAATGCTAGTATTTATGAGTATTCTCAATATTTTGAAGGTTGTGTATGAATTTTTTTTTCTCTCTTAGAGAAGTACGACGATAAACATGGGTGATGTACCCCATTTGGTATATTCTAAGGGTTGGAATTAGGCTGTGATAATATTGTAGGTGGAAAGGGAATTTTGCAAAGTTATATTAGGGTTCCACAACATGGCTATTCCTCCTCAGGCCGCAATAGCATCATTGGCTATGATTTGATAGCCTTTCCAAATGGCTCTAGATATGTTTTTTAGAGTATTAATAGTACATTTCGTTTCTTGTAGCATGATAATATCACATTTTTCCCTTTTTATTTTGTTTTTTAGGAGTACTTCTTTGGCTTTTCTATTAGACCCCTTACATTCCATGCTGAGATTTTTATTGGGGACATGATTGGAAGAGTTGAAATGTATTTTTCAATGGCGTAATGTTTCTATAATGAACTAAATAATACCCGATTTCTTGGATTAATTTCTTGCTACTTTTCCTACACATTTTCTCTCTTCTTTTGTTCCATTTAGATGATATTTTTTTATATTTATTTTAACCCCTAAATAATTATGATTTGGATTTGAGTTATTACCTCAAGATCATTTGGTTTCTCTCCTTTGATTCTTGAAGTAGACCCTCACTATGAGATGCACTTTTTCTTCTTGTATGTTGATTGGATATTTCATTTTCCACTCCTCTGTTATCTTTTGTGTTCTTAAATTCTCAATATTTTGGTTCTTCCTAGACTTTCAATCATTTCTACATCATTCACAATACTTTTTTGTTTTAGCTATGCTTCTTGATTCTCTTCTTGTCTCTTACTTTTTTCTTGGTTTTCTTGTTAGTGTTGCCACATGTTTTTTTCTTGTCATTTGAAGGGCCAAGTATTTGTTAACCTTTTTCTTAGTTCAATGTGGAGGAGTCTCATGTTACTTTTCTTGTTTCCTTCCTCCTCTTGGTCACTTGTATGAATCTTTCCTCATATCCTTTTAGTTATTTCATTGTTGTCTTTAGTAATTTATTTTGAGGGAATTCTTTTAATAAGTGTTCATATTCTTGACATTTTCTATAACATAATGGGATTTTCTCATAGTCTATGGGTTGTTTTCATATATCCTCATGATAGATAATGTTAATGGTTGTTGGAAGCACTTTAGTTCGGTCCATATAGGAAAATAATATGGCATACAATGTATAACTACCTAGTGTGATGGTGCCAAAAAGCATGATGGAGAAGTTGATGGTGTTTTCTATACCCTCTAGGCTATCTAGTTCCCAAAGTTATTGTGGCAATCACTATAGGCACAACCATACAAGGGTTGAGTTTAAATAATCCTTATTGGGGTTGAATATTTCAATTTAGGGTTATATATATAGCTCTCAAATGTTGAGGAAGTAAGTCCATCCATGAAATATTTTGTCCCTACCTTCAAAATTTTTAAATATAACTATAAAGAAGCCATTTGAACTAAGGTTTAGTTCATTGCATCCTTTGATTTGCTAGTTCTTTCAAATCCATCCAAAAATAATTATTTTTTATGGCCATATGCATAGTAATTTGTAGATTACTCTATGGCCCTTTATTTTCTATATTTTACCTCTATTTTGTCTTATTTAAATTAATATATTAGGGTCTTTTCCATTTGCGGGAGAAAGAACCTGCTTCTTAGTAGCTTTGGGTTTGCTTCATTTATTTTTTCCTCTCCTTGCTCCTTGGTTGTTGGTGTGATTTTTTTATTCATTCTTGTCTAAGTGTGGTTTCCTAGTGAGTGATTTATCTTCATTGGCATGTTGGTAAAGGTGTGTTTAGTGCCTACCTCCCATGGGCCACCATCTTCCCTCAACAATGATGCTTGTTTTGAAGAAGAAATTTGGAATAGGTTGGGGATTTGAATCTCTATCCTTCAGGTCTAGATTGTAGATTTTATTTTATTACGTATTTTTACATATTATAGTATCAATCATCCAACTTCATCTTCCATAGGATGGAGAATCCAAATTTTGTCAAAAATAGAGAAAAGATCAAGGAAATAGAATCTGAAGACTCTTATGAGATTTTTACTATTTGTAGTAGTAATGGTTTTCACATTTAAAAAACTAATACAATTTGGCCTTCCTTTTAATATTATGATTTTAAGGTTGTATTTATTTACAATGTTATATATTTTATAATTTCCTTGCATTATCACATCTCCTTTCTTTTCTTTATCATTCCAATTTTGGTGTGAGTGAATTCTAAACCCTTACCCCTTAAAAAAAAAACTATCAAATATGAATTTAATTTTTAATTTTAAACTCTTAACCACTATCATATATTAACCTTAACCATCAATCTATGAAACACCTATAAGAATCAAATCTTTTACATTAAAAAAATATTTAATATTACTTAATTCTTATACATTTAAGGTTAAAATATATGAGATATATATGATATAACTCTTAATTTTCATTATTTAATCTTTTAAATTTCAAATGATTTTCACTAATATAAACTCTCTATATTATATATATATATATATAGATATATATATATATATATATATATATATATATATATATATATATATATATATATATATATATATATAATTCTTTGTGATCCATAAGATTCTATGAAAATATTTTTTTTTGGTGAAGATGAGTGGTTGGTTCGAAAAAAAGTCACAATTTATTATCCTATGTGATATTCACTAAAAGAATTATTTCCATAAAATTCTATAAATCTTAATTTATAATTTTTTATAATGCATTATTTATTTATTCCGTAATATACTCTAAAACATTATAAAAAATCAATAAAACCTTAAGCCTCATGTCTAGGGTAAAGATTCATTATTTCTTAAGGTTTTGATAGCTTTATAAAATAAAATTTAACCTTCTCGTTATGAGATTTTGATTATTACTATAGTAGTCACATGTCTTTTTAGATATGATATACTACTATGTATTACCATTATAACCATTGCATATTATAATGCAAATTATAATGGTTTTCAGATTTAAAAAACTAATAAATTTGGTATTTATTATAATATTATGCTTTCAACATCATACTTTTTTTTTTAATGTTATATGTTTTATAATCTCTTTTGCATTATTGTTTTTTTTTTTTTTTTTTTTCATTTCAATTTTGATGCTATGAATTCTAAACCTCCTTTACCCGCTAAAAATCACTTTTAACCATTATCATATATTGATCTTAACCATAAATCTATGAAACACATATAAGAATAAGTCTTTTAAATTAAAAATGAATTTTCAAATATAAAATTTTAATAAAATAATTACAGTAAAAAATATTTAATATAACTTAATACAATAGATTTAAGGTTAAATAGATCATGTATATATGGCATAATTTTTTATTCTTCTAAGAAAATTAAAGACACATAGTCTTTTTTTTTTAATTAAATTATTTTATCTTTTAAATTTTAAATATTTTTCATTAATATACTCTCAAAATGTTTTATATTTATATATATATGAATTGAGGTTTTTGTGATCCATAATATTCTCTCAAAATAAATTTTTGAGTGAAAATCAACAAATAATTTGGAACTAACTACAATTTGTTATCCAATATGATTTTCACCTAAAAATTTATTTTCATAAAATTCTATAAATCTTATTTTATAATTCTTTATAATAAATTATTTATTTATTCCATAATATATTCTAAAACTTTATGAAAATCATTAAAACCTTAAATCTCCAATCTGAAATTTAAAACTTTAATTATATATATATATATATATATATATATATATATATATATATATATATATATATATATATATATATATATATATATATATAATCATTGTATTGAAATATAACAAATTAACATAAGCACATATATTCTCCATAAAATTTAAAACTTTAATTATAAAAAAATATATATTTTCTAAAAATTTATTTTCATAAAATTTTATAAATCTTAATTTATAATTTTTTATAATAAATTATTTATTTATTCCATAATATATTCTAAAACTTTATGAAAAATCATTAAAACCTTAAATCTCCAATCTGAAATTTAAAACTTTAATTATAAAAAATATATATATATTCTAAATAATCATTGTACTAAAATATAATAAATTAAACAAACACATATATTCTCCATAAATTTAAAACTTTAACTATAAAAAATATATATATTTTCTAAACAATCAGTGTACTGAAACATAATAAATTAACCTAAAGACATATATTCTCCATAAAATGAGAAAATGTCACATAAATTTAAAATTTTAATTATAAAAAGATATATAATCTATGAATACTTATTATACTCAAATATAATAAATTAACCGAAGCACACATATTCTTTATAAAATGAGAAAATCTAACACCAAGAAAGTCAACAAATCTATTATATATTTGCATGCTAATTATGCATAATCTCCATGCTTATTTTCTCGAGTCCAGTTCCACCTTAACCTAAATCATGGGATTGACACTATTCTACCACCATTGGGTTGAGATTATCTAAAATCAAATCTAAAGGTGGTACCGTATACGCTAAAGAATCTTGTACCCATTTGCAGATAGCCCTCTCTGTTCTGTTTCAATCATAAATTTTTGGAATCACGCCTAATAAGGCCAAATTAATGATATAACCTTATGTCATAAAAAATAATAACAGTGAAGGATATGTACATTTCTTATGCGAAGAGTTTGTTTTTATTCTCTCCTTTTCTGTAAACACGACAAATTAGGCTAAAACGGAAGGCGAGTTCGCATTCACAAGAGTTTGATAGAATCTACTCTCTTTTTTATACACACATAAAGTATGCGCGCAGGACGGCGAAATTGCATTTCATGGTTTTGACTAAATAGCTCTGGTAGATTAGTGTTTCACCAACAAAGCGATTTGAATTGGAATTGACAGCCGCTACTTAGAACAATAAGCTAGATACATTTAGAATTCATGTAGACAAAACACAACGCAAGCCAACGGTCCTACGGCACTGTGAATTGAGGAGCCAACTTTCTGGCTCATCGTAACTTGTAGTCTCAAGTCTTGAAGCAAAGCGCGTGCCAAGTCAATGCGACGACTAGCTACAGAATGCGGTGGTGATTATTCATGATTGTCCCGACGAAGTTTATAGGAATGCCAAAACCATGTCACCATGCTTATTATTAATAAGTACAGGGTTGGCGAGAGTGTTTCTGAGGAATTTTTTTACAAAGATTATTTGATTTCCAAACTCAAAGATTAGTTTATTTAGAAATGTTTCCAAGTTTATAGTAAAATGCTATGTTTTTTATAGTATTTTTTTCAATGTTATAGTTTTATTGAGTTACTTAAATATTTGTACATGACCAGAAGTGTCCTAATCCAGGTTTTTAGCAAGAAGAACAATATTGATGACTATATTAGAAAGCCAGGAAAACTTGGGTCTATCACATCTTGCAAACACTTTTCTTACTTATCAACATAAATGTCAAAAAAATAAAAAATAAAATACATCTTTATCTAAAACAATTTGGTTCAATTTACTTTTCTAATTTAATATAATAAAATATTTATATTTTTTTATCATACTAAATCTATTTATACATTCTAAAACATATTTTAAACTACATAAATTTATAATTATAATTTTTAACCGAAAAATTATATTACCAAATTTCAACTAAAAAGACACCGTCTAATAATAATAATGGGATTGCTCCCCTCAAATGTGTCATAATGTTATACCCCGCGGTATGAAGGTGCTGTCTATCTACCCGGCAGTATCTAACTCTATTAAGCAGTAGTTAATGCTGTGCTGGGTGATATACAGATTGGCTGAATAATTTTCAAATTCAATAACTTACATACTGCAATTCAAATTTGAAATTTAAATTAAATTACCTGTATATCATGAATATATGGTATTTTAATGCTTCCAAATTTGGGAAACTATATACAATTAATAAAAACTCTCCAATCCACAAAGAATATTGAAGGTAAACCTTATTTACTATGCCATTAATTAGCAGGGCAGTATACAGTGTATGCTGACGGTAGATATTGTATTTGTTTTAATATAATTGTGAATGTATATTGTTACAAAGTATTTATAGATAAATAGGCTTGTAAATATTGATTACTAACATTAAATATTACAGAAGAACTGAAAGCCAGACAGTAAATATTGATTACTAACATTAAATACTACAGAAGAAATGAAAGCCGACAGTATATGTTCACTGTTAGATATTATATTTATTATTTCAATACAACTGTCAACCTATACTGTCCCAAAGTATTTATAGCTAAAATAAATCTGTAAATATTGATTACCAACATTAAATACTACAAAGGAAATGGACGTAGTAAAAGCTAACTAGACTTTGGAATTATTAGGGTTCAGGAGTGTCAATTTTTTTGAACTGTGGTTATGCTTTTGATTTGTTAAATATTCAATCGAGATCATTACAGCATGGACATGTTGTCCCCAACGTCCATTATTGTCAAGCCCAGTAAGGTCCTTCGAACTTTTGACTTCATTGACTGAACGTTATATGTCAGGTATTGGACTTCAACAACCGATTGGATAATTATTCATCAGATGGACTGTGTAGAATGATCTATTTTGTATTTTGCATTATTTAATATCAGTGGTTATTCTTTGTTTCTTTTAAGAGACTTATTTTACAGTGTTTTTAAAATATATTTTTTAATGTATAAATGAAAAAAAAATTAGGCACTTGAATCTTATAGACTAGCATAGGTCTATTTTAAATATTTCTTTATCAAGTGCCTATCTATCTTAAACTTCTTTCTATGAGCATCCATAGGAATCAAATCTTTATAGGCGCAAACATTTCCTTATGTTTTGTATTCTAAAGATTTGCACCCAAAAAAAGTTTTGCACCTCTAGAGATCCAATCCTCTTAACACTTAATAAATCTAGATTTAAAATGGATCTAGGATGGTTTAAATTATCTAAAACATTGTAACTTTGTTTTACATTTACATTATTCTTCACTAGTTTTTCTCATTTTCTTATAATGGACTATAATTTACAAATTTGGATCGTTTGAGTTTAATTTAATTGTGCATACAAGCACTCATATTTAGAACAATGATTTATAATTTTTAAATTTTTATATATCTTAATAGTTATTATTTTTCACTATGATAAAATTTACCTCACACAAACCCATTTCAACTATAATAACTATTTATAGAATTTACTGAAGATTTATTTTCACTTTAAAATATTAGTATCATTGAAATCCTCTTGGTCAGGATGCTATGATGAGCTCTGCAACTGCTCCGCTTAGGGTTTAAGCAACAAGATCATACGCACTCCATCGGCCTGTTCACAGATCCGTGAGACTGTTGCTGTATGCCGTAGAAGCCTCCCACTGTTTCCCATAAATGGCAGCTCCCCAAGGAGGCATGGGATCCTCCCCCCCTCCTATCATTACGCCCTCTGACACCCCTGATCAAAATGTTCAAACCCCTATCTCTGACACCGTAGGCGCTGACGCAGGAACAAATCTGGTGCCCAACGACCCAAAGGACAGTCATAAATCCACAGAGACCCAGCCAAAGGCCTCTTTAGTTACTTGCATCCATATCACAGTAGACATAGTCAAAATAGACCTTCCAGGTCACAGAATCAATGGGCACGTACAGTACATGAAGGATCATGCCCTTATCGGCAAGTTCATAGGTCTCTGGCCAACGGAAAAGGCGCTTCAGGGTTGGATAGCCTCCAACTAGAAGCCCAAAGGTCATGTGACATTGCAGCTTGGGCCAAAAGGCTTTTTCACAGCAATTTTCAAGTGTCTTGAGGATCGAAATCACATCTTTGATGGAGGACCGTATTTTTTTAACTCAGCTGGTCTCTACCTTCATGACTGGATCGAAAGATTTAATCCGGATAAGGAATACTTCAATTGGGCGCATGTATGGATCCGCATGTATTCCCTACCACTGGAATACTGGGACGAAGAGACCCTCAAAGACATTGGCAATGGTCTCGGAGAGTTCATCAAGATTTCAGAAGAAACCAAGCTCAAAAGGTACACCTCCTATGTGCGGATCTGTGTATACATGCACCTAGCCAAGGCACTCACGGACTCGGTAAGCCTCTTCCATGATGACTTTGAATGGGTACAAACCATTTATTATGAGCATGTTTCCTTCTGCTATCGAAAATTTCATGAGCATGGCCACTTATTCAAATATTATCCTTTGAACATCCCACCCAAACCTGACAACTCAACTAAAGGCCCGGATGTTGAACGGTTCACGAAAGTCTCCAGCCGTAAAAGGTATGCCAAAAAATCTGCAGCGACTCCCCCTCCTCCTAGTGTCCCCTCCACCATCAATAGTTTTGATATCCTCTCTACCCAAACTCCTTCTGAAGATATCCCCTCACAAAATATAGCAGACATGCCGAATTTGGACAAACCTGACCCCAAGATTGCTTCTCATATCAACACCTCCTCACAGCCCTCTCACACTGATTCTCCTACTTCCACACCTCAGTCCAATATGGAGAAAGCCATCGTTCTAAGAGATTCTCAGATGGAGATTGATAACAATACCTCGCACTCTCGACTTGTCAGCTTCACCAAAGATAAAAACATGACCACACATATGGAAGAAGAACCTAAAAGTATCGACCTAGGAGATGTGGACATACTGGGCTTGGAGCAAGCTTGTCATCAAAAGGCCTATGATAAGATTTCCAGCAGGTAGATCAAAAGTTTGGAGGTCACTTTATTCAAAGCACAACAAATTAAATATTTAGGTATCCAAGCTAGCAGCCATTGGTATGGTAAAACGATCATCAAAGAGTCCAAAAAAAGAGGGCGCAAGTCAGATCTACAAAGAAAAATCATCATAGGGGAAATGCTTGTGGAATCTTGTAGATACCCCAAGCTGACTAAGTTCTATCGGCCACTCCTCCAAGTTTCCTCATGAATCTCATCTCATGGAATGTACGAGGGCTAAACATCCCCTCTAAACATCGCATGATCAAACATATGATTCAGAAATACAAGCCTTCTTTAGTTTTCCTACAGGAGACAAAATGCAACAACAATGCTTTGGAGTCTATTCTTAGCAAATCTTGGGTGGGATGCAGATCTATAACAGTTGATGCCTCTAGTGCTTCTGGAGGGCTGGCCAGCATTTGGCAGCCTCAAATCATCACATTGTCTGATTTCCATGCTTCGCATAATTTTATCCAGGAATATTTTCACTTGATAGGTACCAACTCCTATGGAAATCTTACCAATGTCTACTTCCCACAAGAAACTCAGCATAAAATTGAACTTCTCTCTACCATTTCTCTCCTTAACACGACCAGACGTCACCCTCTCTGGATCTGTGGGGCTGACTTCAATATGATCACGAATCTGGAGGAAAAAAAGGGAGGCAGAGTCAAACTGGAGTAGGATAACACAAGCTTCAAAGATTTCATACAGAGCAATTGGTTAATATATCTTGTCACCTCCAATGGCACACATACTTGGACCAAAAAAAGGAGTGGTACTCATCAAATCGCTTCTAGGTTAGATCGATATCTGATCTCTGATAATGAAATACACTTAGGAGGGGATCTTCACACCTCAATACTGGCTTTAAGTGGCTTAGATCGTTGGCCAATTCTCTTGCAATGGTCTCGCCCTAGTCAACCCAATAAAAGGCCTTTTCGATTTGAATCTTTCTAGTTCAGTCATCCATATTTTAAAGAGATGGTCATCACTTGCTGGCACAGCTTCACATCCCCTAAAGGTTCTAAAATGTATCAGTTTCAACAGAAGCTTAAATTCCTCAAATACCATCTCAAAAAATGGAATCAAAATAGTTTTCGCAACATCTTTTCTCAGCAAAAAGAACTCAACCTGCAAATGAGTGAGCTCCAAAACCACATCATCCTTGAAGGTAGAAAAAAAGCCTCTGACAGACTAGAAAGAGAACTCCAAACTAAATTAGAAGAGAGAAGGCAGCAAGAAGAAATCCTATGGCACCAAAAATCGCAGATTAGTTGGCATAAGGAAGGGGGATGAAATACTAAGTTTTTCCATCGTTCAACTATTCAAAGACGGATGCAAAACAATATTGCCTTCCTTGACAATGGCCAAGGGGAACGAATGGAGAATTCAGAAGATATAGAAAAATAATTCCTGCGCTACTATCAAAATATTCTCCACGAGCCAAACAAGAACCACCGACAAGAAATTGAGTCAATCACATAGCACATCCTAAAACTCATCATGGAAGAGCACAATATCATGCTACTCAAATTAGTTTCTCTCCAGGAGGTGGAGCAAGATATGGCCCAACTCAAATATGGAAAAGCCCCTGGCCCTGATGGCTTTACAGCCAATTTATTTCACAAATTTTGGGAGCAAATTAAACAGGAAGTTTGGGTACTGGTAGAAGAATCCCGGTAGCTCCACTGGATTCTCCCTCCACTCAAATCCACATTCTTGGCTCTCATTCCAAAGAAGGAAAATTCCAGCACTTCGGATAAGTATAGGCCCATTACGCTATGAAATGTCATCTACAAAATTATCTCAAAAGTCATTGCTAATAGACTCGAACCCCTGCTTCCTTTGCTGATCTCCCCGGAACAGACTGGTTATGTAGAAGGGCAGAAAATTCTAGATGGCATCATCCTCACTCATGAGGTCATCCATTCATTAAAAAAAAATCGAAAGGTAGGTATGCTTCTAAAACTCAATCTTTCCAAAGAATTTGACAAATTAAGCTGGGATTATATCAAGAAAATGCTTCTTTCTTTTGGCTTTAGCCCCACCTGGACACACTGGATCACGAATCTTGTCTCCACCCCTCATTTTTCCATCCTGCTTAATGGAAATCCCTCAGTGCCCTTCTCCTCCTCTCATGGCATTAGACAGGGAGATCCTTTATCCCCTTTCCTATTTGTTCTCATGGCAGAAGGACTTGGGCGACTCATTCATCATGCAACCTACTCTAATGCCCTCTGAGGTCTATCTCTTCATGAAAATCAAACTATCACCCATCATAAATTTGTTGGCGACAACATGCTATTTGGCCATCCCTCGATCACAAGAAGCCAACTCCTTTAAATCTCTGCTAGATACCTTTTCTAAAGCCTCTGGAACCACCATAAATGCTGGAAAATCACACATCTTCTTCTTCAATACTCCTGCTAAGATCCAATATAACATAGCCAGGTTACTTGGTTTCTCCATTGGCATGCTCCCCTCGAAATATCTAGGACCACTTCTCATTGAATCTGCACTCAAACACTCCTCATGGAAAGAAATCCTGGATAAGCTCGAAGCTCGTCTCTCATCCTAGACCTACAGATCTCTTAATATGGCTAGTAAACTAATTCTCATCAAATCAGTCCTCCATTCAATGCCGCACTATCTCTTTTTTGTCCTAGCTGCCCCCAAATGGGTCCTCGAGCAGATCAGGAACCTCCAACGTAATTTCTTATGGGTTTCTACAGGATTGCACAGAAAATGGGAATTATTCAAGTGGACCGAGGTCTATGTACCGAAACTAGAAGGAAGTCTAGGCATACGTGACCCTCAACACAACAACTCCACGATGGGCGCCCATATATGGTGGAAATGGATTTCAAAGCCCCACACACCTTGGGGAAGGCTACGGATAGCCAAATATGAAAACAACAGACCGAAGGCAGATCTAATCATGTTTACCCCTAAGATTACGGGTTCCCTTATTTGGAATTCAGAAAAAAAACACAACGCCTTCATACAAGCCCACAGCTTCTGGGAAATCAATTCAGTTAATCCGCCACGATTTTTGGTGGACTCTTGGTAGCAAATGCCAAAACTGGACACCCTGTTTAACAAACGAAGGTTTCAAGAAGCTCTTCACAACTCAGAAAATCATTTGGTCAATTTCTTCTGGCAACCACATTCTAGGCAAGGTTACAGACAATGGACCCCGCAACTCTATGGCCAGTCAATTGGAAGAATGAAAGATATGAGGAGCTTGATTTTGAACTCAGTCAGTGGCGAATCAGAGTCGTAAACCAAGAGGATAAGCTTTGTTGGGGATATACACCACAAGGAACCTTTGCTAAGAAAGAAGCCTATCAACTTCTTTTCCATTCTACTATTGTCCAAAAGGATCACTTATGGAATCAGGTATGGAAGCCAGGTATTTGGCCCAAAATCTCCACTTTTCTCTGGCTTCTTAGCAAGAAGCGGCTCCTCACATGGGGCACTCTCCTCAAACGTGGCTTCATTGGGCCCTCCCGGTGCCCCAACTATGCCAATAATGGGGAGGACATCCCTCATTTGTTAGATACATGTTCAATTGCAAACCAATTATGGGACAATGTAGAGAAATGTTGCAGAAGGACTGGAAGAATCAAAGGGGACATCATTAAAATCATTCGGCATTGGAATTTTGACCCTTTCCAGATCAACCTTCTCAATACACTCTGGTCTCTTCTCCCAGGATTCATTCTCTAGACCATAAAGAAATAAGAGAATTTTCAAGGATCAAAGTACCCTTGTGGACATACTGTGGACTAGTCTTTGCAGCAAAATTCAGGAAACCATTATTCTCCATCCCTGGCAGTACTCTGACTTCCCGTCCTCCACCACAGAGAAAAGTATATGGAACAATTGGAACCTCTCTATCTCCCATCCTCCCATTCCCACCACTTCTCCTTCCTTACATCATGACTCCCCTCATGTCTGGTCCCCTCCCAGCAGCAACACTTTCAAGTTGAACTTTTATGGCGCCTCAAAAGGTAACCCAGGTCTCGCAGGCTTTGGAGGAATTTTTAGAGATTCAGATGGCAACATTATTCAGATCTACTATGGCACAATTGGAAGAGACTCCAAAAACTCGGCGGAACTCAAAGGTCAATGGCAGGGGCTGCTATTAGCTAAAGAGGAAAACTATTTCCCCTTGGAAGTAGAAGGAGACTCCCAAATTCTTATGGATGCCTCTTCCCATCTTCAACTAGGTACCCTTGCCTCCAAGGTGACCACTAGTTGGAGAATTCTAACAAGGCTAGAACTCATTGAACAGTGGCTCAAAAGTCATCATGCCATCTCCTTCAAGCACATCCGTCGAACAGCCAACAAGGTAGTTGATTGCCTAGCAAATAAGGGAGTGACTCAGTCCTTCTCTCTTTACAAAGGCTCTCTTAGCAACACAAATGATGTTACACTCATACATGATTGCACTCATTTGGTGCACACGGATTCTTCTATTCCAGATGTGGGTGGGTAAATGGAATGGGGCAGTGGCCAGCCTAGCGACCAACACCTGGCCAGGCCACACGCCACCCATCATTCTCAGTGAAGGTGCCATAAATTCCTGGAGGAAGCGGGACTCAGCATTCATGTCTCATTTGCCTTGACGTTATTGCTCTGCCTCCACGGGCTCCGCCATGGCGATGAGCCCTTTTGTGTAGCCCTCTCTCACTCCGTCTACTTGCCTTAGGAGCATTTGGCCTCTCCATTTGGGTTTTCGGCTTTCTTTTCAGGTTGCCCGAGCTCCTCGGCCTCCAAATGATTGTCTTTCAGCCTCTATTGCATATTCCACACCTCCACCAGCCCCTCCGTCCTCTTCGCGCTCGTATGACCCTCTACAACAGTCGTCTCCTCCCTCAACTAGTTCTCACGGCCCTTCTTCGCTTCTATGTGCACCTTGCTCTCCGGATTCATTTCTCTCTTCCTCGTCCCCCTCCGTCTTCTCCAGTTCTCACTCCCTGTTCACTAGCATTGATTCCTGTAGCATAATGCCGCGCAGGCATAGACTTTGTTGCAAAAGAGGGGGTGGCGGCAGAGGGGAGGGCGGTAGGGGTTCACGCCCACCACTTTCCATCCACGATTTTGGCAGCCAGCCTCCTTCATACAACAACATGGGCCAATTTCACTTTTGCAGTGACCTAGCCAAGTCGCGCTTTACTCCTACCATATTAGTCTCTTTCCATGAAGAGCCTCAGGTTGGTGAAGCTTCAGGCTCCATAAAATGCCGGAAATCTACCATTCCGATCCAGCATCCTCAGGACACAAGGAAATTGATGGCGCTCCGAGTCAAGCCAGGCACAACTAGCTCCAACAGTGAGGGTGATAGTAGCGGTGACTCGACTCATGGGAAGCAAAAGCTCAACTCAGATTCAGGCTCCTCTTCCGCGTCAGAGAGTTCCTCCGAGTAATCTAAAAGCGTCGTTGAAGATCTCGTAGATTACAGCTGTCCCATAGTGGAGGAGAATCCTCCTCCACCTACAGACAACTAGCTTCTTGTCAGGTCTTGCCTTCCTTTTTTTCTTTTTAGCTTTCTGTCATGTTAAGTTTCAGGTTCAAACACATTGATGGTCACCTCCTTCGAAGCTTAAAATGATTTTTTTGTTTCTATTATGCTACTAATAACTTGATGACAGTTGGTTTCCCGATAATGGGTAGCAATTCATGGGCTGGTTTCCCGATTATGGGCAACCCTTTTTACAGTTTTTTGGTTTTTTTGAGTACGACCTCCTGTGAGGTTGACTAATTTAGCAGCCATGCAGGAAGGTCTCGCATTGTAAATTATGTTCAATATCAATAGATTAACGCAACTTAGAAAAAAAAAATGTATTAATATCATTAAACATTTGCTTGTGTCTAAATTTCTATATATGAGATACCTATTAATATTTACTTGATATATTTTATCTCACAAAAAACATTTTAACTATAAAATCAATTTATGTGACTTATATTTCAGAAATACTTATTGTTTTATTTCAAGAAAAATTAAGTCAAAGGAAAATATTTTTAACTATCATATTAAATTTTTTTAATTTATATGTTTCAAATACTAATTATTTTTTACTTTGATAAAATTTTTTTAGACAAACATATTTAACTATAATCTCAATATACTTAATTTTTGTAGACGCCATTTTAGTTTTAGAAGTATTCCAATTTCATGCAATATTTCACATATAATAAAAAATTGAATGTGTTTTCATGTTTTGACAAATAATCTTATATAATTTTTATGTTATAAACAAAATCTAATCTAATATTTGTGAGAAATGAGGTGTTGGTAATATTTAATGTTCTCAGTCTACCATACAATATGAATTTTTTAACAATGAGCACTAATCCTAGATTTGAGCATTGATCCTCTTTAACTCAACACAAACTTTATAATCTTTTTATTTTATTTTTGATTTTATTCAGCGCTCTATTTTTTTGAATAATACTAGTGTGTATGTGTTTTCTTGTTTTATATGTTGAGAATCTGGAGGGCTTATATTAATACAAATTCTCTTTTTGATAACTACTTGTGATGTATTTCTTCTTTCACTTAGTTATTCCTTCATCAAGTCAATTATCAAAATACTTAGTTAAATGTAGAAACAGAATTATGTTCGCTTCTAACTCAGTGACTTGAAGTATAGTTAGGAAGGTAAATCTCTAATTTATCTTCCTTAGCTGAGCTTTCTGTGCTTTACAAATTCTTTCCTGGCAGATAACTTTATTATATCCTTTAGTCAATTTCTCAAACCTTCAGTGACTTCTGCAATTATTATCCTTCAGCTACTTCTGTAGAGTACGTCCTTCAGTTACCTTCGTAGTTGTATCATACAGTTCTTCCTTCAGATAGGTCTGCATTCAAAAATTATTCTTGGATCTGCTTTCTTCTATACGATGTTACCTTCAGACTTGACCGCATGCCACACTGTCCTGGAATTTGATCTGTTATACCTTCAACCCAAGAGACGTGTCCGCAAATCTGTTATACCTTTAACACCTTTAGATATCCGCACTAATTCAGAGATGGCTCCGCAAATCTGTTCCCTTCTTCACGCTGTATCACCTTCAGTATAATCCACAAAACTTGCTCTTTTTCCACGCTGTATAACCTCAGTGTTATCCGCAAATACTCTTCCGCACTATTATATTATTAGCACAACTTATTATCTTTATACCGCACTATAATATTTGATGTATCTGTGATTGTTCCTTGAGATGTCCGAAAAACTGTGTGAGAAAATGATCCGCAGTGTAGTGCATATTAGTGCACTGTTCTAGCCTCTAGGCCGACCATACAACCATTTATTTGAGCTGACTTCATAACAGAGATTTAGGCCGACTATGTGAGGAGTTCCTCACGGTATGTAGAGGTTGTTTTCCAGTGTTGTTATTTGTCTTTCTATCACAAGATCTTGGAGGATACTAAATTATATTTTGTACCTAGAAGACAAACCTAATATACATCAAGAAGAAGTCTATTAACCTAAATAATAAAATCTTACTCATGAAACCCATGAAGTAAGTACAACAAAATACTTTTTATTATCTTTGTTTTATTTTCAAAATTACATAGACAACATGAAGACTGACCTGGTTACATTTTACAACATTATATATATATAGAGAGAAAAAAATATCTCTAGTTCAGGGCAATGTTTAGATTCAATAAATAAAAATAATAAAAATAGTTTTCTTCAAAAAAAAATTAATGCCACTTAAAAGAAACCTAAATAATGATATAAATAATGTGGGAAATTAGAAAACTAAAATTTTATTTACACAACAATTTCAAAATGGTTCATTGAGTTCTTTCTATCAAGATTTGACCTTCACATTTGTTCTAGAAAATCATATAAATAAAAAAAAATATAAGTTTATTTACATAATAATCACAATTGCTCACTCATTTATCAAACACTCAAAGGATTAAATCTCTCCTAGTGTAAATTCTATTTCAAGTTTTTCATTTTAAAAAGAGATTTGCATATAATGATATGTGATCTTTTTTCGCTCTTGGTAGATTGGGGGTTAATATGAATCTATATTGGTTTATGTAATGTAACTTACTTAATAATATTTCCCTCATAGATTGGGTTGTAGAGCATCTCTATGCTCAATTAAATAATTTAAACTCATGTTTTAAGAATCTTTGAGTTGATGAGAAAAAATGCATGAATATAACCATTTTAATTATAATTTATTTTTATTTTTTATTATTAAAAAATAGTATGAATAATAAAAATACAGTTTGAGTGGGCCTAATGGTTAAGAAGATGTGTTTCCTCCTAAAAGGTTATAGGTTCAGAGGAGGGTCGAGTATGTATGCCTTAGTCAATGGTAGTCTAGTCCCACAAAGAGGATCTCATACACTAAATTAGATAACAATAAAAATAATAAGATTACATCTTTATTTTAAGATAAACAATTAAATTTGTTATTTTTTTTATACTAAGTAATATTAGTTAAATTTATATATTTTTTAAAATATTATTTTATTAGAGATATTTTAAATATATAATTTTTATATTGTAAAATTTCATAAATAACATTATTATTTTAGAGAAAAAAATATTTATATTATTTAATGATTTAATAATAATGAAATTGTATAAGGTTAATTAATCTTCGATATCTAGAATTATATGAGTCTAAAATTAATTTAGATATAAACATGATTTTAAATAGTAAAAAAACTTATCTAGTAACAAGTTTCTTAAATATCATTTAATCTGACTTTGTTAGATTAAGAGTTTTTGAAGAGTAGAGATATTATAAAATTGGACATGAATATTTAGTATATTATTAATGGTAGGTTTATAAGGTTATATCTTGAAGTCTCTTTTTTAATTTATATAGTTAAATATTGTATGTATATATCATTTTTTAACAAATATTATTACATAGTAGTGGGATAGTTATTTCATAATAAGAATTTATTTTAGAAGGATTACTAGGTAGTTGGTATCAATTAGTGATATGATCCCAAGTAGTTATGGATTTATGGATTTTGATATGTAAAATATATTTATAGAGGTAAGAGAAATTGGAATGTTTTTCCTTGTGTTTTGTATTTGAAGCTAGATAAAGAATGGTTTAAAACATTCATATATTTCACACTAAGGTGTATGCACACACACACATACACTCATTACATTCAGATTACTTTATTAAATAGAGCTTCTAAGATCTAACTTATTCCTAAATTAGAGAGAGAGAGGTTGAGAGAATTTCTCAACCATCATAAACCAATTTCTCAAATAGGATGTAAGCATTAATTCCAACATCCCCTCTTAATGATTACATTACATGAATTTGTTGAAATCACTCATAAATAAAAAAAATACACAGTCATTCTTTAACCAGTTTTCAGCTTATCAATATAGGCTCCATCAAGTTGCCTCATAACCCTTGTAAAGGTGTACTCAACAAGCTGGATTCTTGAGTTCGGCTACTGAACTCCCGAATCAAGGAGCTCCCGAAGTAAATTACTGGACAACATCCCAATCTGTCGCATAACCTCATTAGGAGACCACTCCATGTCTACGACTAATGAGGGATCCTTCCTTAGGTCCAGAACTGCCATACTATCTCAACAACCATCCATGTTGAGCCTGAACTGTAGCTGTTCTAACATAGTTTAAGAGGTTCATACTCTTCATCAAATTCATCATCAAAATTCAATGGGTATTCATCTGTGGCTATGTTTTCCGATTCTTTCCCTTTTAACACATCACTGGCACGACTTCTACAATTCCATGCTGTATGCCCAATTTTCCTGCAATAGTAACATTAAATTTCACCTTTTTTTTCATTTTTATTTCTCATCCTTGATCTTGTCAGCAATGCATTCTCTACACGAGAGTTATCTTCTTCATCCTCTAGTTTTAGTCACTTTTTCTCTGCAACAAGTGCTGCAATTGACTCATACAATGTTTTTGTAGACATTTGACTCAAAGTGAAAACAACATTACTATAACTTGAAGGAAGACTATTTAGTAATATTTCTTTAGCATCTTCATCCTCCACCTTCGCACCAGCTTTAGGTAATTTTCTTAAAAGAGACATTAAATTATTTACATGACTCGACATAGATCTCTCATCATTCATTTTCAGTCTAAATAATTGCAGCTTTATGGAAAATTTTGCATTTGTAGATTTTACACCAAATAGCTAAGCCAAATGTTCCCATATTTCCTTAGATGATTCAGTGAGATATACAAGATGTAATTGCGAATTTGAAAGAGCAAGTCCAATTATGGACTTGGCTTTGTCATCTCTATTTTTCCATTGAATCAATTTTTTGGCATCTTTAGGTGCTACTTCTGAACCATTCACTATGCCCCACAAATTTTTATTTATTAATTTCATTTGTATTTTTACTTTCCATGAGGGAAAATTCAAACCATTGAATCTTTATAACACCATGAGCTCCATGAAAAAGAAGAAAATGTCACACCTCCCACTTTACGACACAATTTATTTATTTATTTATTTATTTATTTTCTATTGGGTTGCATCCTTTCCCGTTTAATGCTAATGATGCATTCGGTCAATTCGTTGTAGGTTTACATAATTAATTTCGCTGTAGTTTTTCACTACTGTTCCTTTCAATTTCCATTCATATCTACCCTTTATCTTACCACATTTGCAAGGTAGTTGTTTTTGGAATAATTATAATTATATTAATTATAATTACATCAATATAATTATAATCCTATTCCCCCCCTACTTCCATATTTAATCTTCGTTTTCTATCACATGCCTTTGAATTCGAATTCGATTTTCATATAAATATATAGAAGTGGGTTCGATTTGGTTCTACATTGGTCTCATGTGATTATGGTTCCATGGTCATGTGGACATCTATGCGATCGTTCACTCTTACCCTTTGTTGATAACCTTATAACCTTGGCGGAATTCGAATCACTAATCATGCGAGTCTGGCATTTGTCCTGCATTCTTAATTTCGTCTTGTCAACATTTATTTGAAGTTGGGCGTGTTAAATTTAACCTCCACCTAAGTATCAATTTAAACTTTTGTGCAATCAAATTTGGAAATTCGACGTCTATCTGTCTTCCACGCTGTGCATTAACCCGGTCCTGATCTCGTCGTATGGGTTATGGTGATCACGTTTCATTTGTGATCACGTGGTGTTGGTTCCACGTAACACTGAATTCATTCTACCATTTTACTGCATTCCCAACGCAATATCCACAGCGTGGCCAGGTCGATACTCATTTATTTCCATACTTTTCATATTAACTTTTTGGGACGGATAGTGTATAGTTCCTATTAACTATTCGATCCGTGGCTTTGCTCTTCGGATCTCGCCAGGTGTACGCTTCAAATGTCTTTGGATCATTAGGGTTTCATTTTTTGATCCAGACGCGTTGATATAAATCAAGCTTGGTATTGTCATGGTGGTTATTTTACCTCCCTGTTCATTTGGTTCATCGCTTGATAGTGCGTTAGTTCGCTTGATGGGTAAGACCTTCCATATGCGTTTTGAAAGTTTTCTTTCTAATATTATTTCGCAGGCTTCCCATCTCTGCTTAAGAATTTGGCTCTTTTCTTCACACCAGTGCTACGATTTTGGATTATCGTTTTATGTCTTCGGTCTAGGTTGTAATATATATGATGAATGGATAATTTCGTTTTGCAGAGAGTGCGTGTGCTTCGCATCAGGGGTTCGAATGGCTTGGTTTTCTTCCCTAGCCTTCACATTTTCTTGTGAATATTCTGCACACAGGTTGTTCTGGTGTTGTAGCCCAACCCTATCCTCAACTAAAAGGGGTTTGCGAGGGTATACATTTGGGTCTATACGGGGACTATGATTCTCGGCTTCACGATTTGGTAAGTGTTTCTTTTGACCAAGCGTAGGACGCAATGGATACTGTTCATTCTCCGGAGGTTTATAATTATTACTCGACTTCTTCCTGTCAACCTCTATTCATGAGAATTGTATATTTTTATGAAGCAGGTTAAGGATGGTTTAAGGGTTTCTCCCTTACGAGGTACGATACCCTTCTCAGTTATTATTTTTCTGGGTTCAATGTTGTTTTTATTCTCCATGTTCGGCGTCTGACTTGTATTGGTTTTGTGTCACAGGTAATTTTGACTTGTGTCGTGTTCTCCTTTTCTCCTACACAGATACGAGACTTTCCCAGACATTAACATTGGGTTCCTCGTGCTATTTGCAGGTCGGTACTAACCGCACTTTGCCAGAAGAATTCGTTCTTCTCTCCTGGATATATATTTTATCTTTGACAGTAAAATTTATAATAACGAAATTGTAATTATTGGATAGCTACAATTTAATTCCCGCTCGGAATATTTATACCTCTCTGTTCATGGGACATTATAAGAATGCTCTCGGATTTGTTCAATACATCCATATATGCCTCTGTCGTGTTGGGTTTTCATAATACCCAATTTTTTTTTATTTCAGTTATTATTACTAAGAGTATGTTCCAGTAGTACTCTCTCCTTGTCTCTTCTGACTTGGCTGGAACTACATGCTCAATCGGTGGAATTTTAAATTTTTGTTGTTGTTATATATGTATAAGTATGACATATACACATATTCATCATTTTGTGTAGTTTATTGCTTTCAGGCTCCCAGGCCATACCATGGTTAACTATATTTATAATGTGGTGATAGTTGAATGAATAATATACTGTAGAATAGATTTTCCTATTCCAGGAAACCATAGCTTTTGTGACAGTAACATTTAAATTTCTAAGGGAATTCAGTATCTCAGTTCAATTTCTTTCATCAGTTTATTGATCTGACCCTAAAGTTCAACTGCCTTTCTGTTGTTATTTTAAATAACCAGAGTGCTATAATTATCTATAACAAAATGGCACAGTAGTTCCATGCATAAATTTGAAGAAGTAAGTTGTTATAAATTTGCACAGCATATGTATCCAATTTATCTACAGGAATGAATGCATCTGTAACCCTATCTTTATGTTTAAAAGACATTGGGATTTATAATCTATTACTTACCGTCTTAATTCAGGTTATCGGGATAGACTAGGATACATATATGTTTCTATATGCTAGGTTGTGATGAGCATGCATGTTGGATATTTTCTTAACTTTCTTGTGTACTTCCATTCGATGCTATAATAGATGAATGGTTTCCTAAGATAATTTTCTATGATCAGTCTCTATAGATGATTAGTTTCTTTCCTCTGCTATACTATATGTTGCTTACATGCACAGTGTAAATTACAATTCTTTTTCTACTATTTTCCAATATAATGCAGAACTTCAAATTTTCTCTCTCATGTATGTGTATATTAAAATCATTCTAGAAATAGAAGCAGATTAAAACTAGCTCACAAATTTTTCCTGTGAAGAATAAGTATCTACAGATTTAAACCAATCAGTGGTTTAGAGACTCTGTAAGATTCTACTTCATAGATTTAAATTCTACAACCATACAGGATTTCAAGGGTAACTTCCTTTTGATCAATTCTGTTAAATGTAGAATTTATGTTCTAATCTAAAGTAAAATTTTATATGTAGCCAATTCATGCTATATAAAATGAACAACAATAAACTTAAATACATACCACTCATGCAATTGACCAACCTCCCAACCTTAGAGTCCTTCTGTCTCCTAGAACTCACCCCTGAGCTGAGATCACCTCCCTGTAACAGATCAACCCCTAATCTGTACAAGAGCAGCTTATTTAAGCTATTGTTCCCCAAAGCATGTTTCTAATTCTGCGTCCAGAATCTCAGAATGCTTTTCTTCCTGTTTGCCTAGGCTTCCCATTTTAGGGACTCTTTAAAGCTGTTTTATGCTTTTCCTCAGCTTTTCCAGCTTTTTTTACCTCTTCCCAACTACTTTCCTCATCATTGGGGAAATTCAGATTTTTCCTCAAAAATCTAAATTTAAAAATAAATTTCTTTCAAGGATTTTTGAAAGATTGTGGGGGAATATTTGCCTCTTCCATCCTCATGGATTTAGCAAGTGATCTCAAAATCTCATTTTGGTCAATCTGCACCACATCATTTTATTCATTTTCTCAATTAAATATTTAATTACATTCACAAAATATTTATCCTTTGGGGTCCACTCCCCTTAGGATTAAAGTTCAAATGTCTAACTTTGAAATTCAAGCACATGAATTGGGGGTGTTACATATTCCCCCTCTGAAAATAAACACCGTCCTCGGTGTTATTATTCAACTACTAGAGTTCATTTGGCAAATAAAAATGGATATTTTTCCATCATCTCAGCTTCCCTTTCCCAGGTAACTTCTTCAGCAATAAAGTGCTTCCAGTGCACTTTTACTCTTGCTATTGTTCTGCTTCTCAATTCAATTTCTTCCCTCTCCAATATTTGAAGCGGTTCTGGCAGAAACTCCCCTTCTGGTTCCACCTGTACAACATTCCAATTAACTATGTGAGAAGCATCATGCACATATCTTTTTAACAATGAAACATGAAATACATCATGAACTCTAACATGGGGTGGTAAGGCTAGCTTGTAAGCCACTGGTCCCACCCTTTCTAATACTTCAAAAGGACCACAATATCTAGGGGCCAGTTTTGCACAACTTCCAGCATAAAGGGTGCTCTTTTTGGGTTTAATACACAAATACACCCGCTCCCCCACTTTAAATTCTCGGTGCACTCTTTTCTTATCAGCATAGTTCTTCTGGCGATCTTAGGCTGTCTTGATGTTTCTTTGTATCTGTTTAAAAATTCTTTCCATCTCTTGTAAAGCATCTGGTCCCAACATTAGTTTATCTTCTGGCTGACTCCAGCTCAAAGGAGTACGACACTTCCTTCCATAAAGTGCCTCAAACAGACTCATTTTGATGGAGGATTGGTAGCTGTTATTATAGGCAAATTCAACTAAATGCAAGTAGTCTTCCCATTTTGAAGGCCTATCCATCACATACATTCTCAGCATATCCTCCAAAATCTGATTAGTTCTCTCTGTTTGGCCATCTGTCTGAGGGTGGTAAGCAGTACTAAAATTCAATTTAGTCCCCATCCCTCCAAATAGCCCTTTCCAAAACGCTGCTGTAAACTTAGCATCTCGGTTAGAAACAATGACTTTTGGGGCCCCATGTAATCTTACTATTTCTTTTAAAAACACATCTGCTACTTGAGTTGTTCCAAAAGTAGACTTAACAGGTATGAAGTGTGCCGCTTTGGTTAAGGTGTCCACTACCACCATTACTGAGTCATGTTGATGTTTGGTTTTCGGTAATCCTGTTATGAAATCCATGGAAACTGTATCCCATTTCCATTTTGCAATCGGTAAAGGATTTAGCAGACCAGCAGGATGCCGATGTTCAACTTTGACTAGTTGACATTCCATGCATCTATTTAAATATTCTGCTACATCTCTCTTCATTCCTGGCCAGAAAAACTTCTTTTTCAAGGCTATTAACATCTTCTGATATCCTGGATGTCCTGCATATGACTGCTTGTGGTACTCATCCAAAATTTCCCTTTTAAGAGCCGCTACATTGGGAATATACAATCTGTTTTTATAACAGATCAGTCCTTTTTGGTTTTGAGTGAAATCAGTTTTCTCCTTCTTCTGTAATTTCACCAGAAGTGTTTCATAATTTGGGTCTTGGGTTGCTGCCTTATTCACCAAATCTTCTACATCAATCTGAGCACTATTTCCAATGCTATTGATATTCTGACAAGCATTTCTGCTCAATGCATCAGCAACTTTATTTTCTTTCCCTCTAATATGTTTTATATCCATATCAAATTCACTTAAAAAAGACAACCATCTCGCTTTTCTAGCATTCAAATCAGTTTGGGAAAAGAAGTATTTGAGACTAATATGATCAGTCATCAATGTAAAAAATTTTCCAAGGAGACAGTGCCGCCACATTTTTAAAGCATGGATAACAGCTGCTAATTCCAAGTCATAGGCACTATAATTCTGTTCATGTATCTTCAGTTTCCTAGATTCATAGGCAATAACTGAATTTTCCTGTAAAGGAACTCCTCCCAATCCTTCTATACAAGCATCCGTACATACCACAAATTCTTGGTCAGGATCTGCAATCTTTAGTATAGGGGCAGTAGTAAGTTTCAGTTTTAATTGGTCAAAACTGTTTTGGCATTTTTCAGTCCATTCAAATTTGACACCTTTCCTTTGTATTGATGTGATGGGATGTGCTATGGCTGAAAACCTTTCTACAAATCTGCGATAGTAGCCTGCAATCCCCATGAACGATCTCACTGCTGAAACATCAGTTGGTACAGGCCATTCCTTTATAGCCTTTATCTTCTCAGGGTCTACAGCAAGGCCTTGTTCAGAAATAATATGTCCCAAATACTGGATCTTATCTTTAAAAAACTCACATTTGCTAAACTTGGCATATAGCTGATTTTCCTTTAGAGTTTGCAATACTATCCTCAAGTGTTCTTTATGTTCCTCTTCACTTTTTGAATTAACTAAGATATCATCTATGAATACAAGGACAAATTTATCCAAGTACTTGTTTAACACACTGTTCATTAGGCACATAAATGTGGCAGGGGCATTTTTCAAACCAAAAGGTAGGACCACAAATTCGTAGTGACCATACCTGGTTCGAAAAGCTATTTTGCTGATGTCTTCTTCTTTAATTCTAAGCTGGTGATAACCAGTCCTTAACTCAATTTTTGAAAATACTGAAGCTCCTCTCACCTGATCAAAAAGATCATCAATTCCAGGCAAAGGGTATCTATTTTTAATGGTCAACTTATTCAGTTGACGATAATCAATGCACATCCTAAAAGTTCCATCTTTCTTTTTCACGAATAGCACCGGTGCTCCCCAAGGAGATACACTCGGTCTGATATACCCTTTGTCTAACAGGTCTTGTAATTGCATTTTCAGTTCCATTAGTTCTGGAGGACTCATTCGATAAGGCGCTTGGGAAACAGGGGTTGCTCCCGGCACGAGATCGATTGAGAAATCAATCTCTCTTTTGGGGGGAAGATGAGGGATTTCCTTTGGAAACACTTCCTTAAATTCTCTTGTTACTGGTACAGCATCCAGTAATTATTCTTTTGTTTTCTGTTCTGGTTCTTCCACATGCACTGCATAAACTTGGTATCCTTTTCTAGTTGTTCTTTTTAATTGTAATGCTGAAATTTGTCTTACAAAAATAGGTTTTGGTTTACCTTTAAGAATAAAATGTTTCCCTTCCTCATCTACATAATGCAAAGTCTTATCCCAGCAGTTCATCAATATATATATATTGTTTTTGAGGGCTTAGGTGGTTGTCAGAACCTTAGTAAGGGTCATTTAAACAAACAAAATATACCTATATATGTGGTATAATTTCTCATAAGTAAATAAAGTTCAGATTATTCTGCTTAGGTGTGAAATGGGGAACCATAAGCTTTCTTGCGAATAAATTAAAAACCCTTGAACGAAGAATTGATAAGTAAAATAGTAAGAAGAAAAAAAATAATCCCATTATTCTAATAGTATAAGGGGAGTTGGATCAGTAACAGTGGCCACCACAATGGTGTAAATTGGGTATGGTTTTTATAGGTAGTATCAAAGCATCCATGTTCAACACTTGGGTTGGATGGGCTCTATTATGAGTAAGTGAAGAATTTTTAGAAATTATATAAACAAATTGTTTAGGTGTTAAAATCTAGTCTAAATAAATTAATTGAAAGCCTAAATAATGTAATGAATCTATAATTATCTAAGTACCTAAAACATTGACATGTTTTGTTACCATAAAGCAATTAAAAACTGTGATAATTTGTGAATTTCACATACCTATATATTGCATTTAATGATTTGTTGTTTTTTTATAACCATTCAATAATTTGGATTGTTTAATTGAGATGGACTGTGACAAAGGCTTTTTAAGAGCAGGAACATATGCACAATTCTTCTTTTTAATTGTTAATTATGCATTAATAGTTTATGTTGCTTCAAATATGGTGAAATATTGAGTATCATAGGTATATTGGTATGGTTGTTCTTTCATAGAAGAGATCTCCATGACAACTCCATGAATGCAAGATTCATGATCAATATTTTGTTTGTTTTTTTATCACTGGGAAGTCTATTAGTGTGTGTGGTTGACATAAATGTGGACTAGAATGGTGTAGTACAATTTTGATCAGTGACAACATGGAAATGAAGAGGTCAGGGATAAAGAAGAAGAAATATCGGTTGACCAAGGGGTAGGTAATTACTCTCTAGATTGGAAGGATACGTTGATAAGCCTAAGGGATGAAGTTAGAAGCTTCAAGGTAGATAATGAGAGAATGGTAAGAGTTCAAGAAAGAAAAACTTAGATAAATGCAGTTATATTGTAAATTCTCTTAGATTCGTAGAGACAGAGACAACTTGAGATGAGGGATAGTCATAGAGGTTGAAAGATCCTTCACGAGTCAGAGGATAATACAAATGGGGAATATGGTCGTAAGTATGAAGGTGAATATACCTAAAAGTGAGTATACTGTGAAGGGGGGTGTGCCATTTAGCACCCAAGTAGGGAAAATTTTAAGGATGGAAATTTATTTTAAAGTTTATAAACCTTGGTTAATGTTACTAGTCCCTAACATGCAAAATGTAAAATTTTTACCGATATGTTTGTAAATAATATTCAAATTTATATTGATTTTATATAGCCTCTATAAAAATCTGGCAATTTTTAAGGTAAAATAATTTTATGATATAAAATTTGGTTGAATAATTTATAGGAAAAATGAAAATTTGTGAATCTTTTTTTTTGGTAAAAACATAGAAAATTAGCCCACCTGCGAATATTAGCCCTAAATTTTTCTGTGATCCTAAGAGGAGGAACCAACACACATATGCATCATTATAGTAGACCATTTAGTTCTTCTACCATCACTCTCATCATCACCATCATCATCATTAAGAAATAAACGAAAATGATTACATGCCTAAGGAATTCAAGAAAGTTAAGCCACCTAAATTTTATGGGGATATGAAGAAACAAGGAGAGGCATGAGAAATTTTTTCAAAATTCTTGACTAATTTGAAAATATGAAATCCAAGATTTCCACTTAAAACTTGAAGGGAAAAGAAAACATATGGTGGGAAGGTCTAAAAAATGTTAGAGGAGTTGTTAAGACAGAATTGGCTTGGACAAATTTTGAGAATCTCTTTAGATAGAAATATTTGTCTAAGTGTTATTATGATAGTAAGGAAAACGAGGTCTATGAACTCAATATGGGGTAATTAACAAATGATGAGTATGTTACTAAGTTCTTGGAAATGTTGAGGTATGTGCCCTATCTCAAAGATGAGAAAGCGAAGATTTAAATATTTAATCAATGGGCTACCTATCACATTAATGGAAAAAATTGAGTTTTTTGCACCTCATACTCTAAAGGATGTCATTAAGAATTTGAAACACTATTATGAGAAAGCCAAAAACAAAAAAAAAAATTACGGGTAGCTAGTGGGCAAAGAAAAACGATGGAAACACAAAGAATTGTTTAAAGAAAATTTCATAAAAGATGGAAGGTAATCCTTCAACCCATATACATTAATTTTAACAGAAGACTAATTTTGTGAGTAAAAGAAATGTCTAAGAAACTACATTGGAGAAACGTATGTTTGAGGGCAGTGAGAAATTAAAATATTGGTCATGTGGTGAAAACCATAGAAACGGGGATTTTCCACACCAGTAAATTGTTGGACCAAATATTTATAGCGTGAAATGTTAAATTTATGCAACTGTAGTAAAATTCCACGTTGGACATTTTAGTTGGTCAAGATGATAATTTCATTAGATTCCTCTTTTCTAGAGGACCAAAATCGACCTATAGATCGCCCCAATCGGTTAAGGCAAAGTTAAATTATAAATTACTTTATTTATTAATGAAATGGAATGGGTCGGACTCAACACATGTGGATTTATTGAAAGCCCTAAGTAGTCACTCACAAAATATATAAATAGAAGGTACCTCAAGCTCATTCTCACACATTCGCTCATGATATTTTCTTCTTTCACTCTTTGTCTTCGATCGTATTTTCTATTTTTCTTCACACAGGTTCGACGAAAGAAGCTTGCATAGAGTTCATAATCATAGGCAAGAGGCTCAATCTTATCTAGGGCTTCTAGGCCATAGTCACAGGCACATAACTAGTGAATCAGGCTAGATCCGTGGGAACAACATGGAAAGGTAGCGACGAAGCTGCCATAGCCACAGGAAGAGCGTGACAAGGTCACGACTAGGATTTAGAGACTAGGTCAAGTTGATATCGAGTAGAGCCAATGGAATAGTGTGTGTTACCAATGACCAAGGGAGCTATAGCTATAAGCACAATGTCTTGAGGTCCCAACCAAGGGTTTTTGTGAGCAGATCTGAGTTAGATAATATTTAGTTTCTTGCGCAGTGCTTTCATACATTAGTCACTTAGTCATAGATGTTTCTGATGTGTCTTTGATAGTCTCCTGGATTCATGTCAAGGATTTTATAGTTGATGTCAGTTGGTTTCGATGATTTATTGTCTCCATGTTTCTTGATTTTGTATATCTAAATATCTGTAGATTTCCTCAATATATTTCTACTAAAGATAAAGCCCTCAAAGATGCATCTACTATTCTCCTATGTTTTCACTCAGTGAAAATAGTGTTCAATAGTATACTATAGGCAGTGCTAGTGCATTACAATTCTTAGAATCAGGATTCCTAAGCTGAAGTATGTTTATGGGTATATTATGCATGTGCTAGTATTTTTAATGCATTATGAAGATATGGGGAAATGGATCATTGTACTCTTCTCTGCTAAATCATTTTATGCCAATCTAAGAAGAAGAAAGGAATAATTTTCAAGGTTTTTCCCCATACTGGGTTTTTCCCTGGTCTCAGACCAATCCTAGTGTCTATACATGTGCATGTTTTTCTTCCATTTTTTTTTATGATCCATTGCATACATGATTACGATATTATTCTTTCTACATAGTTGTATATGTCAATGGTTAATAATGTAGATCTGAATAATGATCTAATGATCTGGGGTGCAATTATCATGTTATTGAATAAATTAAACTATTAAAGAAAAGAACAATGTAGCCCTACGAAAAATTAGCATGAAGGAGGATTGCACATAGGTTGATGTAGCTCAGAGCCTACCCAAAAATTATTCAGCAGTAGAAAACCGCCAGGAAGACCACCAGGCATCCATCATGAAGATGGAAGGTAAGTCGTGTGATCAAATTATTCTTTTCTAATTGATCTAGGTTCTAATTACAACTATATTATTCTAGAACTTGTCTAAAAATGAAATTTGGATAAGGAATTGCATGAAGAAACCCAGATGGTTTCATTGGAAACTGAAACGAAAAGGAGGATCAACCATTGGTTGAGATCATGTACATTTGAGTTTAGTGATATGCCTACAATGAAAAACATAATATATTACCATTGTTTTCATACAACATGTTATTGGGCATGGATTGGCTATACTTTCACAAGACCAAAGTCTATTTTTTCAAGAAGGAGATTGAGTTCTTAAATGAGTAGGGAAAAAGAAGGGTGTTTTAGGCAAGGAGAAAGCCTACTTCAATAAGGCTGGTCATGGACATGTAGACCAATCGTAGAAGCATAAGAGGATGCATGTTGTATGTATTACAATTCTTAGATAATGGGGAGGCTAGAAGGGATGCTGATACGAAGGAGAGGGAACTCCTCAAAAGCTACCAAAAAGTGTTTCAAGTAGAGGTTCTTGGATTACCTCCTCATAGAGAGGTAGATTTCTATATTGAGTTGGTATCTAGGGAAGTACCAACATCCAAGTCACCATACAAGATGAGTACATCTCAGTTGGTGGAGCTAAAATTGCAGCTAAAGGAGATGTTGGATAAGGTCTACATAACGATTATTGTGTCCCCATGGTGATCATGTGTATTGTTTGTAAAGAAGATGGATGGAACCCTTATATTATGCATTTATTATAGGAAATTAAACAAGGTAACCATAAAAAATAGGTACCCATTTCCAAGAATCGATTATCTCTTTCATCAGTTGACGGAAGGAGCAATGTTCTCCAAGATTGACCAGAGGTCAAGATATCACCACGTGAGGATCAAGGAGGAGGAAAATCAAAAGACTACATTTAGGACAATATATTGGCAATACAAGTTGCATTGGTGCCCTTTGGGCTTACTAATGCCCTTGCCATGTTCATGTTCTTAGTGAACACTACTTTGTGTCCCTCTCTAGACAAGTTTGTAATTGCATTTTTCGATGAGATATTAGTGTATTCAAAGATTGAGGAAGAGAATGTGAAGCATTTGGTTGCAGTAATAAAATTTCTAAGGGAGCATAATCTATATGTAAATATTTCAAAGTGTGAATTATTCCAGTCACAAATACACTATTTGGGGCATATTTTCTCCAAGGAAGGGATATCAGTTCATCCATAAAAGATCAAGGCCATAATGGAGTGGCCAATACCAAAGAATATGAGTAAGATTAGATCCTTCATGGGATTGGAAGGTTTCTATAAGATATTTTTCAAAAATTTCTCCAAGATAGGTCATCCTATCACATCCTTGTAGAGAAAGGGAAATATATTTAAGTGAATAGCTCAATGTGCAGAATTTTTTGAGAAATTGAAGCAATTGCGCACAAATGCACCAGTATTGAGGATTGCCGACCGTGAAAAGGAATTTTTTATGTGCACATATTCTTGCAAGGATAGAATCGATGGAGTCTTGATTCAAGAAGGGAAGGTAGTATGTTAGGAGTCCATGAAATTGAATGGACATGAGGTAAAATATGTGACTCATGAGCTACGGTTGGTTTCCATCATTCACACATTGAAGATGTGGAGGCATCACCTCTTTGGCATAGAATTTACACTTATGATAGACCATAGCAGGCTTAAGTATTTTTTTTAGAAATACAAGTTGAACAGAAGATAGGATAGATGGATGACCATACTAAATTAGTTTGACTTTGAAATGAAGTACATTAAAGTCAAGGAAAATAGAGTTGTTGATACTCTTAGTAGGAGGAATCAAGTGAAACACGTGGAAGCTATAAGATCATATCAAATGGACCTGGTAGAAAGGGTTAGGAATGAAGGAAAAACATGATGAAAAAATACGAGAAAATGAAAGATAAGCTACTACAAGATGTTGGGGATGAAGAATTACACCTTAGTGATGATAGCCTAATAAATTTTAAAAACATAATTTATGTGTTGAATAATGAAGAATTGAAGAGGCTCATAGTGAAAGAGTTTCATGTCAAGTCTTATTTAGGCCATCTAGTGTATTAAAAAACTGTTACAACCATTAAAAATATTTATTTTCGGGAAAAATTGAAGAAATAAGTGGTTGATTTTGTGGCTAAATGTATATAATGCGAGAAATTAAAGGTTGAGGACAAGCATACAACAGGTTTATTACAGCCCATTCGTATTCCATAATGGAAATGGGAGGTAATATCCATGGATTTGTCATAGTTTTTTTGAAAAAGCTCCAGGTACCATGATGCAATCATGGTACTTAATATCAGGTTGAGAAAAGTGGTTCATTTTGTAGCAGTAAAATCCACTAATTCTACTAGTGAGGTGGAAAAAATATTCATAAAGGATATTGCGAGACTGTATGGTATCCCCAAGAAAATCATTTTTAATTGAGATTCTAAATTCCCTTCACAATTTTGGAATGAACTATTTTCAGGTTTGGGGATAGATTTGGCATTCAACACAACATATCATCCACAAATAGAGACGATGAATATGATCCTTGAAGAAATGTTGAGGATGTATGTAATTATACAACCTAAGAAGTGGGATGAGTATTTACCACTTCTAGAGTTTTCATACAATAATGGACACCAATAATCCATAAACATGAGTCCATTTGAGGCATTGTATGGAAGGAGTTGCAATAATCCTATCAACTTAAGTCATCCAATGAAGAAACTACATATTGGGATTGATATGCTCAAGGAAATGGAATAAAAAATTTAGGTCATAAAGTAGAATTTAAAGGTGGCACATGATATACATAACAGTTATGCAGACCAACATAGGTTTCATAAAGAGTTCCAAGTTGTGGAACATCTTTACTTGAGAATCAAACCCAAGAATACTTGTTTTAGGATTGGCCATGTGCCAAGTTGGAACCATTGTATTGTGGGAATTTCAAGATCCTTGAAAGGATTGGACCAATGGCTTACAGGCTGGACTTACCTCCTCCTATAAAATTTCATGATGTTTTCCATGTTTCTATGGTTAAAATATATGTATATTATTATAATCATGTGATTGACTAGTATATGCTATAGGTGGAACCAGAGGGAGAGTTCCAGCTAGTGCCATTATGCATTCTAGACCAGTGGAGACTCATGCTCACGAATTGAGTCATAGAGAAATTCAAAGTGCAGTGGAGGCACTTTGGGCTAGAGGAAGCCACTTGGGAAATGATTGATGGCATGAAGTCTAGTTACCCACTTTTGTAACTTGTTGAAGAAATGCATATATTTTTGTAAATACTGCATTGAGTTGTACATATAAATATCCATGAAAAAATATGTGTTTATTTTGTTTCTTCTGGTTTCATATGAGTAGAATACCATTGAGGGTAGTGTTTCCCCAAGGACGAGGGGTTTTTGATGGCCCCAACCTGATTCCCCTCATGAAAATGAAGTGTAAATATTTTCACATGATGTATTAAAAATGTGCTAAGTCAAGGGACACATATTACAAAGTTGAGGAGGTCTCTTTCTTTGGATATCTATGGCTTCTTTGTACAGGGAATTTGAATTGCTTTGAAGGACATTAAAGGCTATTTGGTGTGTTTTAATGGAAGGGTATCCTGGCGTTATTGGGACAACAAGAGAAGTACGCAAACCACACTACCTTGGAGAGCACTCACAAGGTAGGGAGGAAATAAATTAATGAAGGGGATTGTGCTTCCTGCTAGAATGTTGATGATAAAAAACTATGTAGGAGAAGGAAAGATGTGGATTTCTCCCTCACTAAATACATTCACTTACACTCCTTACTCCTAGATTCTCATTCATGCAAAAACAGGAGGATATGTATTCAACAACACATGAGGAGGAACAAAAAAGGAGATTGAAAGAAGAGAAGAGAAGAAAATTTAATGGTCATTTCAGTTCGAAGTGATGACAGTTGGATGATCTCTCTGTGGTGAGGAATAAGGCCTCTCATTTCCCTCTATTTCTAGAGGTTGGAGTTATTCTTCCTCTAGAGGCCCTTAATGTCTAAGTTGGACGATTGTTCCTTCGATTCCTCGAAGGAAGATCTCTAAAATCATACCTATTGTGTGATTTTATAGTGGATTATTGAGTCCCCAAGGTGGGTGGACTAACTATTTTTTGCTAGAAGGGTCGAGAATAGCTCTCGGGATTCCTTGTTTAATGACTAAATATCATTTAATAGCTGGAGGGTGGATGAAAGAAGCCTATGGATTCCCTATGCACCATTGATCTAATGAGTGGCTAGTGGGTGGATAAAGGAGGTCCTTTGGAGACCCTATTTCAACTAGAAGTTAGTGTTTTTATCCCTTATTCAAGCCCCTTATTCTATGGAATCTGGTTCAATGGGTTTAGATGGAAGAGAGCTTGGGTACAATTATCTAGAGTTAGGACTAGGATAATGTTTTTTGGAGGTCCCTTCCCCGGGGATGTGAAAGGGGGAGCAGTTGAAAAGCATTGAGATGTCCCAAAGTGGGATGTCATGGCACCACAACACCGTGGAATAATGAGAAGCCAAGAATATGTGGAGGTGTGGCCCACCAATCCATGTAGACCTAGAGGTTTACACCTCAGAAGTACAAGGTGAGATTTAGGGTGATGGAGATGGGATGATGTGTCCTGGAGGTGCTACCCTAAAAGTCCAAATGGGATAATGCAAGGAAGTCATCGAGGTGAAGCATCTGGATGATGTGTTAGCTCAGGATTAATTTTCGTGACCAGAGTAGAAATAACCGTTGTGTATTGGCCATGGTTAAGGATTATAGTGAAATAGTTCTCAGGGTGGGGCCCTGTTTGTTTATAGAATGGTGGAGGATCATATTCAGAGATCGACAATGTGGGAACCCCCCTTAGGGTTACATCAACGGGGAGGTAACCCCCCACACACACCATTGATCTAAATTTTGATATCAATGAACCATATCTGTGTGCACATGATGTTAGTGGGGCGGAGTACCCCATGTGTAAGTCATTGATCCACTGGACATAATCCTGACCGTCAGATATGTTAATGGATGGTGGGGTCCACCAGAATGGGAGGCATGGTGATCCGCTATTAGCATTGGCATTAGTGGCATTAGAGAAATTTTGAGGTATAGAATGGGACTCCTAATGAAATTATAAAATAATAGTGGAAATAATAAAATAATATTAGATTACATCATAAGATTTTAGAGAGAAGAAAGAAAAAATTACTTTTTGAACTCATATTTTCAACTTATCTCCATACGATTTTACTCAAATCTCAAGAAATATTAATTTTTGGATGCATAATTTAGTTCATCATCCAAGTTATGTCCATGTTTCATACTTTCAATGAACCATACTACACAAAAATTGAGAAATACATAAAATAAAATATTGCAATCACATTTTTCATGTATTTCTCATTTTTTCTGCAGCAAGGTCCATCAAAAGTATGCAACATGGGTACTCCTTGGATGATGAATTAAATTCCACGTCTAATGAATGCTCCAGCTTAAAATTTGAGTAAAATGGTGAATTATTTTTTATTTTTTATTCTTTTTACTTTTTTACTCCAAAAATGGTGAATCATCCCCATGGTTGACATCATCATCTTGAATCTTATTGTTTCTTATAAATTTTATTTTGGTTTGTCAATTTTTGTTTTCAGGTCGTTTTTAGACATCAAAATTTCTCTAATGACAGTGGAATCGTCTCACGCGTCAAAGCGGAAGTGACGTGGTCGATTTTTATTAGTGCCACGGATGCACATGTGGCATGGTGGCCACCGTAGGCATTCCACATGCCATTTGAATTGTAGGGGAATTATATATATATAGATATATATATCTGTGTGTGTGTGTGTATGTTTCTAACATTATATTAATAATAGTCATTCTCGAGGCCTAAGGTGGATTTCAAGACCTTAGTAAGCGTCATTTAAACAAATAAAATTTACATATATGTGTGGAAATTTTTCTCATAAGTAAATAAAGTATAACATTATATTAATAATAGTGGTTGTCGACACCTTAGGTTGATTTTGATACTTTAGTAAGGGTCATTTATAAAAATAAAATATACATATATATGTGGGAAAATTTCTAATAAGTAAATAAATTACTGATTCATGTGCTCAGGCACAACATGTGTTACCATAAGCTTCTTGTGAATAAATTAAAAGCCATTGAAGGGGGAATTGATAAGTAAAACAGACAAAAGAAAACAAAAATTAATCCCATTCTTCTGAAAGTATAAGGGGAGTTGGGATAGTAGTAGTAGCCATCCCAATGGGGTAAATTGAGTGTGGTCATTACAAATATATTAATGTTTTCAAATAACACAATGATCTATTATTCATGATGTAAAATTATGAATTGGAAAAATACACACAAGAAATACAAATGGAATCACATTGTTGGAATTCCTTGTAAACAATGTCAGTAATCCTATGAGTAGTACCACATCAAAAAATATTTGTAAATGTAAGCTTACTTCAATATATGTTTCTATATTTCAAACGTTCCTTAGGTATACCTAAAAGAAACCCTAGATCAATTCATCAACCCTCTTGTTTCTATAGTACACTAGGAACAACACTTGTGGAGATCACTTTTTAGTACCAAGATAATCAAATTATATGACTAAGGGCATGATTGACCCTCTATAGTTAGTGCTCTAATATATTGAGATGAGTACTATTGTTGGAGCCCACAATTATATCACAAAGTTATAGCACCTAATACTCCTCTGTATCTAGGACCTTACAATTATCTAGCAAAATTCAAACATCATTGCATAAAGTAGGTATTTGAAGATTATGCCACCGTGGTAATATTTACCTAGGAGTATTAGTCCTATAGGAGTAGTACATAGAAAAAATATTGTTGAAAATATCAACACCATTGTTGGACATGAAAAATATTCCTTGTGTCATGTTGATTGCTTGGACCTCCCTCTCATGTAGTTGTTTAAAAAAAAAAAAAATGAGTGGACTCAACAATACAATGATTTAATATACATATAAATGGAGCATTTTCAAGCTATTTATAACAATGAGATAGTTTGAAAATTACACCTCCACAAAATATTTGTTTTTCCATGGTTTAGACTTGTAACATGGCCAAATTAGAAAACCAACAATGCAAGCAAACTATGCAATGCAAATATCTATATAGTAAGGTTATTGGCATTGAGGTTACATTCATTTTTTTAAATGAAGCAATGAAAATCAAAATGAAGTATTGAATTTTTTAACAATCTATTTGAAAATTGATATGTCAATAACAAATCCTGATCCAATCAAGGAGGAATCCCTAGCTTATCAAGAGTAGGCCACACACATATCATTACAGAATAAATGCCTCCCACACTTTTTCAATCACAATTCCTTCCATTAGTTTGTAAAGGTAGAGATGAGAAAATTTTATGGGTTCAATTCCTCATGGTAAGTTACCCAACTAGAACATTACTTCTCTCTCCATAGAATTATCAATTACTTACACAAACTAAAAATTTCAGTGTTATATTAACATGCTAAATGTTGGTAGTGGTGACAATGGTATATCAAGCTATTAGGGGAATTTTGAGGTAAAATATGATTCTCAAAATAAAATTTGTATTAATAAGATCAACTTTAAAATAACTAATAATATTTAAGATGATGATGATATCCTCCAAGGTAAATATTTTTGGAGAGAAAAAAGAAAAGCTAATTATTCTAATTGTATTTTTGGTTTATATCATTATAGGTTCAATCAAATATCAAGTGTACGAAGTCATTGAATGTGGAGTCTAATTATGCATTCAATAATTACCCATTGTGCATACTTTTGAGTAGACCCACACAAGAAAAAAAAAACATAAAAAAACATGCTTCTTTAATGTATTTTCATTTTATTTTTGGATGGGTCGACTCAAAAGTATTTAAGGTGGGTACTCATTGGATGTAGAATTAAATTTTACATCCAATGGGTGCCTATTATTGACATTTTAGTAAACATATAAGGAAATAAGTTGAAAATACAATAAAACATTTTGGTTTCTTTATTTTCCTTTAAAAGATCATATCTTCTTTTATTGTTTTAGCTATTTTTTAATTATTTTCCTCAGGAGTCCCATTTTATACCTCAAAATTACCCTAATATGACATATAAAGTTTACATTGTCTAGCGTCAATTTATGGGAATACTTCATGCTTCTTTTGAATGTGACACTCATAGTTTGGGATGCCAAAAAATACTACACCAAATTGTCATGGTTATGAAGCTTATCATAGCCTTTAAGAAATTAGTGTTTTGCATAGAGGACCGATTAGATTTATATTATAAATAATGTTTCATTAATTCTTTCAATGATGAAACTAAATTTCATGTCATGATACACCACCCATAAACATCGTTGGAAGTTTTTAACAAAGCTAAAGAAGTTGGGATAGTAATAAATGCACAAACCAATAGATGTTTATTCACTAATCACCCTTACTCCCTTATGGTAACTAGACTTAATCCAACTCACAAATATCATACATCTATATGTTATCCCTTAAAGATAATTCCTCCATGTTTTCTTTTGCTATAATGAATGATATTTCAAATGGAACAAATGTAAAGACTATAAATTATTTAAAATTGGTGTATTTCCACATCACTATTTAGAACGAATTGTTGCTAAAGATACTCTTGAACTAGCTATGGAAGACACCAAACCCCCATGAAGAGAGAACATCCTTCCAAGCTCCATCCAAGGAACCCCAATTTTTTCTTCACACCTTATCATGTTTTTTAACACCACAAACCTTGAAATTAATTGACTACATCAAGAATGACAAAGTGATTGTGTTAGATGACAATAGTTGTACCAAAAATTTAATCTATGAGAGATTTACATAATACACCCACTATTATGTACATCCCATATATAATTTTAAAATTATAAGAGCCACTGGTCGGATGATTAAATTTAGGAGGGAATGTGATAAGAAAAATGGGTGAGTATAATCTCAAAACTTATCTATTTTCCATTTAAATAAATTGTCCTCATATAGGGCTAAGGCCAAAGTGGTCGCACACTTTTGGGATCAGTCACCATGGATTTGAAGAAGTTACATGTGAGCTTCATATGAGAAGGTCGAAAACACACCATTAAACAGCTTACTTTGGGTTATACTCAATATGTAGCCTCTAATCATATGGATCATTTGTTGAAGAAAAGATACTCCAGTATTATTGTGCAATTCAATTCCATAAAGTTATTTGACATCACACCATTAGAGATTCACCCTAATTTATATTTGTTTATCTCTAAGCATAATTATGTATTTAAAATTCCATAAGGTTTTCCACCTTCACACAGGGATCAAAACCATAGTATTAGCCTCGTTCTGAAAATTCAACCACCAAATTTGTGTCCCTTTAGGCACCATTTTACATAGAAAGGTAAAAAATGAAAATGTCATTAAGAAATTATTGGAGGCATGAGTCATTCATAATATTACTAGGATTTACTCATCACTAATAGTTATGGTCTTCAATAAGGGAGGTATATTTCACATGTGTCCTAATTTTTTAGACCTTTATAAGTTAACAATCAAGGACAAATTTCATATCCTATTTATTGATTATCTCTTGGATTGACTTGATTCAGCCAAGATTTTTAAGAAAATAAAATTATGTTCTAGATACCATCAAATTGATATGAAAGTGAAAAATATTGCTAGTATATATTTTCAAACAAATCAAGGTCGTGATGAGTTTTTAATGGTGTTTTTTGGCCTTCGTAAGAATCCACGAAAATTCCAGAGCCCCATGAATAAGATATTTTAACCACTCCACCACAATTTTGTGATTATATTGTTTCATGATATTTGATCTCTAATAATATTGGAATAAAACATTCACATATTAATAAATAATTTCAACCCCTATAGGACCACCAAATATTTGTGAAATGACCAAATGTGATTTTAAGGCTTCAAAGTTTAAGTACTTGGGTCACATCTCAAGAAATAAAGGAGTATGAGTTGATCTCAAAGTCATAGCAATGAAAGAGTGGCCCTATAAACAATCCATAGATATATTGCATGGTTTTGGATTTATAGGGTACTATACGAAGTTTGTAAAAGGCCATGAAATAACTATTTTAACCTAAGTACTACAAATAATGCTTTTATTTGGAAGGAGGCCATAGGAAAAACATTTTGAACTCTAAAATATGTCATCTACACCATTCAACTATAATATATTCCATGTGCACCACTTAAATATTAACTATGACATATTTTAATAAGAATTTTGTCTTGGAATGGGATGCATCTAGTAGAGGTCATGAAGTAGTACTAATGCAAGAAGGTTGGCCATTCATTGGTAAGAAATTAATGTCAATAATTTGGGTAAATATAAACATGATAAAGAGATGATAATCATATTGCATGCCATAAATACCTAGTGATTATGCTTCATCAAGTCATGTTTCTAGTTCAAGATTGACCATCATGGTCTAAAGTAATTTAACAAAGGTTATCATCACCAAAAAATCATAAGAGGGACACGAAGATACTCAAGTATGAATACAAGATTATATATAAGAAAGGTGAAATAAATTTCATAGCTAATGCCTTATCTTTACAATTGGAGGAGGATGGATTGATTTTCACCTTAGATTTACTAATTATAGGTTGGCTTGAGGGATACAATCAAGAATGGTTGGAAAAATATTTTAGAATTAAACTTGTTCATAACATCTAGGAATATCCCAACCCTCTTAAGAGGTATATATGGTCGCTAGATACATTGTAACATAGAGGACACATTGTTCTAGTAAAAAATTCTTCCTTAAATTGAAGAATTTATAGGAATATAATTCATTACCTAAGGTGGCCCCCTCTATATTTCTTAAAAAAATATGAACAAAACTAAGATATATGTATTTTGTAAAGGGATGAAAAATAACACAAGATTTTATGGTCACATGTGACACTTAACAAAGAAACAAATGGGAAATAGTAAATGCACTAAGGCCATTACAATTTCTAATGATCCCAACATCATTATGGATTTTACTATGGGACTCCTAAGGGTGGGAAAAAATATATGTGATCATGGTGATAGTCAATTGTATCTAAAAAATATGCTAATTTGGTTTCCTATTACATTGATTTATCCCATCCTCAATAGCTCAAGTATTTATTGATTATATTTTCAATTTCATAAATATGCCCACTTCCCATTATCTTACATTACAAACCTACATTCACTATAAAAATTTAGAGAAATATATTTAAGCTATACAATACCTAACTAAAAATTAGTGCTAATAATCACCCCCATATAGAGGGTCAATTTGAAGTGGTCAACAAGTATGTAGAATCCTATTTGAGACGATTTAACTCTTAAAATCCACAACAATGATAGCAATGGTTTCCCCTCACTAAATAGTGGCACAATAAGTTTTATCATAGAGCTATCAAAATGACCACATATGAGTTAGTTTATGGCCAAAATGCCAATCACTTTATATTTACGAAGTTCTTATAAGGTTCAGGTAGTGGATCACACATTCCTCACTAGAGAAGCCATTCTCCACATGTTAAACACAATTTTTGTTATGGATAAAAAAAAAAGGAATAAGAAAACGAAAATCACTTAGAATGGTGTTTTGCAACATGGTCGAGATGTTTCTTCAACATCAACCATACAAACAAACATCAATCAAAGATTAAAAAAACACCTTAAAACTTAGAATCCAGGTTTTATTGGCCCTCTAAAGTCATCCAATACGTTAGAAAATTCATTTAGGAAATTTTCATACCACTCCATGATTTAGCCTATATTTCATGTACATTGCCTAAAAAAAATTGTGGGATAGAAGTGCAAGTTTCTAACAAACCTATCATAACTTGGCGAGGAAGACTTCTATTGGCTCTAGTTGGTACCAATATTGGGTACTGGAGAGAATCAATTGTGTTAGTACATGATAAATGAAGTATTGATCTAGTGAAAAGACATTCAACGTAAATATGTAACATGGGAATAACCAAGAGCCTACATCAATTCTCCAATTTTCATCCTTGATAAGGATAATGCTTTTGAAGCCAGGGGGAATTTTAGGGTCCCACTCTAACCTTCGTACTTTAATATGCATAGTTAATTGCTATATGTGGCCATACCCTTTAAATAATAGCCAATTGGATAATGGTGAATACTTATTGAATGTAATAAGGCTCTACTTTACGAGATCCACTAGGTAGTTTGTGCCCATTAATGACATCATGAAAAGTATTAAGGTTTTTTCTGTATAAAATATATTCATAGGTGTATGAGATAATTAAACATTTGTACTATGTTATGTATTTTGAAATATTCCAAGTGTACGGTCACCCAACCTTAAGAGGAAATTGAGTAACGTATTATTATTCTAATTAGTAACACAAGGGTATCTTTATAACCTCTTTCTTTTCATATCTAATTTATGGTTAATCTACAATTTTATTCTCTTTGTACCTCGTTATATTATAATTTTGAGGGGTTAATAAATGCATGTAGAAAATGATAAAAGAGAGTGGTGCATATCTTCAACTATTATTTTACCACAAATTTAAACACTTTATTTATCCCAAAATATATCATAATCTATTTTTGGGTTATACCAAGTACGACATTCAATGTAAAAGGGATGCACTCTCACCTAACTTAAGAAGTATTTGTGTTATTTATTAAATGCATAGTGTTTGGAAAATTCCCTGATCGGGGTGTGAAGTGAGACGTGACGAGGGGGCTTGTCATGATGGGAAAGTGGTGTGATTGGAATGTGATGAGGAAAGGAAGGTGGGCACCTTTTCATGATGGTAAATTGGCATGATAGGAGTGCCATGTAGAAAGGAGGGTGGGTGGATCGTCCAACGTCACCTTAAGCCGAGAGATAATGTGGGAAGACAAGGGGAGATGATGTCATAAAATAATGGGGAAGAGCGCTACAGCTGGAGCTTGCTGGAAATGAAAAGGGACAAATCGAATTTTTTCATCTTAATGTTAGAGAGAATGGTAACAACTACGAAGCTAGTATACCTGGAATCGTGGCCAAGGAAGTGGATGAAGCGGGAAGGTTATTCGTTCGAGCAGCACTGCAACTGGTATGTATCCTCGTACTTTGTGTTATCGTTTCTGTGGGCTGTCGATATCGAAGGGTGGAGTACTCAGAAGCCATTACAAACCCTTAACCTGGGGGAGGGGGAAGGAGAAAGAAAGTTGTCCTTGTCTATCTGGTCTATGCCTGTGTCAATCACCGTGCCGAAAAATTGAGATAGGGCCGGATATGGGAAGCCATTAATATGGTATTATGATTGTCCAAATTTAATTTCTCTGCAAGGTTTTCTGATTAATGTCATTCCTTGTTGAAAGGGTGGGAGACAGTTCTTGCATGAGGTGGGTATGCCTCAAGTGTTTTTCCCCTTAGTGTCAAGTAGGTACTACTATGAATTGAAACAAACTTCGATCCCTGTCAAAGCTAATTCTTGTGGTCATGGAGCAAGATGGTGATCAAAGGAGTTGGGTATGGATTTTACGTCCCAACCTTGACTATCAAGATGGTACTACATGTGGATGTATTCATTTTTTATTTATGGTTTCGGTACCTCATTTTATTTTTCTGGGAAAGGAGACTGCCAACCCAATCAAGGGAAGCATGAATACTTCTATTAAACACTCTAGCGTTGAGGGCATCAAGCTCATGAAAAAGTAATATCAGTCTTATAATTTCAAGGGCTCAAACTAGGCTAGCGTTAGGGAGAGGAACCCGAGCATAGCCAATAAAATATTTCCATGCAAACAAAGGAACATAACTAATGATGAGGTGGTGGGTTGGAAAGCTACGACAGTCAATAAAAAGGGAAGGAATTAGTTTCGTCTATACTAAACAATGATATTTATTTTTTATTTGTACAGGTCTTCCTAGCCTCCTTATCTATTCGGTATCTGAAGGGAGGGTGGAAACCCCAGTTGGATTTGGGTGAAGGTACAGTGTTTGGGAGACCCTGAAAAAATAAAATGGTGAAAGCGTAGACAGGTAGGGGAAACGCAAGGAAGAGAAGCCAAGATGGGAGGGCATAAAATGTCAAAGGAAAAGAGAAGGCATGAAGTAGAAAGCTAACTCAAAGGAAACATGGTACCAAATCTGAAAAGGAGAACATGCAAAATCTATTGCTTATGATATTGGGACACCTGCTCAGGTAAAATTTTTGATATCAGGTTAGGAGCAAGACCTCAATACTAAAGTTGAGGGTGACATTCCAGACAATGAAATGGAGGCCATCGTTACAGATCTGGGAAACAAAAGAGGACAATTGACCCTGTTTAAACATGAAATCTGCCTCTACTCGACTATGACGTGTGTAATGGTAAAGTCCAATGTGAAAATCCAGGAGGTAGGAGGAGACCTAAAGGGAGCATCGACTTTGGTTGATATGCACTGAAACATCCAGGCAATACAATCGTAGGGACATCACTAGAATGTGTGCCTCGGACTCGTTGAACGTCAACTCCAAAACCTGCATCAAGTAGACATGCCTGGATCAAGTCAAAAATATACAACACTTACTGAATCATCATATGCATAGTCGCAAAAGTTCAAATTTTTGTTGAATTATGAAGTGGGCATCTAGAATTTAAGTTTTTAATAGCATGTTAAAAGATATAGTAGAAAATATACCTTATAAGGCATTTAGAGACAAGATTAAGCTATTTCATTTTGGTTGGCTTTTAACTCGTTGTGGTGGCCAAAAAACATGGTTTCCAACGGGCAGGTTGAGGCTACCAAGTATTGAATTTGATGATGTAACTTGTTTTTTTGTTAAAATGAATGAATAGAGAGGTACTACTAAACTTACAAAAAAAAATAATGTTTGGAAATTAGTTTTGATAAATGAAATTAATATTGATACAAATTTTGTAGTATTCAACTTCTTCCTATTAGATTTGGTGTAAGCTAATGCTTCCGTCTCTAGACACATTAGTTCCAATGCAAATATATAAAACAATAATATATTAACTAGGAGGAATTACTAGAGGTACTTACATATCTTATTAGAATATGGTGGGGAAATATGAAAACTAAGAAATTGAATAAGATTTGAAAATATATAGCTTTTATTTATGGAAATTACATAACTAGGAAAAATTCAAATTCTTCTAACAATGATATGTTATTTAAGCTCTTGTGGTTATCAATTGAAGATTAATGATCTGAATTATCCATGATGTTATAAGAAATTTATCGATGTTTCGAATCCCAGCAAGGATCCATCTTCAAGGCTGTTTTTGAATGAATTCTTGAAAGAGGGATTAAATCAGTGATAAACAATAATAGAAAATTATTAAAAGAGTTGAGCAGAAGCTACAATTTTAATTATTATTTTTTATTTATAAATTATTTAAGGAAATAAATTATAAATAATAATTATTAAATAATAATGTTTTAATTATTAATATTAATAATCAATAAAATTTTTATTATTAATTAATATTAATAATTATAATTATTAATTAAAATAATTAATAATAATATTTTTTATTTTTTATTTTAAATTATTTCTTAAATTAATTAAAAATTAACTTATTTAGTTAATTTTGTTAAGTTTATTAAATAATATTTTATAAATAATAATACTTATTAAATTTCAAATAACTTTTAAATCATTATTAATTATAATATTAAATAATATTATTATTAATTAATATTTCTAATTATTATCAATAATTATTAATGTTAATAATAATAATAAATATGGTTAATTACTAGTTAATTCATTAAATAAATTACTTTTATTATTTTTATTTTTTAATAATAATAATTATTAAATTAAATTGTTAAGGAGAAAAAAATTAACTATTAAAATTTTGTTTATATTAAGAGTTAAATGCTTTATGATTATTATTTATTAATTAATATGTACTTATTATGAAGTATAAATAAATTTTAATAAAATTAATAATTATTTATTTTATTATATTAATATTTTTTTAAAATTAATATTAATAATTCTAATTATTTGCCAACAATTATTAATGTTAATTACATTATTAGTTAAAATTAATTATTATTATTATTATTATTATTATTTTTAATCAAAAATAATAATATTTATTAAATTTAATTAAAAGATGCTTAATATATTAATTAATATTTATTTATTGTCAAATAAAGAAAATTTAATAAGAATGAATAATTATTAAAAGTAAATTAATTTATTGATATTAATTATTATTATAGTTGTTATTTTTTTGTGCTTTTTGTTAATGATATCTATATTATTGTTGTTTTTATTGATAAACCCTAATCCAAGAAATAAAAGGTTAAAATATTAAAGGGAGAGAAATTACACGTCAGATACTATACCTGGAATGACGACGAGCTGGAAGAACAAATTTTTCTGATGAGAGGAAGTCACCTATCATTAATTTCATTTCCTCCATCCGTGTTGAGATTATGAGGATGCTTAATAATCTCAAGAGTTCTCTGATTTTTCTTCCTTGATAGTGTTCTTCTCTGGCGATAATTTTGCAATCTTCTAAACACATGTGATGCTTAGTTTTTTAGGAGTGTTCTCCAAGTGATGAGGTGTGAGATCTCCCATTATTGATATTGGCTCCATTCTCTTTCATTTTTCTTTTCAACGAATGCCAGGTTTCCCAAATATAACTTTTTCCACACTAACAGTCAATCTTATCAACTACTTTAAGTTTCTCGCGATTGATATTATCCTTAACTGACTGCATTCTTTGTCTTATTGTTCCAGCTACTGAAATTTGTGTGACTATGTTCTTATTACCTAAAACCTTAGCAATCTTCTCTGTAACTCCTTGGATGTATGGTAGGAAAACCCTACCACATTTGTCTTGAGGTCCTTGGTGCTCATGTGAAAGGACCAAAACCTCAACTCTTTTTATGGATCTCTTAACATCTCTCTCTTTATATCCTACACCCCTAAATACAAAGCTCAAGTGATTGATTTCCTCATTAAGGTGCTATGTGTCAGATATTCTGAGGGCACTAACATCAAGAATGTTAAGGACACCAAATTTTTGAGCGAGGTGATGGTAAGAATCAACATGAAGATAGTTGTCAGTGTGAGTTTTCTTTCTAAATACCTGATGCCCTAATGTTCCATCCTCCTTCCTAGTAACCAAGAAATCTAATTGATGGAATGATCTTGTTTTCTTCAACCTCCATAGTAAAATTAATTTATGATGAAATAGAGATGAGGTTATTAATTTTTTTTTCAAGGCTATCCTTCCCACGAGTCCATTTTATGTTGGTGTCATCCACAAATCTCTTCCACCAAGATGGTTTTAAGGGAAAGGATTCAAGGGAATTATTTTCAAAGTGCTCCATATATAAGTTAGAGATAATGGGTGAGACTGGTGATCCCATTGCGACACTATATACTTGCTCATAGTATCCCCCTCAAAGCTGAAAAAAGTGGACCACAAACAAATCTCTAGAAGCTTAGATGTCTCCGGATCAGCGACTTCTTTTATAACTTGAACAACATCATCTAAAAAAAATTTGATAAATAATTACACTACATCAAAACTTACCAGAATTTCATTATCCTCTACCCTCTCATTGTTAATAAGCTTTACGAAATCATTAGATTCTTTCATGAATAAGTGAGTGTTTCCAACTAGGGGCTTAAGAGTATTGGAAACATATTTTTCCAATTCATAGGTGGGGGATCCTATGATATTAACTATTGGTCTGAGAGGAGAACCCTCTTTGTGAATTTTGGGTAATCCATAAATTCTAGGGATGACCTCATAAGAAGTGATCGACTTCTTCTTTATTTTATCATCAAGACCGTATTTCATGATTTCCTTCTTGACTTTTTTTATAACCCTAGGCATGGGAATGAAGTTAAGTATTTTATAGCTACTACAATCAAGATTCTCATTCATTTTGTTTACATAATTATCCTTATCCAAAACTACATCAACTCCTCCTTTATCCACTTTTAGGACCACAATTCTTTCATTATTGCGAAGGGATTTAAGAACACAAATCTCATCTTTACTTAGATTACTCATAGGGGCTCTTTATTTTCTCATTATAAGGGAACATTATTGTCTTAATGCCTCCTTTTGCATTCAAGGATAAACCCTGAATACCATCTTCATTGTTGAAAATGATGTTTTCTTTTGGAATTTTCCTAGGGGAAATAGCAAATCCGAGCCCCTTGCCGAGGATCTTAATATTTTATTGATTCAAATATAAATAGGACAAGTTAACCACCTTATTATTTCTGGGCCAAATATTTTAAATGAGGTTTTGGTTCACAACATATTTATTAAAGTGAAAATCACTTCGATGAATACTGTGCATACAACCGTGGTTTCTTTCCATACAAAACTAGTTGCTTCCTACTGCACTGGCCATATGCTGAAGATTTTAATCACATTCTGAAATATAACTCAAAATCAAATTTTCTACAATGTTTTTGCTAACAATATTAATTACACTATTGTTATTTACCGAGAGATCATCCTCACGGCTAATTTCAGTCTCTGATTCTGTAGGGAAAATTTTTCAATCTTGTAACAATTTATTAATATTATTGATGTTCGATAGCCATTCATCTCCTGGAAAACTAGACTTGTAGCTAATCCTATGTATGCTTGATAATTTTTTTATTAGCCTCCCAGTTATCCTTAATTTCTTCCTAAATCCTTACTAGAGTCATCGCTCTCAATAATATCATCTACAGAAATGGCTTTTACTTTTGATGTGACAATGCTACTTCTTCTTGGAATCTCCACTCCAAAAATCAAAATCTCTCCTCATCTCAAATCCTTACTCGCTTTTTCTGAGCCACAATTGCTTATGGGATTATTTATAATATCGTTACCTTTGATAATTCCATAACATCCAGTAGTTTTGTATACCACTGAGCTGTATTGTTCTAATTTCGCAATGTAGGAAACTATTTCATATTACTGGTTATCAACCATAACATTCTTGACACAATTATTCTCAATCCTCGCAAGCTTCCTTTCTTGCTTGTCACGAGTAGTCTGGTCCTCTTTATGATCCTTGAGTGCAGGGTTTACGTTTATTATTCTCTGTAAATATTGATCAATTGAGTTAGATAATTTTAAATGATTGGAGAGGGTTGAACGCCCAATTTTACCTAAAATAAATCATGTCCTCCTAATTTTTCCACATATTAGGTTCGAACAAAGTTTTAAAAAATATCTCTCATACCTACGAAAGTGAAAATTAAGACAAGAATTCAAGGTTTATCCTTGGATGAAAAATAGGAATTAAGACAAGAATTTTCCCTTATAATGAGAAAATCAAGAGCCCCGAGGATTAATGTAAGAAAAGATGAGCTCAGTGCTTTTAAATCTGTTCACAATAATGATATAATTGTGGCCCTCCAAGCCTATAAAGGAGTTGTTGTTGTGGTTTTGTATAACGATGATTATGTCAACAAAATGAATGAGAGTCTAAATTATAGTAGCTATAAAATACTTAACTTCAACCCCATGCCCAGGGTTATAAAAGAGGTTAAGAAGGAAATCATGGAATCTGATCTTGATGATAAACTAAACAATAAGTTGATACTTTCATGTGAGTCATCCCTATAATTTATGGATTAGCCAAAATTCATGAGAAGGTTTCTCCTCTTAGATCAATAGTTAAAGCCATAGGATCCTCCACCTATGATTTGACAAAAGATGTTGCCAATATTCTTAAGCTAAGTTGGAAACACTCACTGATTAATAAAAGACTCTAATGATTTCGTAAAGCTTATTACAAATGAAAGGGTAGAGGATAATGACATTTTGGTAAGTTTTGATGTAGTGTCATTATTTACCAAAATTATGTTAGATGAGGTTGTTCAAGTTATAAAATATGTCATTCGTCTCGAGACAGCTAAGCTTGCAGAGATTTTTTTATGGTCCACTTTTTTCATCTTCCAGAGGGGATACTATGAGCAAGTATCTGGTGTCGCAATGGGATCACCATGCTCACCCATTGTCACTAACTCATATAAGGAGGACTTTGAAAAGAAGGCCCTTGATTCATTTCCCTTAAAACCATCTTGGTGGAAGATATTTGTGGATGACACCAACATAAAGTGGACTCATGGGAAGGAGAATCTTGAAATATTTGTTAATCACCTTAATTATATTTCAGAAAAAATTATGTTTACTATGGAGGTTGAAGAAAACAAGAGCATTCCATTTTTAGATGTCCCGGTTACCACGAAGGAGGATGGAACATTTGGGCATCAATTTTTTAGAAAGAAAACTCAGATTGACAATTATCTTCATGTTGATTCTTACCATCATCCGAATAAGAAATTTGGTGTCCTAAATACTCTTTTTGTTAGGGCCCTCAGGATATCTGACACATAACACCTTAATGAGGAAATCAATCACTTGAACTTTGTGTTTTGGGGTATATGATATAAAGAGAGAGATATTAAGAAAGCCATAAAAAGGAGTTGAGGGTTCGGTCCTTTCACATGAGCACCAAGGACCTGAAGACAAGTTTGGTAGGGTTTTCCTACCATACATCCAAGGAGTTATAGATAAGATCGCTAAGGTTTTGGGGAAGAAGGACATAGTCGCACAATTTTCAATCGCTGGAACAATAAGAAAAAGAATGCAGAAAGTTAAGGATAATATCAATCAAGAGCAACTTAAAGGAGTTTATAAGATTGTTTGTTCATGTGGAAAAAGTTATTTTGGGGAAATCGACCGTTTTTTGCAAAGAATATTGAAAATCATGAAGATGATATTAAGAATGGGAGATCTCACACCTCAGTCCTCGCAGAATACTCCTAAAAAACTAAGCATCATTGTGTTTAGGATATTCCAAAATTATCGCCAGAGAATAACACTACAAAGAAGAAAAATCAGAGAAGCTCTTGAGGTTATGAAGCATCCTCATAAGTCAACAGGGATAGAGGGAGTGAAATGAGTGACAGTTGGCTTCCTTTGATCAAACAAATTTTTTCTTCCAACACGTCATCCTCTTAGGTAGATTATCTCAGGTATAATTTCTCTCCCTTTCATATTTTAACCTTTTTTTTCTAGGATTATGGTTTATAAATAAAAATAAACATAATATAGATATCAGTAACAAAAAAGCACATAAAAAGATAAACTATCATAATAATTGATATCAATAAATTAATTTACGTTAATAATTATTTATTCTTATTAATTTTTATTTATTGGACAATAAGTAAATATTAATTTTTTAATAAATTAAGTATATTTTAATTAAATTTAATAAATATTATTAAAATTTAAATAAATTTCTTTCGGATTAATCACATCATAATGATCTAACACAATATTATTTTTTATAATTAAATATAAAAATAAAAATAAAATTAATTTTAACTAATAATTAAGTTAACATTAATAAGTAATGGAAAATAATTATAATTATTAATATAACATTAATAACTAATGGAAAATAATTAGAATGATTAACATTAATTAAAAATAAATATTAATATGATAAAATAAATAATTATTTATTTTTATTAATATTGATTGATACTTCAAGATAAGTAAATATTAACTAATAAATAATTATTATAAAGCATTTAACTCTTAACATAATTTTGTTTTCTTAATAATTAATTTTCTTTCCTTAATAGTTAAAATTTATTAATTATTATTATTAAAAAATAAAAAAGAATAATAATAATTGATTTAACAAATTAACTAGTATTTAAACATAGTTATTATTATTTTTCATTTTAATAATGATTGGTAATAATTAGAAATATTAATTAATAGTAATATTAATTAACATTATTATTAATAATGATTTAAAAATTTATTTTAAATTCAATAAGTGTTATTATTTATGGGCTCCCTAAGACTCATAAGGATGGTGTTCCTCTTAGACCCATTGTTAATACTATTGGGGGGGCCCACCTATCTCCTAGCTAAGTATTTGGCCTGCAAGCTAAAGCCGCTTGTTGGTTAGACAGATTCTTTCGTGAAAGATTCTGCTTCTTTTGTTCATGAGTTAAAAAGCTAGGTTTGCAAACCTAATGACTCTATGATTAGTTTTGATGTTGTTTCTCTCTATACGAACATTCCTATCATGGAGGTAGTAGGGGTTATCAGGCATATCACTGATCCCGATACTGCTAATTTGGTGGAAATTTGCCTCACTTCTACCTTTTTTAGTTTTGAAGGAGAATTTTATGAGAAAAACTATGGTGTAGCCATGGGTTCCCCGCTCTCACTGGTGGTGGCCAACCTTTTTATGGAAGATTTTGAATCTAGAGTTTTGGCGACTGCTCCTTTAAAACCAAAGATGTGGAAGCAGTTTGTTGATGACACTTTCATCAATTGGTCTCATGGTCGTCTTGAATTAGAGGCTTTCCATCGGCAATTGAATAGTCAATCTGACTCTATCAAGTTCACGATGGAAAAAAAAACTGATGGGAACCTTCCTTTCCTGGATGTTCTCATCTCTAGAAATAATAATGGGTCATTCACGCACCGTGTTTTTCGGAAAAAGACGCACACGGAGCTGTATCTGCATTCTGGTTCTCATCATTTTCCTTCTAAAAAACTTGGAGTTTTGAATACTTTACCTACAAGAGCTCTTAGAATTTCGGATAATGATCATTTAGATGAAGAGAAAGCCCATCTCCTTAAAGTCTTCGAAGAAAATGGTTATAGTAGAAGTCAGGGTTTGAAGGCTTTCATGAATGCGAGCAAAGGTCCTAGAATGAATAAGATTAATGTTGATGCTGTTGGTAAAGTTCATTTACCTTTTATTCAAGGTACTACTGAAAAAATTTCTCGGATTTTAAGGAAGCATAAGATCTCTTCTTCTTTTAAACCTTTAAACACCATTCGGGGCTCCCTTAAATCGGTTAAGGACCAGTTGGACCCAAAAAGCACGAAAGGTGTTTATTTGATCCCATGCTCTTGCAGGACTCCCTACATTGCTGAAACTGGTCGGTCGATTAATAAAAGGATCTAGGAGCATGCTACGGATATTAGGCATGGTAGAACCAAGTCCTCTGCGTTAGCTGAGCATGCATAAAAGACAAGGCATCACATTTGTATGGAGGATGCTAGAATCCTTGCTAGAGTTGACCATTTCGATCACCAGAAATTTAGGGAGGCGATTGAGATTGAGAAGAGGTCCAGCACGTTGAATTGGGATGACGAATGGAAAGTTAGCAGTTGTTGGATTCCATCTCTTCACTCCCTATAAGGGTCCTTTTGTTCTTTTTTTTTTATGTTTTGGTTTTATTATTATTATTATATTATTTTATTTATTTATTTATTAAAATAAATTACAATTAATTTATTTTTATTTTATTTTTATTTTTATTTTTATTTTATTTTATTTTAATTTAATTTTAAAAAATATTTTTATTCATTGATGTTTTTATTTATTTTTATTGATTTTATCTTATTTATTTATTTATTTATAAATTATTTATTTTTAGTTTATGACTTTGACTTGATTTCTTTGGTTTTTATTTTACCTTTTATTGGGTCCTTTTATTCTTTAGTTTTATTTTTATTGTTATGATTTGCTCTTTTATTATTATTTTATTATTTTATTTAATTTATTTTAGTATTTTATTTATTGGTCTATGTATGTTAATGTATTTATTTATTAAAATAAAATACAAATAATTTATTTTTATTTTTATTTTTGTTGTATTTTAATTCTTGTTTCTAATTTTATTCATTCATGTATTCATTTATTTATTTTATTTATTGATTTTATTTTATTATTTTATTTATTTATAATTTATTTATAATTTATGACTTTGACTTAAATATTTTTTCACTTAATAACCTGTTTATCTTGTTTCTGTGGGGGAGTTAATTTAGTTTTTAGTGTTGATTTTATATGAAGGGGTAATTATGTCTTTTTAAAGTTTTATTTATAGTTTTATTTTTGACCATTTTTAATTTTAAGGATGGGTTAGTTATATTTTTGGATTATTTTATAATTTTCGATCGTTTTTAACTCATTGGGTTTTGACCGTTTCTTCTCTCTTCCTGGTATAAATGTGTATGTCAGTTCAGCCAATCTTCATTATCCTGATGATGAACAATAGTTTGTAGTTCAAAATGTGTCATTCCAAAATTTCTTATGTGATTTCCCGGAAGATTTATAATTAAAAATATTAATTAATAAATTTTAAAAAATTAACTAAATAATTTAATTTTTAATTAATTTAAGAAATATTTTAAAATAAAAAATAAAAATTATTATTAATAATTTATTTATTTAAATAATTTATAAATAAAAACAAAATTAAATAAAATTCTAGTTTTTGGTCGGTTCTTTCAATAATTTTTCTATTACTATTTATCAGTGATTTAATCCCTCTTTCAATCATTCATTCAAAAACTGTCTCGAAAATGGACCCCCGTTGAGATTCGAAACGTCGACAAATTTCTTGTAACATTATGGATAATCCAGATCATTTTTCTTCGATATCCTTTTTTTTAAAGTATAATGCATTTATGTGATAACGTTATTTTCCACTCCACTTTAGTAAGAGGAACCATAGATCGATCCTTTAGTTACTGGCCTAAATGCACCCGTATTCACTATTGTATGTGTTTACTTAGGAAACCCATTGCTCCCGCAACCTTTTCATCTTGTATATAATCACTCCATGGTAGTGTACATTCTGTCACCAGTCTCTAAAATGTACGCAACATGCCTTCTTTCAAGGAGTGATGGAGCTCAATGTTAGATCAACTTGACCTAGGATGTCATGAGTTGGCTTGAGATCAATAATTGTTGAATTTCTGTAATTTATCCTTGCCCTAAGTATCCATATACATCCTCTCACATCTAGGAATGACCTATATATTGAGACCCTTTCAAGAGTGGATAGTGGAAAAGTAATTAGAATACCTTTTTATGTTAGAGAATTATTTCCAAAAAGGCTTCTTACGCTTCGTGAAAGAGCCTAGTTTGTGAGTAACCCAGGGGAGGATAAGGATCAATGGATTTGAGGAGAGCGCTCTACACCAAGAGATATAATCATGATGTTGTATTTATAGTTTATATGGAACATCAATATGTTTATCCTCTCTATATAATGCATTTTCATGATATCATAATGTGTTTATAGTGATTATATTATTTTTCAACCTTCCTATTACAAGACTGGAGTGGAAAATATGGTTACAATTTATTTTTTACATTAAGATGTCATTTTAGTATCAAAATTCTAGAATTTCTTGAAAACAATTTGTAAGATTGAAATAGTACGTTGTTCTTATGCACCACTAGTTTTTTATATTGTTTAATGCTTATTTTATATCTAAAAATTAATGAAGCCCGCAAATCCCTGAAATTAGGAGGTACAACATTAAGACTGTGTTTGAGGGTCTTCACATAATCAACCATTTTTTTAGTGTGTAGGTGTTCATAAAACCTTCTGCACAATATAGTTTGTTTTCTAGATGGCTAGGAAGTAAAATTTAGACCATAAATAAAATTCATATCTTTTTCCCCAAGGAAAAATCACAATTTTATTCAAAAGAATAAATTAGATTTTGCAAATTCTAAAAAGCATTCGATAAGACTAACCATTTCCAAGTACCCATGAAACAATGCTAAAAATAAGAAAAAACACTAAAATACACTTCTTTACCCTTATTTTTCTCCAATTTTCGCCAACCATTAGAGTTGGGAGTGGTAATTACAATAGCCATTTGATTCTCTTATAGATTTACATATATTTATTTATTAGATATTAAAATGTCTGATGCATGAATTATTTTTGTGCCACTAACCTATCTTTTTTATTTAGACTTCTGAATTTTTTGTTGCTGAGTTGCAGTTATTGTCTCCTTGGTGGAAATTGGAATTGTCAATCCTACCTGATCAACCCCCCTCTTCTCTATAACTTCTTGGGAATTATGAGCAACAAAATTTGTAGTGTTCTCTAAGTTTTCTTCCTCATTTTCTTCGTCTCCATGGGGATCTGGGAATTGCCAACCCTTTGGATTTTTTCCTTGTCTTTTTTTTTTTCTTTTGGTTTCTTTCTTTTCCTGAGGACACAAGATTTGTAAATTCCCATTTAAAGAAAAATACGACATATGAAATCCATATTCTCGAAATATAGAATATGGGACCACTAAATATTATTATGAATCAAAATAATATGATCACGTAAACCTTTAATAAGGTCTACCTCTACACATATCCTAGAAAACGTAAAAATTCCTTTTATGACTCCATCTACATCCACCTTTAGGAACTTCCCCAAAGAATTTTCGGTTCCCTCTAACACTTTATGATGTAAAAAATGTAGAGGGAGATTATGTAACTTGGCCACACTAGCATTTTGGAAACCACCATGGTATTAGCAGAAAAACCTAGAAATCATGGAATCACAAAAAGATTGACACTTCCCCATAAACCTGATCCATATTTAATAAAATAATCAACATATTTTTATGTATTCAATTTTAAAACAAGAATTCTCCTAGAACATAAATGATATCACAATTTTCAGTCCAATTAGGAAAAATCCATTTATGTAGGTCCTTTGTCTTGGGCTAAAAATCGTTAAATATGCATATAATTTCTCTGGAATAAAATTTGGAGTAGAGCTCATTGACCTTTGATATATTTACTGTTAAATCTAGCACCTCGTTCATATATTCCACAATATAGGGACAAGGAATATTGAGGAGGTGATCATAATTTTAATGTGATTTAGCCCTTTATTTTACTGGATCCTTGAAATAAACTAAACCTTTAGTGTTAATATATCCAATACATCCTCTGCGTAATCTCCATAAATAAAAAACCTATTAAATTTATAAATATGATATCTACAAATATATTTTTATAAAAGAAATGAAAGAAATATGGTTTTTCCTTTAAAAACATATTTAAAATATGCATACAAATATATATCAATGTGTATAGATTTATTAGCAATGATTGTGTGGATAATATTTAAAATCATGGTTGAAAATGAAATTAATAATGAGGTTGGAAAATGGATATCCATTTTCTCACGCAACCTAAACTACTAGGTTTTTCATTCGAAAACTAAAACTAGCAACCAACTTATCCAACATGTTGAGGAAAAGATGTAGTCTTGTTTAATTTTTTTAAATTTGCACTATTGTTCACATGTTAAAATTAAAAATTCCCTTATTACATCTATTCATAATATTTAAATAATCCTTCACTTTTAGCAACAAGGACTATTTGAGGATTTATTTATTAAAATGAAGGGTTTGATAATATAACCTATTTTTGTCTCCCAGTCATACTTGTATTAATATTTTATCTTTGTACAAAACTATACAATGGTGCCTAAAATGATATTAAAAGGAAAAATTCACTATATAGAGGGAATGTTTCATGGTTCAAGGATTTTTTCATAATTATTGAGGCATAGAAGGCTACTTTCCTATGAAATTCATTTGTTTTCCTTTTCAATCATGGTTTAGGAACCTAGACCCATCACTAGTGTTCAAAAACATTATTTGCAATCATATTCCATGTCCCACTCGGAGGAGTAATGTGTTTTTATGAGGCCTACTTCAAGCATCTTGAGACCAAGAAGATTAAAAAATAATTGAAGGTACATGTTTTCCTTCCTTGGCAATCTTAAAGGCCTTCTAGCCCATTCCTAACCTGGAAAATCTTTGAGTCAAAATCAACATCCAACCATGCTATGAAATGGTTTGTGTTGTAGTTGAAAGCATTATTCATGGTGATTAAGCTTGATAAGTGAAATCTATGGCCTAGGGCCCAAGTTATTTTCTCCTTTAATAATCATGATAATGTTGTAGAAGAACTTAATTTAGAGGATAATCACATTGTTCTCCTATAACCGTGTTGAAACCTACAATATTGTTTTGAGTTCTTAAAAATTACACATACTTCTATGTCCCACTTAATGCTAAATAACACTAGATGGCCTAAGGACTGTTTCATGGTGTAGAATTGAGAGAAACTCTCCATTAGGGCATGTGTTTCTATTTAATAATTATATTTGTATACATTAAGTAGGATAGAGATATTGTACATGGTTATCATCTGGTAATTCACAGATGAATTCAACATTATTACCATAGAAAATTTCTGGTTACTAGGCATTGGTCATGATGATTGAACCTAAAAAATGTCATTTATGGTAGAAGGCCCATGATTATCCTCATGTCATTTTGGATAAGACTCTAAAGACATCCCCGGTGCATAAATAAGTTATTGTTGTTGTTTAAAATATGTGTTGAGAAATGCTTAATTAATAGAGATTAGAAGTGAAGGTTTCAGGACTCATCTATGGCACCTGATCTCAAGAAAAAAATATGTTCAAAGGATCCTGTTTCCTTCCCTTGATTATGGCCACATACTTGAATCTCCTCCATGTTTATTAGTACCTAACAACAACACTAATTTTCACTTCATATGTCAAACACTTCCTAGATAGGACTCATGGAAATTTATATCAAGAAATATCAATATGTCTTAAGGCTTGATTGTGTCTCCACAACACTATTTACTTGATTGTGTACTTGCTCAAATATCTTGATATTAAAAAAAATCAATAAGATCCAAATACACAAGTTTTATTCTTTCATGATAGTCAAGTCCCAATAAAGTATCCATGCCCTTATAAGATCCAAATACACTAAATCTAGAGAAGTTGCCTTTAGGGCTTAAGAATTTTGTTTCCCTATGCCATGTAACGTCACCCAACCCCTCAAGTTACCATTAGGGGAATGGGGTAGTTATATTATTATTATTTCCTCATGAGGTTATTAATACCTTATTAATCGTTGAATCAACTATTATACATGCACGCGCACGCACACACACACAGATATATATATCTATATATATATATATATATATATATAAATAATCTATGTAATATATGTATTCTCTTTTCCTGCCAAAACCAAATGGGATTCCGCTCATTGTCTTATCCAGTGCATTATGGGTGGGTCCTACTAGAAATCCCACCATGTTCAATATTTCTTGGAAGTTCCCAAAACTCTATTTTTGGTTACCCACCAGCTTCTTTGTTCTAGGATTACATGGACACCAGGCCCCTTTGATGTCTCCTCATTGGTCCAAGGCATGTCTTCCCATAGGTTTTGCCACTAACTCTCGTCATCCTAGCCATATAAACCTGGCACCTTCTATTATAGTGCGATTGTATCTATTCCTGTCACAACGTCGGGCTAACGTAGTTGTGGGTCCTCCCTCTTACCAATGGTGTTTTTTTTGGGCTTACATGTATGACCAAATCAAATCCACTATGTTACCTCCCGGTAATTTATAATTGACTCTCGCTGAACTTCATTGGGTTGACTCAAAAAGTGAGCCAGTCTATGTATAGCACTATAAATTTTTTCTGTACGCCTCCCTTTAATTCTTCTAGCATAGGTGTCTAGACCTATGTGGTTGTGGGCCAAGCTTCTATCCAATAAAAATAATATCTGGTGAAACTAATTTTTCTACATCATCCCTCTTCCTTTCACCCAAATCTCCTTTGCTTGTGCCTTAAAAATGTTTCGGGGTAAGACCCCTAGGTTCTATCTCTCGCCACGTGATTTTATGGGACACACACTTGCACAAGCCTTGCTATTTTTTGGGATACATAGTGGCATAAGTATCTCACCTTTCTCTCTTTCAATTGAACCTTGTGTGAGTGCTCCAAGTGAACATAACAAGATGACTTGTCAGGTAGGTCCATCCCCTATTAGTAACGTAACCGTTGGGGTTGTGTGTTCGCCATCGTGTCCTCGGTGCCACTTTCCTGGTTATCCCATTTTTCCTCTCGTAAAAATATTTCAGGGTATTCCTTTTGGGCCATGTCAACACTTTAGTGACCAATTGTGTTTCCAGAGAATCAAGTTGTGCCAATGAGAAGTCTTTGCGGCTAGAGTTTTGATCAATGATAGAAAAATGTTACACAATACTTCTTATAAGTTCAAGGCTCGATCCCTTCATGCCCCTTTGTGTTGTTACAAGTATTACTTTAATATCAACCATGAATAAACTAAGGGACATCAATCCTTATTTATTTGATGCTTCAGAAGGGGATCTCTACGATCGCCCCAAGGACAAGCCTTGTTGTTGTGTGAACTTTCTCAAACAGTATTATTGATCATGACTTTGTCTCAGAGGTCGAGAATGCTTCCAGATCAATTTCGAGGCTTCATGTCAACGCCACTGGTTTATTAAGGTGATATACTATGCTTCCCCTCTTGAGCTTGAACGAATCCAACTCCAAGGAGCTCCTAGTGCACCTAGATTCCCCATTCCGAGACAAGAAATTTTAAGCATGCCAGCATAATAAATCCAGTGGACATTACCTACCAAGCTTTTGGCATGGAATCCTAAGAGGTTTCCACCTCACCTGCCATATGATTCCAGTTCTAGAATCCATGTCGCGCTTGTAAGCAGCTCCATAGCACTGTGCATAAAATTCCAGGGCTAGACTAGCTATGCGTCGATGCTAGCGACTGATACCTAGATTAATTATAAATAGTCGAGAAACCATTTAGGTTATGGGGTTCGAACATACCCAAGGGAACCAAAACCTTAAAATTTAATGCATTTATTTTTCTATAGAAAAGAAACTTGTAAGCTAGGAAATAAGATGTTATACGAAAATGCAGACCCTCCTAAGCAAAGGGTCTACCATGTAAATATTTCATATTCATAAAAAGGGTCTCTAAAACCATTGTTTTGAGGTTTATTTCCAATCTATTATGACTTTCGTTGTGTCCTCTATCACAGTCTGTTATTTCTCTGTCATATATTATGTGTGGCTTATATAATTGTTAAACATTTATTCAAAGTAATTTTCATCTCAATAATATAACATAGTCCTTATTATCATGTGGTTCTTTACATATTTTATACATTAAATATTATGTGTTCAACATCATTAATCATAATCACACAACATTTTATTTCTAGATTTAGTGTCTCATGCTTTCTTAGTTCATCGTCAATGTCATTCATTTCAATTAAGTGACACACACACATAGATGTGTTAGAAATTTCCATCAGTATTGTATCTGCATAAAATTCATCCACATATTCATACATTAACAACAAAAATACAGTTCCAGAATCCATAACTATCAAAATCAAGAATACATCATGGTTCATCAAAAAATAAATAAGTAAAATAATATACTTATCTTTGAACATTAAGGTAAACTGATTCTGGGACAAGGACTCTCCACCCAGCCATAAATAATTGCATTCACACTTAGTTTAAATTTTCACTGTTGATCTAGATTCCAAAGCCTGAGAGGGATGCTTACTTCAGGGAGTTGAATACAGACTTCCAACTTAAACAGGGACTGTAGAGGGTCTCCTTCTTCAATACCACCAGTTCATTGCCACTCCTTTTATTCATGTGGGGATTCCAAAGGTATTCTACCTCAGCCCAAGTGCTCGCACAGGGCTTCACCACCTCTTAGGGAGTCTAGAATCTATTGTTCAGAAATGAGGTAACTATAAGTCATCAACTATATCTTCTTTTGATGTTTCTTTAGGATGGAGTCCTCCAAAGTGGTTGCAAGGCTCAAGAGTATACTATCTCAACTCGCAACCTCCTTAGAATGCAAGTTGTTATAGGGCTCCAAAGATTCCATCCCAACCCACAGCCTCTAGTGACCTAAGTTGTTACATGACTCCAAATACCTCTCTCTCAACCCACATCCTCAAGGGACCCAAGTTGTTACATGGATACATGGATATTATCTCAACCCATAGCCTCCAAGTATCCTGAGCTACTACATGGCTCGAAGTCTAGTAACTCAACCCACACCCGCCAACGAACCATAGAAACAATCCCCTTCTCTTTTCTTCTATTTATAATTCCCTACTAATTTTCTCTCACTCAATGTTTGAATTCTTTTCCTTCTCTATCTAGCTCCTGTACACCTTCGAATTCTTCTCACCTTACATTCCAATGAATTATCCTACTTTATTTTTCCTCTTTTTGAATTTGTTGTTGAATCCTTGCTGACCTACAATGCATAATATCTATGTTGGACTTCTTGTCCTATTTTCTTATTTTTGTATATAAAGAAACATGGGCCTGCATAATTTCTCTTGCAGCCCATTTAATTCAAGAAATAGTCTCTTAAATTCCTACACCAGCTAGTTTTTAGTGGTTTTCCTACAATTCAGGTTTCCTTCTCTGCACAAGAAACAAAAACATCCCAAGCAATCAATCCTCCTCCCAAACTCTAGAATTTGTGTCCCTTTGACTCATTCCTTTTTTTTCACATATTAAAAGAATATTTACAATGTAGTTTATGAGAGAACCATGGGTGGGGCTATCACAATCCCCTACCCCTTGAGGGAAAATTTCCCTCGATGGTCATATTTCCATATGAAACAACTTAAATAAATAACAACACATATTATTCCATGTAGCTTTTACAAAAATATACATGCTTTCTTCAACCAACAACCAGGAAGGGATAAATAAATTGAATGGCATCCACCATTTCCCATGTGGCCCCATTTAGCCCAAAGTGCTTCCATTGCACCTTGGCTTTCTCTATGGCTTCATATCGGAGCATGAGACTCCTCCAGACTAGAATGCACATTGGCTTTGGCTATAACTCTCCCTTTGGTTCCACCTATACCATAGACCAATCAATCACATGATTAGATTCATGTACATATATTTCAAGTAGATACACATAAAAACATCATGAAATCTAATTGAAGGAGGTAAAAGCATCATATATGGCACTGGTCCAATCCTTTCAAGGATATTAAATGGCCCACAATACCATGGTGCCAACCTGGCACATGTCCTAATCCTTAGATAACTATTCTTGGGTTTAATCATTAGATAAACATGTTCGACACCTTGGAACTCCTTGTACATCCTATGTTGGCCTGCATAGCTTTTCTACCTATCATATGCCACTTTTAAATTATGTTTTATGATATCAACTTCATACTCCATACCTTTTAGCATATCAGGTCCTACATAGACCTTGTTAACTAGATCACTCGAGCTAATAGGAGTGTTGCAACTCCTACTATAAAATTCCTCAAATGGGCTCATCTTTATGGATTCTTTGTATCCATTTTTGTATGTGACTTCGACAAGTGGAAGATATTATTCCCACTTCTTGGGTTGATGCATCACATAAATTCTTAACGTGTCCTCGATGATTCTATTTATCCTCTCTTTTTTCCCATATGTTTCTGGATGACAGGTTGTACTAAATTCCAATTATGTTCCAATCTTGCAAATAGTTCCTTCCAAAACTTGGAAGTAAATCTAGCATCTTGATCTGAACCAATCTTCTTGGGAATGCCATGTAGCCTCACAATCTCCTTTATAAATTTTTTTGTGTTGTCACTAGTGGATTTAGTGGACTTGACTGCTATGAAATGAGCTACCTTTCTCATCTTATCCACCACTACCATGATCGCATCATGCTACTTATGAATTTTGGAAAATCGTGTAATGGAATCCATAGAAATTACCTCCCACTTCCATTATGGAATAGACTCTAGGATGCAACAATCATGTCGGATTCTTGCACTTGACCTTTAATTTCAGGAATTCCATACATCTTTCCACAAAATTAGCCACTTCCTTCTTCAATTTCTTCAAGTAATAGTACTTTTTAATGGATGTAATGGTATTTTTATACCTTGGATGGCTCGAATAAGGCTTATCATGGAACTCTTTCATTATCATCCTTTTCATTTGATCACTGTTAGGAACATAAATTTCTCCTTTGAACCAAATTAGGCCATCCTCAGTGAGGTGATATTCTCCATCCTAACTTCTTTGCAAAAAAAAATTCTTTCACTTGCTGATAATTTTCATCTTGCAGTCCAACACTTTTGACTCTTTCTAGCAGATCTATTGTGTAGGAACTTACAACTACCAAGTAATTTATCTGAACTCTTATGCTCTAAGCATCAACAATATTGTTTTCTTTAACTTTATTGTACTTTATTTCAAATTCTAATTCATTGAGTGTGGCTAGCCATTTTACATTCCTAGCATTCAACTTTTCTTTTGCAAACAAATATTTCAGCCCACTATGGTCTGTCATAAGTGTAAATTTCCTAACAAGGAGATAATGCCCCCACATTTGTAAGGCATAAATCATGGAAACCCATTACTTTAATATCAGGTTTGCATTTTTTTTTCTCATAGCAGTTCTCTATATTTTTAATGGAATATTTTAGAGTTTTAGGTTCCAACTACTCAATTTTATCCTTGAATTTCATAGACAAGCCACTAATGAATCATTGAATTTTTACATCCTTGTTATATGGCACATACCTAAATATTTGTAGAAAATTGGTGACATAATCATCATTATTTTATTAACCCATTCCAATTTCACAAAAATATTTTTCCTTACTATCATAATAACATAAAAACAAGTATTTCTCTCAGAAGAGCTTCTCAAGCTCATCTTCGGTCAATTATTTATCGAAAATGGCTCTAACATTCTTCAAGTCCTCCCACCTTATGTCAAATTTTCCTTTTAAGATATAAGTGGTGACTCTAGCTTTCATATTCTCAAAATAGTTATGTATTCTAAAAAATTTCTTCATCCCCAGTAGAAAAGCTTATGCATCCTTTTATTTATTCATATCCCAATGAAATGTGGGTGGCTTATCATTCTTGAATTCTTCAGGAATATGACCCTTTTATTTTCTTTTTAAATGATGATGGTGATGCTGATGGTGAGAGTGGTGGTGTTCCTCTTGGAAACATAACTAGATGGTTTGCTAGAATAATGCACATGTGTGTTAGTTCCTCCCCTTGGAGTGCCCAAAGGCTCACCTCCTGGCATAGTCTCCTCACTTCCTTGCTTGCGCCTCTTTCTAGAACTTCCACCATCTACTCCATTGGTGTTTTCTTTTGACTCATGAACAATTTTCATATCTCTATGACTAGCCCTCAACTCAAATTTCCTTTACCTCTCCCAATATGAGAGAATCTTCAAGATAACTACATTGATCTTTGTTTCCCTTTCTTGGTCTCTTACAAGCCTCTCATTTATAATCCTTAAAGCTTCTCACCTTAGCCCTCAGGCTTCTCGAGGTGTCCATCTAGTCTAGGGAGTGATTCCCTTCCCCCTGTACAACTGATCTCCCTTCTCCATTGGTTCTGGCCCCATCACTTCCATGTTGTGATTGATAAAAATTGTACTCAACCATTCTAGTCCTCATTGTTGTATTTCCTTTTTTTATGATGTTTGTGCTGTGATTTCAACCACACACATTGTTATATTCTCGTGTAATAATTAAATAAAACACTATGATAGTAATTAAACTTGCATTCATGGAGTTTTCCTAGAGAATTCTATTGTGACAAAAAAAAAAAAATTTAGTGTGCAGACACATTTACAAATCATATACATCAATAATTTAATCCTGCAATTCAATCATGATAATTATCAATAAGCGACATATTTATGGTCATCATCCTCATCTCACCGAGCTCCTTTCAACCAAATAGTTCACACTAGCACATGTTTTCTAGAAAGGAAATAATCAATAATTTAGGACGACTTTAAACACTTCAACAATTAATTAGTCAATTTTAAAAATCATCACTTGCCTATGACAAAGCCCATCTAGTCCAAGTGTTGAACATGGATTCTCTTATACCACTTTGTAATCTCATCCCAACTGCTAAGGTTACCATTAGAGGAATGGGGTAATTATTATTATTATTATTATCCTCGCCAAGTTATCAATTCCATATTAATCATCAAATAAATGGTTATACATACATACATACATACATACATACATACATACATACATACATATATATATATATATATATATATATATATATATATATATATATATATATATATATATATATATATGTATCTTCTCTTCCACCAAAACCCAATGGGCTTCAACCCTTTGCATTATCTATTGCGTTCTTGGTGGGTCCTACTAGACACATCACCCCATTCAATATTTCCACGCAGTTCCACAAACTATGTGCTTTTTTGCTTGTCGACTTCTTTGCTCTAGGCTTACATGCACATCGAGCCCCTTTTTTGTCTCCTCATTGGTCCAAGGCTCATCCCCCGACGGGTGTCACCTCTGGCTAACATATTAACCTAGATCCTTCTATTATAGTGCCAATGTATCTCTCTGTATCATAGCGTCAAGCTGACCTAGTTATGGGTCATCCCCCCACAAATGGTGATTATGCCAAGCTTGCGTGTATGACCACCGTAACTATCCCAGGTTTCCCTATTGGGTCCCTTTTGATGCACTCCAAGGATCACCCTTTACCAATAGTCGGGACTCTACTATTGGGCTTGCATGGATGGTAGGGATATATGGTCTCTTTTCCCATTGGTATGCCATTGCCAACTCTCTGCTCCCACTACGACCATATCCACTTCATCATTCTCTCCTCCATCCTAGCACTTGAAATTAAATAACCATATTAATCTCTTCCAGGGTCATGGCGTTAGGTCGACATGATAGGTGAGACCCTTCTCCACCGATCAGATCGGCGAGTACCGTAGGGTGATGTGACTTATGTCATCCCGTTAGATTATCTGCTGACGATTTACAATTGACTCTCACTTTAATCCTTTGGGGTGAAATTCATTGGGCTAACTTGGCAAGTGTGCCAGTCTCTGAACAATACCACTACCCAATACTATGGGCCCGACCACATAACATCCTTGTGTCATCCTACCAAGATTTACCTGACGTTTTCCCTTACACCTCCCTTTCATTCATCTGCGCTAGGCATCCGAACCTATGTGCTTTTCTGCTAATATTCCAGCCAATAAAAATATTTTTGGGTGCACCACATCATGTTGCATCATCCCTCTTGCTTTCACTTGGCTCTCATTTTGTCACACCCTAGGAAATATTTGAGGGTAGGACTCTTGCGTTCTATCTCTCACCACGTTATTTGGTGGGCCGCACCCCTGAATGACCTTTTATCCTAATTGGGACACGTAGTGGCACTAGCACCTCATCCCTATCCCTCCTTCCTGCACCTTATGCGAGTGATTTAAGTGAACCTAATGGGATGAATTTTTAGGTAGGTCCATCCCCAAAAAATAACCAGATATTTGGTGTTGCATAGCTGCCAGTGTGTCCCAGTTGTCACTATCCTGGATAGCCCATTTTTCCTCCTGTAACAATGTTCAGGGATATTCCTTGTTGGTAGTCAACACTTTCATTATCAATCACAATAGAAGAATCGAGGTGCACCAATGGGAAGCCTCCACGGCTAGGGTTCTGATTAGTGAAAGGATAAGGTTATACAATTCTCTCTTATAAGTTCTGGGCTTGATCCCTCTGCATTGCTACAATTATTACTTTGATCTTCGTCATGACTTGACTAAGGGACTTCAACCATTCTTTATGCGATGCTTCAGAATAATATCTCCACGATCGTATTAAGCACAAGCCATACTGATGCGCATAATTCCTCAAACCAATCTTATTGACCATGACTTTGTCTTAGAGGTCCAAAAAACCTCTAGATCAACGTCACGGCTTCATGTCAACACCAATGTTTTATTAAAGAGTTCCATGGTTCTACCCCTCTTGATCTTCGATGGATCCAACTCTAAGGATTTCTTGGCCCACCTGCATTCCCTATTCTTAGACAGGTAATTCCGTGTATGTCGTCTTAGGGACTCTAGAGGCCATTACCTACCATGAGCTTGGCGTGGAATCCTAAGAGGTTTCCACCTTTCCCGCCACATTCTGGTAGTGCTAGAGTCCATGTCAAGCCTATAAGAAACTCCATGGCACCATGGATAACCTTCCAATGCTAAACTAGCTACAAGCTATTGCTAGCGAAATATATCCATAGTATCGATACATGGTGAAGAAGAAATTTAGGTAAAGACTATGAGGTTCAAACAACCCTGAGGGAAAAAAAACCTTCAACATTAATGTAATTATTGTCTTGTGGAAAATAATCTTGCAAGTTAGGAAATATGATGTTATAAGCAAAGGGTCTCCCATATAACTATTTCATATCAATTAAAAGGATCTCTGAACCTATTAGTTTCAAGCTTCTTTCCAAGCTATTATGACTTTCATTGTGGCTTGTATCGTGGCCTATTATTTCTCTCTCATTTATTATGTGTGACTTACAACACTGTTAAACATCTATTGATATTAATGTTCAGCTAAGTAATATAGCATAGTCATTATTCTCATGTGGTTTTTTAGATAGTTTATACATTAAATGTTCTATGTTCAACATCATTAAGATTAATCACACAACATTTTATTTCCAGATTCAGAATTTCATGCTTACTTAGTTCATCATCAGTGTCATTCATTTCAAATAAGCGACAGACACACATATATGTTCTAGACATGTCCATCAATATCGTATCTGCATAAAATTCATCGACATATTCATATACTAACAACACAAATATTGTTCTAGAATCCATAATTATCACAATAAATAATGTATCATGGTTCATCAACATATAAATAAGTACAATTAGATACTTATCTTTGAAATTTTAGGAAAACTAAGTCTAGGATAAGGACTCTCCACCCAACCATAGACATTTGTAGCCACACTTGCACCTATCACCACCAAGCAAGATTCTAGAGCCCAAGGGGGATGCTTTCCTAAGGGACTTGAATACCAAATACCAACTAAAATAGGGACTCCAGAGGGTCTCATTCCTCAATCTCACCTATTGAATGCCAATTATTTTTTCAACATGGGGAGTTTAGAGGTACTCTACCTCACCCCAAGTTCTGACATAAGGATTCACCCATTTCTGAGGAGTCCAAAATCCATTGTTAAATAATGTAGTAACCACAAGTCATCAATTAGATCTTATTTTGATGCCACTTTAGGATTGCCTCTTCCTAAGTTATTACATGGCTCTGGACTCTACTATCTCAACCCACAGCCTCTAGGGGACCCAATATGTTATAGGGCTCTAGTGGTTCCATCTCAACCCACAACCTATAAGGACCCAAGATTTTACAATGCTTCAAAGAGCTCTGTCTCAACCCACAACCTCCTGGGGCTGACAATGTTACAGGGCTCCAAGGATATTATCTCAACCCATAGAATTTGGGGACCCTGAGTTGTTAAATGTCTCCATAATATATAAACTCAATCCACACCCTCTAGGGAACTAGGGAACCAATCTGTCTCTCTCTCTCTCTTTCCTTCCACACCTTTGAATGATTCTTGACTTACCTTCCATTGAATCCTCCTATTGTATTTTTCCTTGTTTTTCATTTTTTTTTGCATCCTTTCTAACCTGCAGTGTGTAGTCTCTCTGTTGTACTTCATGTCCCATTTTCTTTTTTTTTGTCTCTCAAGCAACATCGGTCTGCGTACTTTCCCTTCCAACCAATTTAATTCAAGAGACAGTCTTTTAAATTATTGCACCAACAAAATTTTAATGGTTTTCCTGAAATTTGTGTTTCTTTATTTTCACAAGAAACCACAAAATCCCAAGCAAGAAATCCTCCTCCCTAGCTCTAGAATTTGTGTCCCTCTGACTGATTCCCCCCCTTTTTAATTTCACATATTGCAAAAAAATTGAAAATGTAGTTTATCATAGAGCCATGGGTGTGGTTGTCCCACCACAGTTATGGTAAACGCCTTGAGACCCATCCACCATGCATGAAATATATTAATGAAAATTGTATTCAACTACTGTGGGAAATAATTCTTCATGAGGTATTTTTCACCATGTCTAGGATTTGTTCAAAGTATAAATGCACACATTTTCCATCATTAACCATGTTCAATCCCGTGTGACCCATCCTTGGTGTGTATAATTTCCTAGTGGCATCCATATTCAACCTTAATGCTAAACACCCACTACGACAGGTTTTGTTGTGGTTTTGTAGGTGTTGGGGAAATTTAGCTCGAGAAGTGGAATATATGGCCTAATTCCCAAGTATTTTATTCCACTAACCATAGTACTATTTTTTATAATGAATTCATTTATGTCTTCATACCCTTATTTCCTCTGTGACCATATTTAGGCCTCAAACATAATTTCTTTTGCAAAAACCTATTCATTTCTTATATATCCAATTATATGATAAAGAACCCTAGTCATCACTCCAATAATAATTCATGGTTTTGGCCTCACGTATATTATCATTCAAGGCATATGATGTAGTTTAATCATGGAACTCATATCACTCTAGTTGGCTAGAGACATCATATAAGGGTCCCATGTCCTCATTTGATGATGTCCTTAACACTATAGCTATATAATATTTGTGGTTAGGTGTTATTCATGGAAAATGAGACCAATAGACATCACTATTCTCCTTAGTGTGGGTTTTGATAGACCTCTAAATACATGGTTGGTGCACAATTAATCTATAAATGGGTCCCATAACACCCTTAGAGCTGAGTGTTAAAGAAGAGAGGTAAAATGTGGAGGTTTGAGGGCTAAAATTGGGACTTGAGACTAAGAATCAAGTTTGAAACCTAAATTACATTTTTTTCTCCCTTAACAATGACAATGGGCCTAACACCCATCCATGACACCAAATACCTAATAATAATGTCCATATTCAATTCATATGTCAAGGGTACCCTGGAGAGGGCTTGTGTCATAGCTTGTACATGTTGTTCATGGTTCTCAAGCTTGAGAAGTATCAACATGGATTAAGGTAATTATGTATGTCCACTTGAACTTGATTATGACTTGGCATTTTTTGAGTACTTGTTCAAATTTTGATCTTGAGAAGCTTTAATAAGATCCTAAGACATTATATTTCAATATTTGATTATCATCAAAACTTTATAATTCATCTATCCTCCCATGTGTTGGTCTTAGGACATGCTCATTATGCTTGCAAATTTGTTTTTAGGGCTTGATAATGTTGCTTCTCTCATTAAGTAATGACACGAGATTTAAAATGTTATTTTCCTACCATGAATATGGTCCAAGCTTCAATACCTGTCCATAATTCACTTGTTTTTTCTTCATTTACCATGCTATTCTGACTATGACTATGATGAAGGCCTCAAGACCCATCTGCAATTCATTGTTTTTTTTTAAACCATGTTTGAATCCTTTCTACCCATATATTGGGTGTAAAATATGCTAATGATATCCATAATAAACCTTGATGCTAAGAACCCCTTAGATATGGTTCATGTTATGGTTTGTAGGTGTTCATGGCAGTTGAGACCATGAAGTAATGTCTAGGGAATAATTCCTGATCATTAGGGATGCCATTTCCATCTCACAACTAATACCAAGTTGCTAAGGATGTTGTTTCCTTATCAGAACTAGGGTCATGGCCTTGAGACCTAGGCATAGTGAATGAAACATCCTAACAGCCTTTGTAATCAAATCCATAGATAAATACCCCCTAGTGAGGGTTGAAGTCATTATGTAGAGGGTTTTTTCATACAACTTTATCTTAACAAGGATCAATTAAAGTCCCTTGTTTATCCCCTTGATCATGTGGCATATCCCAAATCCATTTCTAGCACACAAAAAAACCTACCCATAATGCCTTATCCCACATGAATGCTTAAAAGAAACCCTTGCAAAGGACTCATTTTTGTAAGAGGACTTGTTCAAGGATATTGAAACCAATAATATTTATCAATATCCCGAGGAATGTGATTTCCTTCATCAACCATGTTCAATTTCTTGCAACACATACTCAGTTTACAAAATCTCCTAATGGAATCCATATCCAACCTTCATTCTAAAGACCCCCAAAGGATGGTTTTGCATTATGACTTTCCATTTGTTGTTCATGGTAATTGATCTTCATAAGGATCATCTAATACCTGGCCGCTAAGTGTTTAGGATATTTTTTCCATCCCATAATTAATGATAAGGGCCAAATAATGTTGTTTCCATATTATGATTAAGTTTTAGGCCTTAAAACCATCCACGGTGAATGAAACACCCTAATGGCACTTGTATTATTGACTCCTATGGAAAAAACACTATAGTGAGATCTCATGTATTTATTTATATGGTTTTTTCATGGTTTATTTTATCTTTATAAGGTTCAATTAAGGCCTAAGACCCTTATTCTCCCTAAATCATGTTTATGCATCTAAACCCATTTTCAATGTAATCCCTTATCTACCCCCTTAATGATGTTTAGGTTTGGTTGGGAAACATTCCTATTAAACATCCATAACTAAATAATATTGTTATGGTATATTTTCCATCCATTTTAATAATAACATGCATGCATTATAATAGTATGTGTGTTACAATAACATGTGCACATTATTTCTTATATAAGACAAAAAATTACAATTTCTAGCCTTATTTTCTGCAAAAAAAACTTGATTTTTACGCAAGACCATAAACATTCCAAGGAAATACTACTTAATTAGAATGTTAGTTATCTTTCTAATTACATAGAGAGAACCAAAATTCTTCCCATTTATTTGTTAGCCCATGGTTCTTATGGGAACTTGTGAATTTTTTTGCACCATATATGCTAGTATAATCATGTACGTGTATGAAGTTGTAGTAACTATGATTGTCACAATTTAAGATGTGATATTATTTTACAATTCACCACATAATCTAAATCACACCACGCCTAAATCACACCACGCTCCTAGAAACGTAAAGGAAAAATTTATAATATATGTTGTGGGAAAGTAAACTGCACCCACATCTAAAGGTGATTTTCTCAAGTAGTAAGGTGTTATTGGTTGTTATAAATTAATGCACATTTTCACATGCAATGAAATGAATTCAATCACAAACCAATAATTCACACTTTCTTGTAAATAAAATGTAACCATAAAACAAATTCTTGATAAGATAACTAATCCAAACTATGTAGGAAAACATAAAAGAAATAAATGTAACACTACAGTAGAGTTGTTGCAACGAGAGTTGCAACAACAACCTTAACTCAAGAAATTCTTAGGGAAAAAAATGATTGAGTAAATGAAGATAACATTAAGACCATAGTTACCAAAATAAAGTTACAATTCAAAGCTATAGAAATGTAATTTATCAAAGTTACAAGAATTAGTGATTTAGAGTTGTAGTAATACAAAAATATAGTAAACAAATAAATAAACAGAAAGATAAATTACAACTATGTATACTCTATGGATATAAAAGATAGCTAACTAATAATGGGACCCTACCTCCTCATAGGATGCACTTGTTAGAAAAGAAACAAAATGTGAATGCTCAACATACCATTACTTGCACTAGAGCATAAAGGAAAATAAATTATAATAATTTGAAATTACAAAAACTTGCTCTGTTGTACTATTTACTAGTGACAAGTTGCCCAACTTAAGGAGAGAAGGGAGTCTTTATAAAAAATTTATTATATCTAGATAAATTAAAAATGTTGATGGACATCCATGAGAATCATAATGTTCATCATGTTTCATTGATTTATTCAAAAAGTGGTAAAAATGAGCTTCAAATATCTCAATTAAGCTACGTGACAGCTAGTGGCTGAGTAATATTCTTTTGTTGGTTATTCACTTGCTCCACTTGTTTTATTTCATGAGAAATTGTTATCCACTTGCTCCATTTGTTTTATTGCATGAGAAATTGTTTGTTTTTTTTCTTATTGGTCTGCAACTAACAACTAGATGGTTAATTGTTACACTGGCACAACGACTGCAAATTTGAAACATTGTCACTAGAGTTACAATAAGAGGAAAAATAGAGATTTGTAGCAACATGAAAATATCAAGGGAAACATGAGTTGCAAAAATGATGTAAGGGAAAGAAAAAGTAATAGAAATGTGAATTTCAATACCAAATTTGTATCAACGATGACAATGCTTAGAGTTGCAACTCTTTGAAGTTACATCCCAGAGCTGTCGCAATAATGAAGAGTTGCAGCATGATCAACTCTGAAATAGACCCTATTTCTACTAAATCATTCACATTATTTTGACTAATTCCTCTCCTTTCCTTATCAAATACTTCTAATCCTATGATAACACAGGTTGTTAATGTTTTTTATCTTATGTCATAGAATTGAACTAGAATTTGTTAAGGAGTAGGCTTATATATATATATAAAAGAAGTACTAATCCATATTTTCCAAGACCACAGATGAATGATAAAATAAATAGCTACTATTTAGGGACAAAAGGCACATTCGAACCAACAGGGCACTAGAATATAGGAAATATAATGAGCATATTTCATTAGAAGTTAGCATCGTAATTATGAGTTAATACAAGGGCGTTGGAATCTTCTCCAAGTTGTTTTTCGTGCTCCAATAAGAAGGTTCAGTTGGTTTTTTTAATCTCTTTCCATCCTGAAAGGGATGATCTATGTCCTGTAGATTGAATGGCTTAAAAGTCGAGATACCTCGGCATGCAATAGTTGTTGCATCACTAAGGCTCTAATTCAATTTCATATGTAACTATGTCAAGTGCATTTGGTCCTATTTTGGTAGTCAAGGAGAATTTGATTATGTAGCCTCCATGCTTAATTATTTTTTCATACAAATATTCCTTTGTTCTCTCTATAAATATGTATGTATGTAAAAATCTATGATGAACATGTCACTGTCGAGAATCTGTTATAATTTTTCTTGGTAATATATTTCTCATGGATGCAAATTTTATCCTGGTGAGATTTTCGTTGTAATTTAAGCACTGGGCATAGGTCGAACCCCAAGTTGGGCCTACTCGAGGTGAGGCTCCGCATATATATTTATTTCCATTTATTTATTTATATGTGTATGTGTTTTATTTCTTGTAGCATTTGGTTTAAGTATTGTTCAGTACATTACGATCAACTGAAGTGATTTGTATGATTGTATTTTAATGTAATTGATGTTAAATATATATATCTATTTTTCTGATCCAAGCTATTTGCATTAATTTTTTTGTAGAGGTGGTTGCTCCATTGCTGAAAAATCCACAATTCCTGTTGTGAAATCAGTAGACTACAACAAAATTGCAGAAGGTGCAGTAGAATTAGACCTTGATCAGAAACCTTGTATCAATTAGGTATCGCTCTTAAGTTTTGAACTCCATCACATGTGTAAACTTATAGACACATCTATTGGAGTAATTTAATCTCTCTAGATTTATGCCATCACCAATAGAGTTCGTTCATAGGCATAAGAATTGGTAGGAACTTTAGTAGTTCTGCATACAACACAAAGTCCTCATAAGTTAAAAAACCTTGGTTGAAAAGAAAATGAGTAGGTGTATCATTAATAAATAAAGTGGTAATACATTCACACCATCATAAAAATAGTGAAAAGTGAAAAGTTGTATCAACAACAACGAGTTATAGAAAATGAAATTCACTCAAGTAGAGTGAGTTACAAAACTTGTTGGGGTTTGCACCACCAATAGGGAATTGTAGCCACTATGAAACCTCTGTGTTGAATGGTACTTATTTAGTATTTGTATCTTTTATACCACTCTTAGTATAGAAAGAAAACAATTTCTTGAAAAATGCATACAAATAAGCATTAGAATATAACATAGAAGGATATTCATACCTTGGCCAAAAATCTATTAATATTGATGGAAAATGTAATAAGAAAATATAGAAAGTAGAAAAATGGTGGATGAAAAGGTATTAGAAGGGTGCTAATAATATGCCAATTAATGCACTCATCACTTTCCCTGAGTCAAATTCATTTGCATCCAACACTTAGTCCAAATCTAAGAAGGTGATTTTCATGTAGAGGTTACTAAGATTTTAGTTACTATGGCCTACCTCATTTGCATGAAAATGCCCCCTTCTTGCCTAAATTTCCCTACACTAAGCCAATTCTTCGTTCTTTGTCAACTTATAATCTTTTATGTATTCTTTGGCTGGAATCCAAATCATAGGATAATGAAATTTTAATCCAATCCAATTATTTCCACAAATCTCTATGTCTTTAATGTATTTTTGCACTCTTTCCAATGTTATTTTAATATTTCTATGATTTAAGGTGTCTTTTTTTGTTTTTGTTTCTTTTGTAGCTCTTTTCCACCTTTCCACACATCCTTCCATTGCAGCTAGGTTATCCATTATCTCAATGTTTTCCCTACAATGTGTGATGACTATTTATATGTTTTTAGTTATAAATTCTACATTTTGGACAGTGCAAGTCCACTAATTATGGATGTAAATGGCCTATAAGGGCATGTGTTACTCTCCCGTAACCAAAAAATTATATCAAAATTATGTTGAACAATTTTATGGGTTGCTTCATGAGGTAGCACAAAAACACTCTCAACTATACATCCCCACAAAACAATTTGGGTTCCAATGAAATCATGAAATAACATGACATTATGTTGATAAAGGTAACATGAGAAGTCCTTCTCGTCATTTTTATAAGCATAGTAGACATCCATAAATGTGTCTGTACTTGCAATTTTCAATGGCTTACTAGACATGATGTATTTTCTCTTTCAAAAATAGGTTGTAAAGTGGAGAAGGGTCTTTGCAATTAAGAGTGTATTATACTAACAAGCTAAGTTGTATTTTGCTTATTTCCAACATGTTAACTTGTTTCTCTATCTAAAATAACTTCTTATTTTCTTATTTTTCTTCCTCCCAGATACTCTTGTAGGTTTCCTAGAATTATTCTCACTTTTCTATCATTCCATAGAAAAAAATTTTATGCTAATTAATGGGCATCACTCCCTCGTTATATGAGGATAAACAGATTCCATTTTTCTTCCTTTGGTTTACCCACTTATGGGTATCCACTTGTATGTCCTTATCTTCAATTATTTTATTCTCATTATGAGTGGCCACATCAATTAAAGTAAGTATGGTTTCTATTCTTTGGAAAATTTCCTATTTTCTTTCTTTCTTTGGGGTTGCATTGTCTCTTGGGTTTTAGTGTGAGGCTCCCCTTCAACCACAAAACTTGCTACCTAGGCAAGGAAATCAAGCTTCTCAAAGGAGTTCATTTGCTTAGGATAATTTTTTATGTTTTAATAATAACTTGAAGTGCTCTATTTTCCATGTCTAATATTTTATTCCTTCTTAAAAGAAATGCATACAATGTAAAAAAGCACAAGGTAATTACTTTATTAGGATTCTTGAGTTTAGTTGTTGCAACAATGGTTTCTTCAAGAAAAACAACGTCTTTCTCTTCTTCCTCTCATGAATTTACTTCAAAGATAGCATCAAGGTATCAATTTGTTCAGAAATTGAATTCAAAGTGTACATCTCATTTAGAAGCACATAGAGTATCATGCTTACAAAATGGGCATAGTGCCACTATTAGGGAGTAATTCTTGAATAATTTTGATTCTAGATGTTATAGTAATAAAATTATATGTCATGTTTTTCCTATGTATTCTTCTCACATTCTTTTTGGGGAGGTTGTGGAAATTTCATTGAAGATTTATGCATGATGGGAGAAGAAATACCTACTAGTTTCAAAATGATCAAATTATGGTCTTGATCCATGGAATGAATAAGTGTATAAGGAAGTCAACAAAATTTTACATGTAGCTTTATTTTATGTAAAATGGATTACCAAACACTTATGGAATAGTAGTTGGAGAAAATAAAGAGTTGAACATTGCTACTACAATTGCAACACTTTTGAAAGAAGAGATGATGGGAGGTTATCATGATATTTTGTAGATATTTTTTATTATTAAATATACTACAATGATAGATACAAAAGTTTCCTAAAAATCCTTGAAGTATACCATGTAGATGCAAATCCAAGAATAAATTTGTCTATGTCCTTAAAATTTTCAACCATAACATAGGAATTGGTAATGCCAAATGAAATCATGGGGAAAAAAATATTGGTTGTAAACACCTTATAGTTTGAATAAGGGTATTCTTTATGAGTGTTTGTTGTTTTCCAAGAGAACATGCATGAGTATTGAGTATGAATCATTATTGCTACTATAGGGATTTATAGTAGGGTAAAAACAAAGCTATAACTAGAGAGAACCTACGAAAGTCCAATATATAATCCTCCACTGAAAATTATTTAAAAAAATGACATGGAAATAACAATGAAAAGTTGGTTCAAATCCAAAAATTTCAAAAACTTATAATAACAACACTTTTATGGTTGTTTGATGACAACGTCCATAAGATAATAAAATGTTGTGAAACCAACTCCAAAAAGAGAAGAAAATAGATATCAATGCCTTAGAAATAAGCCACTTCGAAGGGGCAACCTCCAATACATTACATGAATGAACAATTCTTGGATGATTCAAATTACAAAACTTCCTTCTATATATAGGAGTCCATGGGGCCACAATGTAATCCTAGCGGACCTAATAATAATAATTTAAGAGCACAATAATGATTGGAATTTACATTCATCACTCTGCGCAAATGAAGAGTTATCTTAACAACAATGAGGACTATGCAAATATGCTAGGGACCTAACATGCCCCTCTCATAAAATTGTTGTCTCAGCACTTGAGTAGCTCCTTGTATAAGAAGTATAATCATAAGTGTGAGATATTGATGGTGAGTTCTTATGATGAACTGTGAAGTCAGACCAGTTGGTAGAGTCAGTTTCTGTAACTGTGACCTCTTGAGTTCCAAATAGTTTTTATTTGTCACATCTAAGGATTCCCTGCTGGCAATATTGTTTGGGCGGGATATTTTATTATAATTTTATTTCATTTCAGACATAAATTAGGTGGATACACTCTGGCGGCAGGAGGGAAGCTCCAATTTGTATGCCATAGTACCAATATTTTGCAACACCTTGCAAGGACCATAGTACTTTGGGGATAATTTATTATCCTTCTTAGCTTGCTTGAGGGACATTTGTTTGTATGGTTGTAGCCGTAAAAATACCCAATCTCCTACATCAAAACTTCTCTCGCTGCGATGTTGATCTGCCTGTTGTTTCATTCGATTTTGTGCCAAATTTAGGTTGTCCTTTAAGAGTTGGAGAACTTCTTGTTGATGCTCGATGTGATCTTCCACTGCTTGAACCTTCAAATTTTCTCTTAAAGATGATGTGATGGATGGTGGATGATATCCATAAAGTGCCATAAATGGGGTCATTTTTATTGCAGTATGGAAGGAAGTGTTATGTTTGATTCAATGAGAGTAACCACATGAATATACATTTCGTTTGTTTACTCAGGATACAAAATTGTAACGAATGTCTATTCCAAACATTTATTTACTTATTTACATTTATCAGATACAAAACAAGAAAGATATCTGTTGAATTATTTATTTACTATCTCACTTTGACCATCGGATTGAGGATGATAAGATGAGCTATGAGCTAATTGAGTACCCAAACAAGAAAATAACTCTGTCCAAAAATTTCCAGTAAAAATGGGGTCTCTGTCGCTCACAATAACCCTTGGGTTTCCATGTAGCTTTTTAATTGTGTCCATAAATGTAGTAGAAAATGTAATTTCTTTTAATGGATGAGATAATGCACAAAAGTGTGCATACTTGGTAAGTCTATCAACTACCACCATGATGACACTCTTTCCTTCGGACTTAGGTAAACCTATGATAAAATCCATTGAAATATCCTCCCAACATTGAATTTGAATGGATAAAGGTTGTAGAAGACCCGGGGTCTTAATTTTCTCAACTTTATTCTACTAGCAAACCAAAAATTCTGCCACAAACTTTCGAATATCAGATTTAAGGCCATCCCCAAAAAATTCTTTCTTTGCCCTATGGTAAGTTTTTAAAAATCCTGAGTGTCCTCCTAAAGGAGAAGTGTGCAATTCCAAAAGAATCTTTTGTTTTAGATGGGAATTCTTACGAAGATATAAGCGATCTTTGTACCATAAGGAATCATTTTTCCATCTAAATGTATCATATGTACTAGGATCTTCCTGTAACTTTTGAATGAGTGTCTACACGTCTTCGTCCTTCTTCCATTCATCTCTTGCTTCGATTATCCAATCTGGTTGGATAATAGAAATGGAACAAAGCAATGCTTCCACCTCTTCATTCTTTCTTGAGAGTGCATCTGCAACAACATTTAGCTTCCCTTTTTTGTATATTATTTCAAAGTCATAACCCAACATCTTTGTGACCCATTTTTGCCTCTCTTCTGAAGATATTCTTTGTTAAAAAAAGTGTTTAAGACTATCATGATCAATTTTTAGCTTGAAGTGTCCTCTCGTTAGGTAAGTTCCTCATTTATTTAGTGCATACAGTATTGCTAACATTTCCTTCTCATAAATAGGTTTCTGTAAATACTTTCCTCTAATTGGATGACTTTAAAAAGCAATGGGTCTTCCTTCTTGCATTAAATCAACACCAATTCCATTTCTTGAGGCATCACATTCCACAATAAAAGTTTTTGTGAAGTCTGGCATAGCTAAGACTGGTGTTAGGCACATTTCCTCTTTAATATGTTCAAAGGCCTTAGTTGCTTCAGGAGTCCATGAAAATGCATCTTTCTTCAATAACGTTGTTAGAGGTGTTGTTATTCTCCCATAATTCTTAACAAAATTTTGATAATACCCTGTTAACCCAAGAAATATTCACAATTGATTTATGGTTGTGGGGACTTTCCATTCCTTAATGGCTTTAATTTTGTTAGGGTCTACCTTAACACCCTCGTGAGATACATTGTGACCCAGAAATTCCACCTCTTGTACTCCAAAGAAACATTTGGATGTTTTTTCATATAATTGTTTCTCTTACAATAGTTTGAGCACCCTGTCAACATGTTGAACATGATCCTTCCAAGACCTGCTGTAGATTAGTATATCATCAAAAAATACTAGCACAAATTTTCTAAGGAAGCGTTTGAAAATGGAATTCATCAACCCTTGAAATGTAGAAGGTGCATTGGTAAGGCCAAAAGGCATGACAAAAAAATCATAATGACCCTTATGAGTTCGAAATTCTATTTTCAGAATATCTTCAGTCTTCATTATTATTTGATGATACCCTGAACAAAGATCCAATTTGGTAAAATAAATTGCTCCATGTAATTCATCCAATAATTCATCAATCACAGGAATGGGAAATTTATCTTTAATGGTGAGCTTATTTAGCTCCCTATAATTCGGAAACATGCACCATGATCCATCCTTCTTGTGTACCAATACTACAGGAGTAGAGAAAGAACTTTGACTAGGTTTAATTATACCTGCCTCTAACTTTTCTGTAATCATACGTTCAATTTCACTCTTTTGGACATAAGGATATCTATAAGGCATGATGTTTCGAGGAACACTTCCTGGAATCAAATGAATAGCATGATCATGATCATGAATAGGTTGGAGTCCTTTTGGAGTTTCAAAAACCTTGGAATGATTGTCGAAGACTTTTTGGAGATCTGCAAGAATAGATGATTTTGATGTTGGAAGTTCTAGTGAGCATAATTGTGCAATTATGTCTTGTTGTTCTTTATTTAGAAGCTTTTTCATGAAATTAGAGCTTATTATCTTTGCCGGCTTCCCTGCAATACCCCGTAATTCGACTTCCTTTCCTTTTGAAAAAAAATTCAAGAAAAGTTTTTGAAAATTAAAAGCTACCATCCCCAAAGATTGTAACCATTGTACTCCTAGTACAACATCAACAACTCCCATAGGAATGGAAGGAATTGGACTATTAAATACATATTCCCCCATTGTTAGCTTGATATTATGGCATTTTCTAGAGAAAATTATAGTTCCTCCATTTGCAACCATCACTTGACATTCTTGTGCTGGGTATAGGAAACAATTCAATTTCTTGGCTACCTTACAATGAATAAAATTATGGGTGTTACCTGAATCAATCAACACTATTACCTTTTTCTTCTTGATATGTCTTTCTATCTTGAGAGTTTGAGGAGTGGTAATTCTTGCCAATGCATTACACAATATGGTCAGACTCATTTCTTCCTCTTCTTGGGTTGGTTCCTGGTGTATATCCTCTTCTTCTTCATTTTCTTCATCCTCTTCACAATCTATGTAAAATAACTTCTTCTCAACATAGTTATGACCTTTAGTGTATTTTCTATCAACTGTAACGAAGCCATTTTTCTCTTTTTCCTTCCAATTGTTGTGGTGTAAACCTTGTAGGTTGTGAAAATCTAGGAGTAGCAACACTTCCCTCTTTATAGAAGTGAGTGGTAGGCTTCCTTGTCGCCATAATTTTACATTGAATTTTTCTTGCCAACTTGAATGGCTTCTCCAATGAATCAAGTTCCAAAACGTGAACTTCATGTTGGATGCTATCCTTTAAAGTACCTATGAAGAGATCAATCTTGTGTTCCTCTGGGATATTAGTTACCCTTATATTCAATTTTTGAAAGTACTCAATGTGCTCCCCCATTAAACCCTTTTGTTTGAGATTTATCAATTTTCTAAAGAAGGTGTTTCTCTTTGTATTCTCATAATGTGCTATCATTTCCTCCATAAAAATTGACCAAGTGGAAATTTTTTTACGGGAGAAAAGTCATCGATACCATACAGATGTATTTTGTTCTAAATGTAAAGTTGCAATGCGTACCTTTTGTGTGTTTTTCACATTATGGAGATCAAAATATTGCTCCATCTGTAGTATCCATGTTACGGGATCCTTTCCATCAAACTTCCTCATATCCATTTTTGGAATATGGGGGTTCTTCCCGCCAACATTAGATTTTATGAAATCACGATTAACATTTATTTTGCTTTCATCATGAGTTTCTTCTACTATATTTTCACCATTAGGAAACATTTCCTGTATCAACTTTGTCAAATCTTCCATGTCTTCTTTTAGATCATTCTTCATGTTTTCCATTTTCTCATCGATCTTAGCTTCCATGTCATCCATCTTAGATTCCATGCCAGCTTCCATGCCATCTATCTTAGATTCCATGCCATTCTTCAAACCATCCATCTTAGATTCCATGCCTTTCTTCAAAACATCCATCTTAGTTTCCATGCCTTTTGTCAAAAAATCCATGTCATTTTTTGTTGCTCTTTGCGAGAGCGAAATTTGTTGCACTTGCTCTTGTAATTTTGATATGTAATGTTTCCATTCTTTGTCTTCATGAGTCATAGTAGAGCTTTATAAAGGCTTAATGGATGTTGAATTATTTTTAGGGGCCATTTTAGAATCCAATATTGATATTTATTCTACAATATGCCCTTGGAATCAATTCAACTTGATTCTTCAAACAAGACTTATGAAATTTAGAAAAAAAAAGTACACACCTTCTACTTTCTTTTGAGGACCTCAATAATGAAATTGAATTATCTCTATAATTGTAAATCCTGAATATCTAAAATTAAGCCCTGTAGGAGCCCTCTGAAGCTTCTTTCAAATTCCATAGGTCTGATCTCATTTGGATTCTTCAAGGAAACGTTATGTTCAATCTCCCACAATGACCCAATTTTGTACTGGTTTAGTAGAGTGAACTTGTACGACTTGCCATGTGTCACTGTTTCCTCCTTTGGCTTTGAAATTGATAAAACAAAAACTACAGTCCATGTACTTGTGGCCACTTTTTACAGCATTCCAATCCAATTTTCAGAGAGAGAGCTATGAAGATTTTCCCACGATCACCTCTTTGAGATGAAATTCAGAAGCCTAAAAAAGCCCTAACTTCCATAGTTCATATCTCCGAAAATATTGCGAACCAGTATCTGAAATTTTGCGATGATGTTCCTGAGGATTGCGGCTTCACACTTTAAAAATTTCAACTTCTGAACCTTCGTAGAAAAAAAGTTATTACGAAAACACATCGATGACCTCTTTAGGTTAAATTCAGGAGCCTGCAAAATGACCTAACTTGCACAGATCATATATCTGAAAATATTGCAACCCAAACTCTGAAATTTTTCAAAGATGTTTCTTAGTATTTTGGCTTCGCACGCTAAAAATTTCAGATTTTGAACCTTCGTAGAAAAAAGGTTATAGCGACAATGCCACGATGACCTGTTTGGAGTAGCAAAACCCTAGAATCTCAAAGATCTGATACCAAATGTTGTGAAACCAACTCCAAAAAGAGAAGAAAAGAGATATCAACGCCTTATAAGTAAGCCACTTCGAGGGGGAAACCTCCAATACATTACATGAATGAACAATTCTTGGATGATTCAAATTACAAAACCTCCTTTTATATATAGGAGTCCATGGGGCCATAATGTAATCCTAGCCGACCTAAAAATAATAATTTAAGGGCACAATAATAACAATATGGGGGTTGCAATGGTACAATAATAACAATAAGGGCATTACACTAACAACAATAAGGGACTATACTAGTAATATAGGGACCTAACAGAAAAAATCCTAATCGTACTGGAATTGAACAAAAATGTAAATGAGTAGCAAACTGTAACTTAGAAAAATCGAACAACAAATAATAACTAATGAATCTGATAACGAATCCTATTAAATAGAAAACTGTAATGAATATCAGTCAAATGAAACAACAAGTGGAATGAAACCATAATGGAAATAGAACATAAAAGCTTTGTTAAGATATAACAAGATAAATTATACAGAATTAAGATTCTTGTTAAATAATAAAAGAATAGTAACGTGATTTGTTAATATAACACACTGATATCAAATAAGCAATGAACAATAAACCACTTACTTGCAAACTGTAATGAAAAAAATTACAAACTATCACACAACGATAGTTGAAAGGTAACAATACAAACGACATATCGATCCACCAGGGCCAGGCCCGTAACCACCAGTGAAATGCCCCTAGGCTTTACTCCAGAGCTAAGAAATGGAACAAAAAAACGTTCTTGTATTAATCAAGCATAATAATGTTTACAGCAGTCGCTCTTTGATCACGAGAGTCAATAATAAATGACAGAGTTACAAAAAGAATGTCTAGTCCATCCTCCTCCATGGCAATACATGATCTCCTTTTATAATCAGGAAAAAGAGAATTTAAATAGTAAATGTGATCCCTCATAACAATATTGGATTGTCCCCAACAACTTGATCAACAAGAAAATATATTTCCATCAATATTTCAACAAGAGCAAGTCGAATTTGGATTTGCAGTTGAGATAATTTGGAAAACGGCTGCAACAGTGAATCTGGGAAAATCATGCTCAAAGAAACTTTTGTTTCTCTCAATACATGCCAAATTTGGGCAAAACATTCTTCTTTGAAGTTAACTTAGTCCATTCTAAACAAAATCCGTGTTTCAGATTTTCCAGATTCTTCTCCATTTGCTCGGAATAGCAACCGCAAAACTGTTACTTCTTATTCGAGTGAATTTCTGAGTTGGAATATTGAATGATGTGTTGGAGATCAAATCTGCAACCTAGAAAATATCTTGGAGGCTAAAATGGTGAGTGTTGTTACAAAATATATTAATAAACCATCATTGACAAAATTGTGCATAATAATCATCAATTTATTAAAAATAAATGAGAAGAAATATTATTTATCCATAAGATCATAAATAATTATAAAGTGGACTTATATGATAAATTATGATAAATTACATGATAAAGAAGAGTAGAAATGGATGAAATATGTGTTAAAAAGTGGTCATATTAGCAGCTCAACATACCCCCAAACTGAATATATTGCATGTCCTCATGCAATGCTAGAAAACAAAGAGAGGTGGTTGCTACAATCTATTGAAATCTATGCTTGGTGTAAAACAACATGGAATAAGAGAGGTGCTGAGAATGAATGACAATATCAATGGAGGAAAAATAATATTATGGACATGGTCATAAGAAAGAAATGAAGGAAAACATCACTCCCCCAAAGTAAAAGATGAGATGTCTCTAAAAAATGGTAAGTGGTAAAGATGTGGAATGAATGATGATGAATAATGCTCAATGGATTTTCATGAAATTCTCCTAAATTCATAATAAATTAGAAAATTATTCTATTTTACCTCAAGTGTTACCTCTGAAAAAAAATTTGGAATGACATGTAGGAACTGGCATTTGTTGAAGCTGATATAGGCTGAACGGATACTGAAAGTGATGCAAAAGGTGGAAGCCATGCAAGCACATCATGTCTGAAGAATTGTACATGTTCGCAAGTTGTGTGAGCCTTTGCTATTAGTTGCAATAGTGTGGTCATGCTGTCAATAGAATTTCCTCCCGATACTTGTTGTGCTCCTGTAAACAAATCGCGATTCTGCATGCAATTTTCTGGAATCCACAGTGTTAATTTAGATAAGATGTATGCCAAAATTTTAATACAAAAAAACTTCTGTAGAAATGTGGTATGAATATTGGAATGCAGGCATATTTAAAAGGCATCCATGCCCCCCTCCTGAAAGATGACAGGTCACCCTCGACCGACAAATAGAAGAGCAACATACTGCACAACAATTTTACAACATGGAAAGGCATACATACCTATGATATGATCAACAAATTATCGCATTACTGAAATCAATGCATATTTTGAAATCATGAATAGATATGGAAATGTTTATGTAATGATTTGAAAATAAGGGAAAAAGGACAGATGATGTGAAAAAAAGTACTTATGTGGCCATTATCCACATCAACCATTATGATCAATTTATAAATAAATTTCATGCATAAGAGGCTCCGAACAAAGGGTTTAGGAGCATACTCTCATTTGATATCAGATAAAGATATAAGAAAAGGGTTTATCATTACTATTGATTTGTGAAAATATGACTCCAATACCATCAGCAGAGCTCTATTGCCCATAGGTGTCTATAACCTTGAAAAAGTTTCTTTGTCACCCTTGGAACCATTATCCTTTATTTATGCCTAGGGAAGTACTGTGTGATGTCATGATAGAGGTTACTATGCTGGCTTGGGAACCAGATGAATCACAATGCCATTCACTAGGAAGGAGTGAAAGGTGGGTAGGGTGGCTAATGATGAGACCTCCTATTCCAATGACTTTTTAGTTTTCTGAGTTGTCCATTGGATCATATCCCTGGTGTGGTGGCTATAATGGGAATGCAACTTTACTTCTCTCTTATGATCATGGTAGGCTTGTTCTTGATGAGACCCCCTATCCTCCATCTGTCATATCATAGAATTGTTAGTAATCATATAGATATTTTTCTTTTTCTTTTTCTTTACATATAACACTTCCCTATTTATATATAAAGGGTGACTCAACACTCCTTAAGAGTAGGGATGGTGGAAGAAGTCTGAACATCTCAATAGAGAAAATATGCCCTTATTCTTATTCAATGAATAAAAATTAAAGAGAGTTATGAGAATTTAGGGAAGAACCAACATGATAAAGATAATCGATCATATTAATTTTAATGAAAATAAAGACAACAAAGTGATATAGATGGTTGTGTCCTTTCCTTTTTCCTATCACTACAAAACAATTTCTTAAAAATGACAATTTCTCTTGATTTGTTGATTCCAGTAACCTCTAATTTGTGTATACTTGCATAAATTGTATGTTTGCCTTTCATAGAGTCATGAAGAATTCAGAAAAGTCCTCAAAATGTTGTTCAAAAATAAGAAAAATGCACTCAAAAAGTGTTGTTCCTTTGGAATGGAACAATAAAAATAATCTGCGAAAATGTTGTTCCTTTCGAAAGGAACAACAAAAACAATCGGTAACAATGCCATTCTTTTCAAAAGAAATAGCAAAATCAATCAGAAAAAATGTTGTTCCTTTGGAAAGGAACAACAAGAATAGTCAGCAAAAAAAAACATGTTGTTCCTTTTGAAACGAACAACAAAACTTAAGAGGAACGGCTACTGTTCCTTAAGAGGAACAACAATTATTCCTTAAGAGGAACAATATGAAAAATAACGGCACACAAAAAAATGTTGTTACCTATTGGGAACACCAAAGAATGCATGTAGAAATTGTTGTAGGGAAAAACAAAGGAAAAAAAAAATATAGAGGAAAGAACAAATCCATTGTCAAGCAAATCCTATCAACTTAGAAAGGAAAATTTATTTACAGGTCTAAAGAAAAAATAAATTTTTACAGAATTTGTGCTACAGAAGAATTGCCTCCTGAAACTTGCATGGTGGGGTCAATATTGTTCAATGGCCAATGGAGCAGAAACTATAATTTGAAAGGATCAACACCTGAAACACAAAAACATAAAAGAAATCCGAAAAGAAACAACATTTTATTAAGTTACAACTGCTATGATGTTATATCCTAAGGGAATATCAATCTGTGAATGGAAAAAAAAATGGTCTTTTCAAAAAATGTTTTGGCAGCAGTGACATGAATCTTCAAATGGAAACCAATTCTTCATTTATTATTGTTATGAATTTGTTAGGTAATGAACTAGATGAAATGCCCTTGTTTCACTAAAATTTCTTTCAATAATCGCTCGTCCATAAATTGACCTTCTTTGTTCTGCTAAGACCTGCAAAAAACAAGTGTCTACCTGCAATAAAACATTAAATCATGGAGAAAGAGAGGATTTCAGCTCCCTTAATCCAAGAATTATGCAAGAAAACTAAAAAGTATTTACTCTGTAGAGCAAATCCATGTACAAAGTAAAATTAATTTATTACCTGTGGGAGAGTAGTGGCTAATCATGCTAACCAGCAGTCTTCCAATTATAAATTCTTTGTTTGTCATCCGATTTGAGTGATTCCAAAGCCAAATGAAATTTAATTTAGAGATATGTCTCCAATAGAAGCAGGTTTTAAAAATTCCATGTAATGGTATGTTAAATTTGCTTAGAACAACCTGCATAATAGAGTCATTTTCGATTTTCCAGCTCAGACCAATAGTTGATATCTCAAGCATAAATTATTCGTTTGATGATGGATTAAGCTGATTAAAATTTTAAATAAAATTATATTAATTTATTTATCTCCAATAGAAACAGGTTTTGAAGACAAGAACAATTGATGGGCCAAATACGCTAGTGAACAGCCGAGAAAACAGAGTTTCAAGAGTGCTGATTTATGATAAGCAGTCAGTATTTTGGTCATAAATTAATCATACGATATCAAAATAGAGTGATTAAAATTGTGTTGTAAACTATATTAATATAGAAATCTACCATAGAAACAAGTTTTAAAAATATAGTCATTTAGGCCTCCAAAAACTGACTGTCCCAACTCTGTTGCTGAGCTGCCTACTAGAATCCCTGTCAATGTTTTAGTTCTAACTTTTTCGTTTCAAATCAAAATCGAGTGATTAAAATTGGGTTGGAAAGTAGACATCAAGGGCTACTTATTATAGAAACAAGTTTTAAAAATATTCACTTTTGGTCCCCCAAAACATGATTGTCCCAACTCTATTTTTAGAAATTTGATCAAGCCAACAAGCCCAAAAAATGATATTCAAGCAATTTTTCCATATTGGTGAGAAAAATGAATATGAGTATTTGCAAGATTTTTATTTTCAATATAATGCATCTACAAACACAAATAAATTAAAATATTTATCACCGATGTTGATTTCCACAGCGTGTTGAAACAAAAACAACTATTTTTACAAAAATAAAAATAAAAATGTGTTTATTTTATTTCCTTATTTTTTTTTTCCTACACTAGCCTACTCTGATTTGGAAAATTAATATGATGATGTATAAGAGTATTTCTAGTGTAACCATTTTCGAAATAAGGCTTCAAGTATGTACATACCCAAATTTGAAAAATGCATGTTAATAAAAATTAGGGTATGAGAAGCCAACTTCCCTTGAAAAGATGGCACCAAAAATTGTTGAAGCATGGAGTAATACTGCAAACAAATGGAGTGAAACAAATCTTCAATGTATCTCTTACTTTTTTGATTTCCCATAGTCATCGTATCATGAAGTTCTTGAACTTTTAAAATGGTTTTTTGGTGCAAACTAGAAGAAACCTCATTTTCTTTCATAACTTCTACAATTTTTGGATTTGATACATTCTGAATTTCAGTGTAAGTTTTCTCCAATGGTTCATGTGAGATAGAATGGGTGGGAAGCGTGGATATTTTTTGCATTTCAACACTGTAAGCATGTTTTACTAGTTTACTATGGTGAGGGTGTGGAATGAGTTGAGCAGGAGATTGTGTAGGGAATGGGTCCTCTTGATGATGAAGTTGATTGGGTTGAGTCGATGATTTTGATAGGAAAACAAGGTGTTGTGGAAGAGATAGAATATGTGTTTATGCTACAAGATGAGGGAGAGTAGTCATGCAATCATAAGGTGAACCATGCCAATTTTGTAGACAAGATTGGTGGTGGTTATATTGAGATTGGCATGGCTTCCCTAACATATGAGTATTCCATAATGGATTATGCAAGTAAGAGAATGGAGAGGAAGTGTTTTAAACCATACCTGTAGGCCATGATTTCCATGGTTTTGACCTTGTTGCAACTTCCCTATCTCTTTGATATGCTACTTCCATCCTAGATAAGGAAGAACAACTATCTATGGGATGATGCTTTCGGTAATGAGGGAAAAACACTTCATCAAATTCTTGATTTTTCTGAAACTGCAAAACATTCAATTTTGAATTTAGAGAGCTAATAAAATAAACTTTAAACTTTTCAAATAAAACATTGATTTCAGCTCTTATATCTTTTGTTCTTGTAGCAGATTTGGAAAAGAAAGAAAAATCGTCTCTACAATTCTTACCAGCCCTGGAGATTCCTCTTGAATACCTTATGCACAATTCACAAACATCATCATATGATAACTGAAAAACATCACCTTTTCCTATCAGATTTAAGAGTTCTAAAAATTCATCTTTGATTCCTTTAAGAAGGAGTGTTTTCAAGATCTCTTTTTCCAAATCTTTATGCTTTGATTTTTTAAGGTTATATTGAAATCGCTCTACATAGTCCTCCAAGATTTCATCTACCCCTTGTATCATACCAAAAAAATATTTATTGGATTTGTAGTAGTCTTGGTACTTCTTCAAGAATATGTTCTTCATGTCCTCCCATGTTTGGATGCAATTCCCTCCTAAGCTCATGAACCATCAGAGAGCTTCTCCTTTTAGAGTAAGAGGAAAAACTTTCAACTTTTGATCATTATCACAATAATAATATCCTCTACAAAGTAATTCAAACTAAAATAAGAATGCATATGGATCTTCATTTGTCAAACCATGAAAATTTGGTAGAGGCAATGGGGGAATTATGTGCATTTGTATCACTCCTCCTAGATCTTTGATATGGAACTCAAAAGTTGCAATGTGAGCCATTTCTTACCATAATAGAAGATGTTCTTCATGTGTTTCTTTGAGGATCCTCCTTCAAATGTTCCTGTCAATTGGTTAGTGAAATGGGCGGTGCTTACATCACCACTGGAGTGGAATTTCAAGATTTTTTCAAAAAATCTACCTCTAAAGTTAAAAAAATGCAAGCATTCATTCATACCTTAAGATTTCACTCAATTCTGCTCTGAAGCGAGCTAGTGAACAATTATGCTCCTTGCTCAGTGCACAGGTTCTTACCTTCCATCTTTAATACCCAATTCTTCCCAAGCAGAAATAGTCAAATATGCATCACTCTTTCTAAATGACATACACTCTCCCCGGCAATGGCTCCAAAATGTTGAGGTATAAAAGGTATCTTTTTAACACCTATTTATCTCACATTAATTATCAATTCAGGAACAAATTTTTGTTTCAAGAGTGTACTTTGTCTGAGGCTATAATTCAATCTAAGAGTAATGCCTTGTAATATGTAGTACAATGTTCTAAATACAACAGTAAATAGATGCTTGGAAAAGAAATATAATTACCATAACACGAACTCAAATGATCTAAAATCAAACTATTCACTCAACAAACATCAATCATGGATATAGTAGCAATAACTCATTCCTCTAGAAATTGATGCAATTGAAATCAAACTGGAACAAGACAATTAATATGGGAACATGGAAGCAATAACCAGTGTTCTCTACAATTGATAGTCCTGCTTTAAAGCAATTAAAGGGAAATAGAAATTGAACTAAAGCTGCTATTGAAAGTAAACTAGGAAAACTCTTTAAAAGCAGACAGTTTGCAATCTATAAACTAATGAATTGGAAATGAACAACACACTGGAATTGAACAACAATGTAAATGAGTAGCAAATTGTAACTTAGAAGAATCGAACAACACATACTAACTAATGAATCTGATAACAAATCCTATTCAATAGAAAACTGTAACGAATATCAGTCAAACGGAATAGCAAGTGGAATGAAACCATAATGAAAATAGAACAACGAAGCTCTGTTTAGATTTAACAAGATAAATTATATAGAATTAATATTCTCGTTAAATAATAAAAGAACAGCAACGCGATTCGCTAATATAACACACTGATATCAAATAAACAATGAACAATAAAGCACTTACTTGCAAACTGTAATGAAAACAATTACAAAATGTCACACAACGATAGCTGAAAGGTAACAATACAAACAATGGATTGATCCACCAGGGCCGGGCCCATAACCACTGGTGAAACGCCACTGGGCTTTACTCCAAAGTTAAGAAATGGAACGGAAACATGTTCTTATATTAATCAAGAATAATAATGTTTATAGTAGTCACTCTCTAATCACGAGAGTCAATAACAAATGACAGACTTACAAAAGGAATGTCTAATCCATCCTCCTCCATGGCAGTACATGCTCTCCTTTTATAATCAGAAAGAGGAGGATGTAAATAGTAAATGTGATCCCTCATAACAATATTGGATTGTCCCCGACAACTTTATCAACAAGAAAATATATTTCAATCAATCCTTGAACAAGAGCAAGTCAAATTTGGATTTGCAGCTGAGATAATTTGGAAAACGGCTGCAATAGTGAATCTTGGAAAATAGTGCTCAAAGAACCTTCCGTTTCTCTCAACACATGATGAATTTGGGCAAACCATTATTTTCTAAAGCTAATTCGATCAGTTCTTGACAAAACCTATGTTCCAGATTTTCCAAATTCTTCTCCATTTGGCCAGAATATCAACCGCAAAACTGTCACTTCTTATTCCAGTGAATTTCTGAGTTGGAAAATTGAATTATGTGCTAGAGATCAAATCTCCAATATAGCAAATATCTTGGAGACTAAAATGGTGAGTGCTCTTATAAAATATATTAATAAACTATCATTGATAAAATTATGCATAATAATCATCAATTTATTAAAAATAAAGGAGAAGAAATAATATTTATCCATAAGAGCATAAATAATTATAAAATGGATTTATATGATAAATTATGATAAATTACATGATAAAGAAGAGTAGAAATGGATGAAATAGGTGTTAAAAAGTGGTCATATTAGCGGCTCAACACAACCCAAAACCATAACTGTGGGAAAAATTTCAGCACTTCAATTGAAAATAATTGTAAGAAAATGTTGCCAAGTGTATTATGTGCATGTGGAAGAACTAGGACAACAACCTAAAGATCATCTTTTAGAAAAATTACAAGTCATCCAAGAGTTCAAGGATTTGTTTCGAGATGAAATTCCTCGTCTGCCCCTAAAAGAGAAATTGAATTCTCAATTGACTTAGTACTAAGAGCAACACCAGTTTCTAGAGCCCCATACAAAATGAGTATCCCAAAATTGATGGAGTAGAAGATGCAATTACAATAATTGCTAGATAGAGGATATATAAGCCCAAGTGTATCTCCATGGGGAGCACCGGTACTGTTTGTCAAAAATAAAGATGGTACTTTCAAAATGTACGTGGATTATCATCAACTGAATAAACTGAAAATCAAATATAGATATCCTCTTTGACCAAGTTACAGGAGCCACAGTCTTTTCAAAAATTGATCTGAGGATAGACTACCATCAACTAAGAATTAAAGATGAAGACATAGGTAAAACTGCATTTAGAACCAGAATTGGACACTATGAGTTTTTGGTCCTACCTTTTGGTTTGACTAATTCCCTTGCCACTTTTATCTTCTTAATCAACAACGTCTTAAATAAGTACTCTAACAAATTTGTAATAGTATTTATTGATGACATTATGATTTATTCTAAGAATGAAGTTGAGCATAAAGAACACGTTAGAATTGTTTCACAAACAATTAGAGAAAATAAGTTGTATGATAAGTTTAGAAAATGGTATTTTTTCAAAGATAAAATTTAGTAATTGTGTCATATAATTTTAGAGAAGGGATTAGGAGTAGACCCATAAAAGATACAAGTGATAAGGGAGTGGCCTGTACCGACTGATGTGTCTTCTGTGAGATACTTCATGGGAATTTCCGGATACTATAGGAGATTTGTAGAGACATTTTCGGCCTTATCCTACCCTATTACATCTCTACAAAGAAAAGGAGTTAAGTTTTAGTGGACTAAAAAATGTCAAAATAGCCTTGATTAGTTAAAGATTAAACTTACTGCAACACCCACTTTAAATATTGTTGATCCAAATCAGGAATTTTTAGTATGCACAGATGTTTGTGGAGAGGGATTAGGAGGAGTGTTACTACAAGGAAACTCATTCATAGCCTATGAATCAAGGAAACTCAAGAAACACGAACATGATTATAGTTTTTATGATTTAGAACTAGTTTTTGTAATACATGCTTTGAAGATGTGGAGAAATTAACTTTTAGGGAAAAAGTTTATATTGATGATAGATCACATCAGTTTAAAGTATTTCTTAACACGACCTAATTTGAACGCTATGCAAGGTAGATGGTTTCCCTTCCTTAGTGAGTCTCACATGGAGATCAAACATATTAAAGGGAAGGAGAACAAGATTACAGATGCATTAAGCAAAAAATTTTGGAAATGTGTGAGTAATGTTGGAAGTAGTGCCAACAATGATATTGAGGGTTTTATACAAGAAGTGATGAGACAAGACCAAAACTATTAAAAAATTCTGGCACAAATTCCGAGAAAGGATATGAAAGGGTATACAAAAAACCAAAGGGGATTAATTTGTTATAAATATATATTATACATTCCTAATGTGGACTCCTTAAAAAGAGAAATTATGGATGAGTACCATAAGAGACGCTATGTCGGACATCCCGGATACCAAAAATTAATTTCAGCTTTAAGAAAGAGCTTGTTCTAGCCTGGTATGAAAAGGGATGTGGAAAATTACTTGGCTAGATTTATATAATGGCAACAGGTGAAGTTAGAACATCAACATCCAGTTGGATTGTTGAATCCCTTACCCATTCCAGAATGGAAATGGGAGACTATTTCAATGGATTTTATTATATTTTTACCAAGGACTAAATATCAACATGACTCTATCATGGTAGTAGTTGATACTTTAACTAAAGCTACACACTTTATACCAGTATAATATACCTTTGTCACAAATCAAGTAGCTAATGTATTTATGAAAGAGATTGTAAAACTGCATGATATTCCTAAAATGATCATATCATACAGAGATGCAAACTTTACTGCAGTATTTTGGAGGATTCTCTTTAGGGAAATGGGTACCAAATTAAATTTTAGTACTGCATACCATCCCCAAACTAATGGTCAAACTGAAATAACAAACCATATTTTAGAAGACATGTTAACAATGTATGTTATGGACATACCAACAAAGTTGGAGGACTTTCTACATTTAGCAGAGTTTTCTGACAACAATAGCTACCAAGCTTTAATCAAGATGAGTCCTTTTGAATCAATTTAAGATAGAAAGTTCCATACACCTCTAATTTGGAGTCAACCAGAGGATAAGTTAATACTTGGACCTGATGCTTTGTAGGAAATGGAAGGAACACTAATGAAAATTTAGCAAAATATAAAAAAAGCACAAGACAAGCAGAAAAATTGTGTAGATAAAAAGATAATTCACAAGGAATTCAATGTGGGTGACCATGTTTACCTAATTATTAAGCCTAAAAAGAGTACATTTCACACTGGTAGCTGTGAAAAACTAGAACCACGCTACTGTGGACCTTTTGAAGTAATGGAAAGATTTGGACCAGTTGCATACAAGTTAGCTTTACATAGTCACATTAAGGTTCACGATGTATTTCATGTTTCATTATTAAAAAATTATGTGCATGGTCGTACTCATGTTACTAATTGGAATATGATACAGGTGGAACTAGAAGGGAAATTCCTTCCAGAGCCACTTCAAATCTTGACACGAGAAGAAATTGAGCTCTGAAACAGGACAATGGCAAGGGTGAAAGTGCAGTGGAGGCACTTTGCACCCAAAGAGGCTACTTGGGAGTTAGAGGAAGATATGAAGGGAAAATACCCATCAATGTTTGAGCAATGAATTTTAATTTTTATCTTTATAACACTGAGGATGGTGTTTTTTTTTAGAGGGGGAATATGTATTATCCCCAATTTTCTATGATTTTATTAGACATTTGAACAATTCTAAAAGGGTACAGTGGACCCCAATGGAAAACAATTGTATGGACTTATTTTATTATTTCAAGTTAATAAAATAAAATGGAAATTAATGTGCAAGGACTAGATTATGATTAGATATAAGGAAACCAAATCCATGAGGATGCATAAGGTTTTAAGACTTTCCCAGTTCCCCAAAAATCCTTGGAGGAAATAAATTAAATACTAGATTTATATTGGAGATGAAAATCTAAAAAAAACTACTCGAGTAAATAGGAAATTACTGGGAAGAGGTGGAATAAAGCTAGAAAGAGGAAAATCTAGCTTTAAAAGTACTTTTATGGAAGAATCAAAAGGAAAGTCTAGGCACACAGGAAAGAAACATCTTGATTTAATTGGATGCAATTAAGGGAAACATGTTGAGGGGAAAGCAATTTTAAATACGTTGATTTAGGATATACAAAGGGTTGTCTATTGTTGGGGAAAAAGATCTCTGCTCGGGGGTGAGTTGTGGAGAAAGAGCTCTGAGGTTTGGTGGAATCTAGTCTACCTTAAGAGGTATGCACAACTAATTTGATTTGTTTTAAATTATACTTTAGTTCTATTATGAGATAGTGAGAAAGTAAAGTAGCAAGATCTATATGAAATTATTCATCCAGATATGTGTTTATGCCCTGGAAGTTAGATGAATACAAAGTTTTCCAAGGTGGTACAAAAAATTTACCTGCGAGTGATAGTTATCCACCTATGATCCATGAATCATTTTTGCATAAATTTCCTTAAAATTATCATCATCGGCATATTGTTCAGCATAACATTCAAAATATAAACAAGGATTTTGGAAAATGATAGATGCAAATATAGGAGAGTGAGAAAGCATACCTTCCACTGCGTTCTTGGTGCATTTCTTGTACTTTATTACCAAGTGAAACTGTTGGAGGAATCCCATCCATCTTAAATGACATGCTTGTTGAAGCTTGTTCTATAACTAAAGGTACTTTAAGGGCTATCAATCTGTATGGATGCTGGTCTCCTTTCAAATTAGGTAGTGCTTCCACTTCTTCACACATTGAACCAAGGCATAGAACTCCTTGTCATATGTGGGATAGTTCACAGCAACTTGTGAGAATTTCTCTAAATTGTAACATAACATTTTCCTTTGCTGCATCAATACTACTCTAATGGCATATCTACTAGCATCTATCTAGATCTCAAAAAAAAATTCAAGGCCAGGTAAGGCCAAAACTCTCCTAGTGTTGATCTTCTCGTTCAGTGTATCAAAGGATTTATGTTTCTTTCCTCCCCAATGAAAGGTTTGATTCATACTTGTCAATGTGTGTAAGGGGAATGCAATGATGGAGAAGTTAGTAATGAACCTTCTCCAGTACTTTATTGCACCCAAAAATCTATGAATCTTTATAACATTGGTGGGTTTAGGTGACTTTACAATCACATCAATTTTTGGAGGATCTACTTTCAATTTTCCACCACTGACAATGTGGCTTATGTAAAGCAATGAGGTCTTCCTAAACTCACATTTCAACATTTTGACATACAATTTTTATTTTTGCAAAACGTCAAGCACTTTTTTAACATGACACACATGATCATCCCATGTCCTACTGTAAACAAACATGTCATCAAGATACAAAAGTAAAAAATCATCATGAAAAGACCTAAAAATATCATACATCATGCTCATGAATGTGTTCATAACATTGCACTATCTGAATGGAATCACCAACCATTCAAAAAACCCATGTTTTGTCTTGAATGAAGTCTTCCATATATCCTATTTTGCAATGGAGTAGTGGGGCATCTCCATTAATGGAGATAATGTCTCATTTATGAGATAGATTATGGAGGATGAAACAGTCAAATAAGATCATGGATCTTAAATATAAAATCATGAGGATCTTTGATAAGGTAAACTAAGATCATAGTGCATTCAAAGAAGATCATGAAGCACTTATGATAAGATAGTGGAGGAAGTGATGCATTTAATGCACAAATTATGGAGAGGGTGATCACCCCATGTGAACATGATGGAGGAAATCAAGCAACAACGCAGCCAAACATGGATACTTTTTCCACATGTATAGTGCAGTTTTGGAGTGGGCCTAGGCTATGAAAGGCTCATGCATATAATGAAGCTGAAGGCACAATGGAAAGCATGATTTGGATTAATAATTTCTTGATCTGTCTAGATCTAGATTTGTCTTAGGACATTTCTATGCGGGCTTAGGCTGTTTAGTAGAGTTTGCAGTGCTGTTTAGCACAGGGCATTCCCGAGTGGGAATCCCACCTCTTTCTTTGAGTAGCTCTAGAAAGAGCATTTTTCTTCATTCCTTATCAGGCATTGGTGCCATCTTCAGGAGGTTTTTCCTAGAATTCAACTAGGAAACTAATGGAGGATTCATCCTACCACTTTGTTCTTGACATTCAGCCTTTTAGGAGTAGCAGATCTATATGTGGCATTCAGGCCATTGGGATTTACCTCCATGCAGTAGCAGTCCCTTCAAGGATTACATAGTGCAGTCCTGTAGATCTATTGGAGGTGTTAGGGTCCTATAATAATAGGGTTCATAAAATTTTGAATTGAATTTGATATGTCTTGTAAATATGTACATACCTTGTTTTCTACAAGTTGTTTTCCCATATTTTGAAAAAATAAAAAAATAATAAAAAATCAAAAAGAGGGTAAAAAGTCCTAAAAGAAAAATAAAAGGACTTAGAAAAATATAGACCCTAAAAGAAAAAAGAGATAAAAATAAGACCTAAAAGTGAGCAAGCCCAAATGCCACTACTTTTATTTTACTGCAAAGAATAATGACTATGTGGAGAGTGTCAATAAATGCCATAATCCATGATCATTTAAACAGTTTAATCTTAAGTTTTCATGTTTCAATTTCATGTTTTAGATAGAGAATAAAGATTTTTCAAACAGTTTAAACTTGACAAATTAGTAGATAGGTAGAGAATAATGAGGAGCTCAATAGTTTAATTTGAGCCGTCGGATGAAATAAGGTAGATTTAGATAGTTTTATGTTTTGAAAGAAATTTTTTTAGGGTTGCAAGCCTAAATGCACCTGCAAAATTAAGAAAAAATGTTAGAAATGGAAATTGGGTAGGTAGAAAGTAGTGAACCAGTCATGTAAATAATACTTCATCGGGAAAAATCACTAATTTCCTCTCCCCCATGAGTATTCAGTATTCTAAGCTATCATTCAAACAGGCTCAGAGCATTTCTTTGTCTTTTGTTGGGACAGGACCCAAGGCTCGATGATTGGTCAGTTAAAAATACTGAGTTCTTATGTTAAATCCTCATTTATCATCATTTACCCTTCATTCATACATTAAAAACCCTTTTTCCTAAGTAAAAAAATATTCTTACTTAGTAAAATTGTATCCCTAGTGTAATTAACTTCATTCCTTTATAAGCATTCATAAAAATCCACAAAATCACACTTATCCTAATTATTATTGAAAGAAAAATAAAGATGAGAAATGCTTGATTTTATATGATACTTAGAGATAATATGTATTTTGTTTTACATTTCACTCCCCTCTCATATTAACTTTTAACATATTTTCATAAATCCCTAAGAAATACCCTTTCCTAGTTTTAATTCTTTTATATTCAATAAACCCCAAAACCCACTATTATAATGTTTAAGACCAAATTCTATTATCCATGTGTGCAAATTAAAAATCCCAAGTTGTAAAGCCATTTGGTCTAAGCTTTCTTTATTTTACCCCACCCCTATAGTTTAAAAACCATTCAAAAAGGTTAAAAAACTATATAATATATACTACCATTATGCACATTTGTGAAACATTTTTTATTAAATGTTGCAAACCTAACCCGCTATATATACCAATGGATAAGGCTTAAAAAACCTTGTCTAAAATCACCTTTGTAATAACATTTTATCCATGCCGCTATGGTTTAAACATGTTTTAAAATATTTATTTCATAAAAATTAAATTATTTCCGCCCATACAAAGCCCGGTCCCACCTTTTTGCTCCATGCAACTCCTAAAACAATCCTAGCCGTTCGCATATAATTCGCAGATACGATGGTCGACGGTTGATATCACATAGGAAAAGTGCATGACCTCCCTAATGCAAAAGTTATGCGAAATGGGTTGTTTTCTGTCGACCCTTCCCCTCCACATGGCCTCCTCTGATTCGATCGCGTGAGTTTTGTTTAAAACTATTTTCCACTTAAAACCTATGTGATAAACCACCTATTTTCAACACCTTTGTAATTCGAAAACCACCTTATTTCCTGATCGTGACTCGCATTAAATGATGATCAATGCAGATTCATACATTTTAATTAAACCTTAGGAAAAATGCGTTAATTCACTATCTTTTGCTTTTAACCAATTTTTTCACTTCCCTGACTGTGTAAGCCTACAAAAACCCCTAGTAGCCTTTTAAAACACCCAGAACCTCCAAATTCACCATAAGAAACCTGCAAAGATTGCTGAGGAGCCGCACCTACTCCAGTTCAACCATTGAAAGCCTTCAATTAAACAAGCAACCTCAGAAACCTCTCCAAAAAATTATACTTACAGCATACCAGGAATTTTTCTCAAAATTCGACCTACAATCAAGTTGGAAAAACATTTTTCAAAGAAAGGAAAATATTTTAAATTAAGAAATTAATCAAGAATACTGCCCAAAAGTCCCAAAAACAGGCCAAACTATGGCAAAATTTTCCTCAGGAACCCTAGCTGTTTGTTGCGCACCATTTTCAAATAAAATTATCATTTCTTCACAAATTAATGATCAATTTCAAGCTCGAAAGGCCATAAATCCTCTGCAGATGCCCTATATCTTCAAAAATTCTTTTTCAACAAAGTTCTAACCTTTTTTTCAGTCAAAAAACTCAAAAAACCCATGTTTTCTATTTTAGACTAGTTTTTAGCCTTTGAACTTCATTTGAGAGACCTAATTGAGCATAAAATCCAAAAATAAATTTTATTTTGCTAAAAATTGCCCAATCAAGCTTCTGTTATAGTAAAATTACCTCTGCAAACAGTCTAAAATTGCAGAAGCCAATCAAAATGCGTAAAAAATAGAATGTAAAAAAGTCTAGAAGTTCAAAAAATTCTAAAGTTACTCCTACCATCACTCCAAATACTGCAATTGTGGTCAACCCATTACAAACCCCATTTGTTGATATTGAGCATATTCCTCTAGCTAATATTGACTACAAAATAGTTAATCCTATAGTTGAATTCAATTTGTTAGATATCCACAACTGGTGTTTTGAAATATCCTTAGATGATTATGAAGAAGTTCAAATTTGGGAATCCAATTTACCCAAATATGTAGTCCCATTGACTCACCCTTGTCAAGAAATTATCAGACTATATCACCAGTACTACATTCCTGAATAAAGAGCTATTGTGAATGCAAATAAAGAGGTTCTATTTACTATTACTACACAGTCAATAAACCAAATGTTGCGGCTTCAACTAGACCCCCAAGCAGTCCCATTGTCTATTGAAGCCCTCACTAAGCTATACATTGGCTTAGACTTTCCTAAAAGGTTTATGATTTTTCAAAATTTTATGCCCTTGCATATTGAAATTCCTAAGTTAAACCCTACTTATTCAACTGCCAAGTTCCCTGAAGGTTCAAGGGATGTAATCTCCATTCTTTCCTTCATACTTGGGTATTTCACTGATGAGCACATTGATGTGTTTGTCTTGGGATTTTTGTCCATATTTTTTCCAGGTCAACCACCTTCAATTATATTTGACTATGCTGGTTTTATTGCTGATAGCATTCACTATCAATTGAATAATTTGTAGCTGGAAGGAGTATTCAGATATACCTTCTATCTTCTTCACATGTTTCTTTATTTTCAATCAGATAGTTTTCTAATTTCACTTCAAAATTTGGATATAGAAGGAAAACATCTATCAATTATCTTTTGGACATCTATACTCAGAAAAGAAGGGACAAAATTCAGTTATTCAGAGTTTTCAGAGTTTTTTTTTCATCCATTAATCACCATGTTGACAAAAATAGAGCAACCTAGAATCAGTGAAGAAATGAAGAAAATATTGCAGCTATCATAGCAGAGCAAAGTAGGTGATTGGCATTTGTATGAGAAATTCACTAAAATCAGAGTTTTTGGTTCTAACTTGTTGCCTTACAAGTTACCTAAGCATCCACTAGTGAGGATTTTTTCCTTAGAGTACATTAGGCAGATCCTGAATTCAGATTGAATTAATTTTATGGCAGCCAAGAAAAAGACCCAATTTAAACTCAAAAATAAAATTGGGCCATTCATATGTAATCAAAGAGATGCAGAAAAGGAAGCAGCAAGTCAACTATTGGAATATAAATTAGAAGAAAGCTTCCCATGGAATTATGATCCACAAGGGATCTTAAGTAAAGTAAGGGTAAAATGTAAATTGACACCCTTTATCCATGAGTCAAATCTAGAAATAGAGAAGTTTGCTAATCAAATTGAGTGGGTTGAAAACACTTTAACAGAGGCAGTTAACCAAAAGAATAATATTCACACTTTGGAAATTTCCAAATAGCTAGAGACATCCACTAAGAGAATCAGAGAAGAAGGATCTTATACTGTAGAGACTACAACAGAGACAAAGTTTAAAATCATTTACAACAAGAGAGCAAAACTCGATACAACAGCTAAAGGCAAAGTAACAATAGATGTGGAAGAAACAGAGACCTTGAATACCAACATTGCATAGGCAGATGTTAAGGATCTGTGATCAACAAGATTGGAAAAATTCCGATCACAGAAGCAACATCGTTTCAACCACTTTGAGATTCTAGGATCTAGCCCTCCTAAATCCGAAGAGGGATCTCTCCAATAAGTGCAAAGATGGATTTTTCTTTGAAAGTTTATGGTAATGATATTAGGCTAGTTATGAAGGCCGAGGGTTTTGTTTTGTTTTTTGATGGTTGAGCATGATTACTGTTTGAGGTGGAGAGTTCTAAATGAAAATACTTTCAAAAGTGTGAAGTTGCAAGAAAATAGAACAAGCTCTGGCCAGGAAGATAGATAATTGTAGGTTTTAGTCCATTGGGCTATGGAGTCATAATATGGTTTAATTGAAATAATCAGGTTCAAAAGTGGTCCATGGGGCAAGTCATCTATGTCTAAGGATCTCTTTAAATTTTGATTTATGGAATGAAATGAAACAATAAGAAGGATAATTTAACAGATGAAGAACAAAGAGCAACCTAATATTTGGTAAGTACTTCTAAACTAGCCAGATTTTGACATACGCTTAAGAAACACATAAAAGTAATCTAGGATCTAGTAAGTACTTTGAAACTAGCCAACCTTTGATATAATTTCAATAGAAAACATTTTAAAACAAAGGGAAACTTGAAGGCAACTGTTAGAGTAGAAACTAGCGGGCTGGGCTCACCACAAATCCTCTCCTAGCACTGCTTTACTTGGTAACTTTCAAGATCAACAAAAAGAGAACACGGAAATGGCCTAAGATTTGATAAGTACTTTGAAACTAGTGAGCTTTCAACACATTCCAAGGGAAACTTTTAGACAATCTTTTGGGATAAAACTAGGACCAGGGCACACCATATCTTCCATAGTTCATCTCTACTTAACATGAAATGAAAATAAATTTTAAGAATAACAATTAGCTAAGACAGAAGAACGAGGGAATGCCAACATTCCTACTACTTAAACCGAATTAAATCATTCCTAAATAACACAAATTTGGAAGAAAACATAAAAATAAAGATTTTCAGTCAGAGAAGGGTACTAATATACAGTAGGTCCTAACTCTATGCATGCTGTTCATTATAAGGTAATATGGACATAGTGAAAACAAAAACAAAATGACGAGTTACAATGAGAAAAACATCACCATCAACATAGACCAGGATCCCATAAATCATCTTGTATTGATGCTCCAAACTAGTTACAGCTTTAAGTCCAATGATTTATCTTAGCAATCATCTACACTTCTCAACCTAACTTATCTATCACAAGCAGAGCTCCAAGAGTCAGTGAATAACTATTTACAAGTAGAAGTCTCAAGCTCAATTACATTTCAAAGGTCAACAACTAACTCAACCAACCCCTTTCTCATCTTCTCCAGTAGTATTTATAAGAGAATGAGGAGGTGAGATCTGATAAAAGATCTCCAAAGATAATTAATACAGACTTAACGGATTCTCGGCCTTTGGGGGGCTCGATGAAGAAGCTTACATAGCTATCCTCTGTATTAAATAATTTACATTAAGATTTTAACCTTGGTGGGAGCTCTTTTTGACTTTTGAGGCTTTGTGTTATGTGAGAGTAACTCTGCTGATATTTTTTCATTAATTTTATTTATAGAATTGACTCTCTGGATGGGCTGAGACAAATATCTGATCTTGATCAATAACTTTGGCCTCTGTTTGAATGCTTTGAGGTAGGGGTGGCACTGTGATAGCTGGGAGGAATCAATTCACCACAGATGTGGCGGTGGAGGATTTTTTGTCTGATAGATCTTTTGATTTACCCTTAATTCTATTTTTCAATTTGGGGATTAGGCTTTTGATAATCATTCTTAGTTGTGATCCCCACAAATCTATCTTCAATCATCTATTCTGCTACATTTTTTCTTCGACACTAATACTCTTTCAATTATATTAAATAACGCTATGTCTTGTTGATGTGCAAGCCGCGCAGGGCTCATATGGCATCAATGCCCCATGAAACATTGATGAAACATGAGTTCAAACCCTGAGAATGGCTTCTTCCTTATGGATCCAAGGCATGGGAATCGTCATTCCCAGCCTTCGGCTTTTCTTAAATATCATGAACAAACCATAAAACACTTGCAAAACCAAAAATATTAATAAAATGCTGCGTTATTAGGTTTAACTACTTCGGAGGCTATGGGTAAGAGAATGGCCATTGGATGACATCATCCAATGGTGGGGAATTGCGTAGAAGAGGTTTAAAAAAAGGAGAGTGAAGGGATAATTAAATCAGAACCGTTGATTGATGAGTGACCAAGAAGATCAATGGTCGGCATAAGTAGCAGACTAATAATGTGAAGAATTCACATTATCCATCTTTTAACAAGAAAATGTGAAAAACTAAGGTTTAAACCTTTGGCGAGGGTGGAGGGCGATGAAGTAATGCATAAATTATCTGAGACCGTCCGATCTGGACATTTAGACGGCCTAGATCCAATTTGAAGTTTGCAATTGGTGAGGGGAGAAACAAAAGTTAAAAATGCATCTGATGGAAAGATCTGATTCGATCAGATGCAGATCGTCGATTTGCAGATCAGATCGATGGTAGAGATGTTTTGATCAATGCACCGTGCCTTAACCTATCCCCCGAGCTCCTTTTGAGTGCAATCACCATCCAATGAGTTGGCCTTAGATCGGATGGCTCACGTTCATATCGCACTGAGCTCACAGTCGATATTTAACACTTGGGGAGGGAGGTATCTTCAAACTTCTCAAAGCCACGTGTCGGCCAGTGGTGCTGATCGCTGCCAATCGGGGAAAACTGCTTTCCTCTCAAAAGCGGTGAGATGAAAATTGCTTCTGGCCTTTCTTTCAATATAACGAAAAATTCATTAAAACCAAAAAATTAATATAAACAAATTTTTTAATGCTTCGGGTGGGTTTTAAATATATGAAAGAGATAGGTGCCCGACTGCGGGGCCAAGGGTTGTATGGAGAGATGATATGATCGGGGGATATAACGTACAGGGCTAATTGGCATCGAAGTTTGTTTATAATAAAAGACTTGTGCTCGATGCATTTTTCCGATGCGATTAGCACCTGGATGGCTAGCGCTTGGTTGTAGCGGTAGGGCACATGGAGGGGAAGTGGTTTAAGGCTTATCCCAAGGGGGCTTAAAACCATATGTATTTTTTATGATTTTCAATGGTTTTCAAAGGAATTTGAGAGTTTCGATAAGGCAAAGAAAGAGTCTTAAACCTTATCAAAGGGGTTTTGAGGGAGGGGAAAAGGGAAAAATATGAAAATGAGGGATTTAATGCAGAATAAAGGGGTAAAAATGAGGTTATTTTTGGAAGTGGAAGGCGAGTAAAAATGATGATTTTGCAGCAGTCTCTCATGAAATCAGCAGAATTCCAGGGTGTAAAATGGGCACAGTAGGGAAGATTTTGGATAGAGACATGAGGCCTTTAAGAGTCTTTAAGAGCCAACACTTTTTGCTATAAAATTTTTTACTTGAAGGCTCCAAAAATGATTTAGCCACCTTTTGGTATAAAAATTTTTATAGGTGGCTAACAGTGACTCCACTTGGGGATGGTGCCTTCTTGAAGGCATCAAGAACTTTAAACTTGCATTCTTTGGGAGGCTGATTAGTGCCTCCTCTATTAGGCTGCCTTTCTTTCCTCAAATGATCTTCTTTTGCTCTAAAAACATATTAGCAACCATAAAAACAATGGATCTTTCATCAACAATCTTTCTACCTACCCAATCCTACAGATCTAACATTTTTTCTTCTTTAGAGTGCACTTGGATTGGCCAACTATTTTATAAAATTTTATTCTTTTGAAAGCAGGAAATCTAATCTATTTCTACTCCTTATTTATCCATGGACTTAGATTAAACAATTGAGTCCATATGATTCTCTACCTAATCTACTATCTGTTGGGATTAAACTATCCAGCAGATTTTTATTCTCTAAGTTCTACAACAGAAATTTAAAAACAGCCAAGTCAAGATTAAGCTGTTTGACTTGTTGTGATCTATTGCATTAAAAAATGTTGCACATAGACATTATTTTGCAGAAAATTAAAACAAAATGGAAGGCTTAGGATCTGAAATTTCGAAGAATTTTCTTTCTTCTTTTTACAGCTCCGTTTTATTTTTTGTTTGAGTTGTCTTTCCTTTGTCAACTCGTTTGGATTTTGAGCTAATTGGAACCATATTTTCATATTTTTTGACTCAGAATTTGAAAAATATTTGAGTCATTCTCTTTGGAAACTTAGGTTCAGATTTTGAGCATGTTTGAACCTTTAATTTCTATCCTAAACTATCTACTGATAAGCCAAGATTAAACAGTTTGGAAAATCGAATTCACTATCCTATCAATAGAAAATTTAAAACTAATTAGTCAAGATTAGGCTGTTTGATTAAGTAGAAGTGTGTTTTTCAAGAGTGGCATTTGAGCTTGCACACTTTCATATTTGTTTCTCTTTTTTGGTATGGGGCTATACCTTTCTCGTTTTTTCAATCTGCCCTCTTTCCTTTCTTTCTTTGTTTTTGTAGTTTTGATGTTTATAACTTTGAATGCAATGATGGGTGAAGAATTTATAATGAGAAAAAAGATAAAAAGGCTTTCAGATCATAATATGGATCAAGAGAAGTAATGCTTAAGCATCCTGCCATTGACAGGACCTCCAAACAATTCTGCTCCATTCAACTCTTGCAAAAAATAGGCATTATTACTAGTAGTTCAATGAGTGAGATAAGGGCTAAGCCATAAGTTGTCAAATTTTCCATGCTTGCCCTTATCTTCCCTCTTTGAGTCCCACTTCAAAACTTTGTCCCCAACATTGAAATTGTTGGCCTTTGTTCTTCTATCAAAAAGATTTTTAATGTTGTCCTGCTTCTGCAATGCTTTGTTATAAACCTCCTCCCTGGTCTGCTGAAGATGAATGGTCTGATTTATTCTTTTGATCATGTCATTATCTTCCGTTTGTGACTCTTGAATGAACTTAATCACTAGTACATTGAGGCTGGTTGGAAAAATTGCATCAGTACCATACACAAGTTGGAAAGGTGACATGCTAATAGATTTCTTCAAAGTCAATATGTCAGCCCAAAGTGCATGAACTAGCTTTATGTGCCAAGACTTTTTATTGTCCTCCAACAGTTTCTTTATTATGTTCACTAAAATCTTGTTTGACGATTCTGCAAGTCCATTACCTTGATTGTAATAGGTCGTTGAATGCCCCAATGTTATCTGATATCTGTGAACGAATTCAACCATCTTCTTTGATCCAAATGCTGCTACATTATCAGTGATGATCTTGGTAGGATAGCCAAATATAGAGAGAATGTTGGTCTCCATAAATTTTATAATAACAGAATCATTGGCTTTCCTACAAGGTATGGCTTCTATCCACTTAGTGAAATAGTCTGTGGTAGTGAGAACCCATCTATGCTGGGAAAAATATGGTGGGTGGATTTCTCCTATGAATTTAAGTCCCCACTACTGAAAAGGAGCTTCAACAATGATTGGATGTAGAGCTATGGGTAGCAACTTTCTTTTACCTTCAAAGAGTTGGCATTTATGACAGGTAATGATCATCTTGTGCACATCATGAAAGAGAGTAGGCCAATAGAAACCAGCCCTCAAAATTTTGTTGGCTGTTGTCTTCCAGTACAAATGACCTCCACACTCTCCTTCATGAAACTCATGCTTAACTTTCTCTACATCATACTCAGGCAAACATTTTGAGTAATATACCACTTGCATTTTTCCAATAAAGACATCTATCTATAATGCAATAGTTTACAGCTTTTAACTTAAGGAACCTTGCCTTTGTTTTTGTCAAACCAAGAGGTGTATTTAAATTAAGAAAAACATAAATAATATCATCATACCAAGAGGAATTCATGAAATGGTCTTCAACAATGGGAGTTGAGATTTCCTCTTATTCATCCAAAGCATCAATCATGTTTATATCGAGAACTTCAAAATTTGATTCAGCCATCAACCTAGCTAGACCTTGACCTTTGATGGGTTTAGTGGGCTTTATCTCTAGCTCATATTCAAGAATAATCACAATCCACTTACCTCTCTTACCATCTGGGTCCTCTGTTAGAATGTCTTTAACAACTGAATTTGGGACAAAATAAATGATGTGTGAGTGAAGGATGTATACTCTGAAATATTTCAAAGCTTTAACCAAAGAAAAATCTTGCTTTTTCCATGATGTTATACTTCAGAGGGGCATCCCTCGATGCCTTGCTGAAGAATGCAATAGGCTGCTCTTGTCCTTGTGGATTTTTCTGTAAAAGGACAACAGCTATAGTATGTTCTGATGCAAATGAAAAAATATAAAAATCTTTTGAAAAATCAGGACTTATCAGAACTAGTGTTTTGGTTAATGCTTATTTCATCAGCTCAAAGGAATTATTTTCTTCCAAGGTCCATTTTACCCCTTTCTCCTTCTTCAACATTTTTGTTATATTCCTAAGGAGCTCAGCTAAGTTGGGGATGAACCTTCGCAAAAAGTTAATCTTTCCAATGAAAGATTACAACTCCTTGATGTTTCGAGGATGAGAGATTTGCAATATGGCCTCAATCCTTTTGGGATCTATCTTAATACCGTCTTCTGAAATGATGTGGCCAAAAATTTTACCTTCTTGGAGCCCAAATATTGTTTTCTTAGGGTTTAAAGATATCCCAAACTTCCTGCATTTCTTGAAAACTTTTCTTAAATGTTTTAAGTGCTCTTCATCTATTTTCGAAAACACAGTAGCATCATCAAGGTATATAATGATGAAGTAGCCCAGTTCTTCTGAGAATGTTATGTCCATGGCTCTATGAAAATTTTCTCCAACATTAATTATACCAAAGGGAATTTTCAAATAAATGAAAGTGCCCCATGGTGTAGTAAAGGTTGTCTTTAATTGATCAGTAAGGTGAACTAAGATCTGATTGTACCCTGAGTAGCCATCAATCAAAGAAATTCTTCTAGACCCTACCACCCTTTGTAAAATACGATCCATCTTAGGTAAAGGGTAGTTGTCTTTTAATGAAGCTTTGTTTAAGTCTCTAAAGTCTATATAAATCCTAATCTCTCCAGTTTCCTTCCTTAATGATACCAGATTAGACACCCACTTAGAGTACCTAATAGGGACAATAATACCAGCTTCATACATTTTCCTGATTTCCTTCTCAAACAGAGGTAGCTGAACAGGGTTTATTCTGTGCAGTTTCTATTTGAATGGTTTTTGGTTTTCTTTGAGAGAAATTTTGTGTTGTATTATTTCAGTGTCATAGGATTTCAGATCTTCGTAACTCCACGCAAAAACTTCAGAAAATTCTTTAAACAAATCTATGTATTTGAGTTTAATGTGAGCTGGTAAATTTTTAGACAGTTTAATCATTTTAGTTTTAAGTTCACTACCTATATTTCACTCTTCCACTTCAGTCTCTATGGGTTCGAATTTTGGCTTCCTGGCCACATCATTGAAATCAAACAACTCTTCTAAAGGTGCCAAACCGCTTGGAAAACTCTAATCTTTAGAGTGTAGAGTTTCTAACTCCTTTGTTTCTAACTCTGCATTCAATTTTGTTTTGTTTTTAAGTTTTATAGTCATAAGAGTAACATTTACAAGCTCAGGAGACCACTCTTCTTGACCAAGCAAATTTTCTTCACTGCAGTCTATTTCATAATCTGAGTCTGAACTATGTAGTTCGAATTCATTTATGAATTGCATGAAGTCTTCTATTTGTTTGTCTCCGTCAAACACCTGCCAATACTTTTCATTATCAGGCATGGCTGGTCCAAATTTTATCTAAGTTGTGCAGTATTTGGTTTCATATGGTGTTAAGTATGTTGTAGTTGAAAATGCTAAATTGTGGGTGGCAATATTTCTTTTTCTTTGGACAAAAATCAGTTTGGACTCATCGAATGTTTTTAAAAGGTCCATGACATTTTTTCGGCAGGCCCTAAGTCTGGGATGATTTGCGTTATACGTCCCATTGACTTGCCTAATAACTAACTTTGAATCTCCATACACATTGATTCTAACTTCTTCAACAATCGTAAGCCTAAGAGAAGGGATTCATACTCTGCTATGTTATTTGAACACTCAAACTTTAATCTACAGGAAAGACTTTTTGTATGGTTATTCTCAGTGTTGCATATCCGGACACCTATACCAGCATTTGTCTTAGTGCAATGCCCATCGAAGTGCATACTCCACAGAGGAGTAGTCTTGATTTTATCATTTGGGTCAATATGCTCTTTAATAAGTGTGCTATCAAATTGTCTTTGGAGGTCAGCATGCTGTTGAACTTGTTTTAACTCCTCAGATTTTTTATTGGGTTGAGGGCTACTTTCTTGACTGTCAATGTTTAAAAGAAAAGGAGACATGATTTGTAGCTCAAGACCTGTGTTTTTTTTTCTAGATTTTTCAAATGCAGTGAACTATTTTGACTCTCCTGCATTGTGTTCCTCTTCCTCCCCGTCGGCCATTAATCTTGTTAAAGTGACTTGTTCAATAAATGTTTCATCGTTAAACATAATAAAAGAATCAAGGCCTATATTTATAAAATACAGAGGAGATTTTTGTGTTTGTCTTGACTTGTAACCACGTATTGCATATGGGACTCCTTGTAAAGTCTTCTAGTCTAATTGAAAACATGGATAGTCACATAGGTCATGTCCATGTGTATAGTCCCCTATAACTTAGTCCCCCAGGACCTAGATAATAACATTCCATACTTTGGGGGCAGATCAGCCACAACAATATCCATGACTAAACATTTTGCTGGAATTTGAGCTAAGTTAACAGAGAGCTTTTTGATTAATCCTAAACATCTCATCCTACTCAAGTCGAAGGAGTAAAGGTCTTTATAAGGTCTGGTGATTTCAAGGCCTAGGCTCTCCATCATAGCTTTAGGCATTAAATTATGAGAATCCCCAGAATCATACATAGCGTTGTGCAAAATTTTGTCATGAATGTTTAAACTCACATAAAAGGGAGGATGAGGTCCCTCTTGATACATACCTTCAATCTTTGGACCAAAAATTAGCTCTGGCTGGTCATTATTAAGATTGATTGTATCCTCATTTTCCTCTATATTTAAAGCCTTCAAAATTTGGGTCCTATATACATGCTGGGCAGCTAACTCAGTAAGGGGAATAGAGATTTTTATTTTGGAAATTTCCTGCTTTAGGCTGAAAGGAATTTGGTTCTTTGAAGAGCTTCTCTCGGCCTTACTAGATGCCAATCTATCAGCAACATCAACTTGCTGATTTGTTCTATTTGCATTTGACAAAATTGTTTTCACAGGAGTACTAGCTGAAGTGTTAGTACTACTAATGTCTGTACTCTATTTTTCATTGTTTTGAGTGCCTTTCTCTTTACCTTTATCAGAATTAATAGCCACGGTTTTGTCCCTTTGCTTGACCACTTTAGGCTTGGTTGCAGTGATGTTTTGTGAATATTTGTCAGAGGTTTTGGTGTTGGGAGTTTGTTGACTAGTTTTTCTTCTAAGGTCATATTCTCTTTGAGACTCTATGATGACATTCTCCATGTCTTGATAATAATTTTCATCATCATCTCTTTTGTCATCATAAGGTGTATAAAGACATTGTTTTCTATTATAATGAATCTCAAAGTCATCATTATCTACCCCCAACATGTTTATATCATCTGCCTCTGTTATCTCATCTGTTTCCTCAACCTCACTTACATAGTTTTGATGAAAGGGAGGAGTGATATGTTGATCATCTTCCTTAGGTCTGTTTGGAGGTTGATTCCTTCTAAAATTCTGATTTTGGTTTTGATTTCTATTTTGAGGAGCAGTTTGGTTTTGACTTGCTTGTGCTCTCTCTAGGATGCTCATTTTCTTCATCATCTCCTCCACCATTCTCTCCATATTTGAGTTGGAAGTAGAAGGTGTATTTTCTTCTCTAAAGGACACTTTCTTCTCATTTTTCATTCTTGCTCTCTTGTCCATCAAGTTGACTTCCACAGCAAGAGCACCTTTTTGCATCTCTTCAAGAGTTACAGGATCTCTCTCTCTCAGCTGATAGGCCATCTCAGGGTCAAACCCTTCAGGAAACTTGTTTAAAGATGAGCCCTGTGAAGGCTTTAGATCTGGGGAAAGTGCATTATATACACTGTTGAATCTGGTGCAGTAAGCTTGCACACTTTCCCCAGTGTTTCTATGGAGGTTCTTGTAATCAGAAAGGAGTTGGAGAGGATTCTTACTTACTTCCCATTTGTTTAAGAAATTTTGATGGAAGGCTTGGAGATCATTGATACTATGGGTGGTTAAGCCTTTGAACCATTTTCTTACTTCTCCCCCCAAACTTTGAGAAAATAGTCTAAGCTTGACAGAATCATCATCAATTTCATTTATGTTAAAGTAGTCATTCATCTTATCCACATGTTGTGATGCAGTTGTAGCGTTACTAGCATCATACAATGGAATTTTGGACTGATTTTATTATGGAAGATTGACTAATGGTACAAGAAGGACTAAGGGAGCATACCATGCAGCCATGATATGTGGTGGAGGTGGATTTACAGGAGGTGGGTTAAGAAAAGGAAAAGTGGGCTGAAGTGGAGTGGTTTGAACAGTGGATGTAGGGTGAGTAGAAGCAGATGGACCGGGAGCAGATTGCTGGGCTAATCTTGGATGAAAGACACCTAAGTTGTGAAGGAAATGTAAATCAGGAGGTGTTGTTTCTCTGCTACCAGGATGTTCACTTGTTTTAGGAGATGAAAGTGAAGCCTCAGAATCTAACTGATCTAAATCATCAAGAGACCTAATTCTAAAGGGATTTACTAAGTCAAATTGTGATCATTGTAGAGTTGAAATATTTTCAGGTACCGAATTAGCTCTCAAGGGTGATCTAAAAACAACTGATAATTTAATCTTAGGAGACTTCCTAAGGATACTTTCTAGGTTATCAACTATCTCAGGTGGATCAAGCTCAGGATAGGCTCTAGTATGAATCTTTCTAGGAGCCACTATGCTGTGTTTTTAGACCCAACTAAACAATAAAAGTTCAACCAGATATGACAATCTTTAAGAGGTCAACTAATCTGTTCATACAAATTTTAATCCTACAGTCTTCTAATTGAGTTTGAATGATATTACAATGATAAGGGTTCTTCCCAGTGGATTCTTAAGGTCTGTTGAGGATTGTGGAGTCACCAAGTGGAAGTTTTTAGCTCCTAATGAGGTAAAAGGTTTTATGGTCCACCACAATTTTTATTAAATACCAATCTGAACTATTTTTGGGTTTTCTGAGTTATTTTTCAGTTGTGTGGTTCCTAAGAGCATCCTAAATCTGTTTCACAACTTAGCTACGGTTATGAGACAAAAACAATATACTCTTATGGATAAACTAGCTGATTTTCCAAGGTTAGATAAAGCCTTATGAGAATCCTAGGGTTTGCCAAGTTTTTCGCTGATTCAAAGAAGTTTCATAATGATTACCATTTCTTGGTAGTGCTTGAAAAGGCTGCTTTTTACTCACTAGGTTTTATGAAGTTTTTAAGGGAACCTAAGGTGAAAATTAAACTTCGGTCCCCAGCGGAGTCGCCAGAAATGTTAGGTGCTGGTGGCTCAGCTGGTTAATATAGCAAATGTTTTTTGAAACAAATTTCTGATATCCTATGATTACCTTAAGATTCTGGGTTCAATCCCGAGTGGAGTTGGTAGAAATGTTAGGGATCTGTGATCAGCAAGATTGGAAAAATTCTGATCACAGAAGGAACATCGTTTCAACCACTTTGGGATTCTAAGATCTAGCCCTCCTAAATCCAGAGAGGGATCTCTCCAATAAGTGCAAAGATGGATTTGTCTTTGAAAGTTTATGGTAATGATATTAGGCTAGTTATGAAGGTCGAGGGTTTTGTTTTTTTTTTTGGATGCTTGAGCATGATTACTATTTGAGGTGGAGAGTTCTAAATGCAAAGAGTTTCAAAGGTGTGAAGTTGCAAGCAAATAGAACAAGCTTTGGCCAGGAAGATAGATAATTGCAGGATTTAGTCCATTGGGCTATGGAGTCATAATAGGGTTTAATTGAAACAATCAGGTTCAAGAGTGGTCCATGGGGCAAGTCATCTATGTCTAAGAATCTCTTTAAAGTTTGATTTATGGAATGAAATGAAACAATAAGAAGGATAATTTAACAGATGAAGAACAAAGAGAAACTTAAGATCTGGTAAGTACTTCTAAACTAGCCAGATTTTGACATACGCTTAAGAAAGACATAAAAGTAATCTAAGATTTGGTAAGTACTTTGAAACTAGCCAACCTTTGATAAACTTTCAATAGAAAAAATTTTAAAACAAAGGGAAACTTGAAGGCAACTGTTGGAGTAGAAACTAGCGGGTCGGGCTCACCACAAATCCTCTCCTAGCACTACTTTACTTGGTAACTTTCAAGATAAACACAAAGAGAACACATAAATGGCCTAAGATTTGGTAAGTACTTTGAAACTAGCCAACTTTCAACACATTCCAAGGGAAACTTTCAGACAGTCTTTTGGGATAAAACTAGGACCAGGGCACACCATATCCTCCATATTTCATCTCTACTTAACATGAAATGAAAATGACTTTCAAGAATAAAAATTAGCTAAGACAATAGAATGAGGGAACTCCAGCATTCCTACTTCTTAAACCGAATTAAATCATTCCTAAATAACATAGATTTGGAAGAAAACATAAAGATAAAGATTTTCAGTCAGAGAAGGGTATTGATATACAACAGGTCCTAACTCTATGCATGCTTTTATTTATAAGAGAATATGGACACAGTGAAAATAGAAACAAAATGATGAGTTACAATGAGAAAAACATCACTGTCAACATAGACCAGGATCCCATAAATCATCTTGTATTGATGCTCCAAACTAGTTACATCTTTAAGTCCAATGCTTTAGCTTAGCAATCATTGACACTTCTCAGCCTAACTTATCTATCACAAGCAGAGCTTCAAGAGCCAGTGAATCATTATTTACAAGTAGAAGTCTCAAGCTCAATTACATTTCAAAGTTTAGCAACTAACTCAGCCAACCCCTCTCTCATCTTCTCTAGTAGTATTTATAAGAGAATGAGGAGGTGAGATTTGATAAAAGATCTCCAAAGATAACTAATACAGACTTAATGGCTTCTTGGCCTTTGGGGGGCTTGATGAAGAAGCTTACATAGGTGTCCTCTGTATTAAATAAATTACATTAAGATTTTAAGCTCGGTGGGAGCTCTTTTTGACTTTTGAGGCTCTGTGTTATCTGAGAGTAACTCTGCTGATATTTTGTCATTAAGTTTATTTGTAGAATTGACTCTCTGGCTGGGCTGAGACAAATATTTGATATTGATCAATAACTTCGTCCTCTGTTTGAATGCTTTGAGGCACAGGTGGCACTATGGTATCTGGGAGGAATCAATTCACCTCAGATGTGGCAATGGAGGCTTTTCTGTCTGATAGATCTTTTGATTTACCCTTAATTGTGTTTTTCAATTCTGGGATTAGGCTTTTGATAATCATTCTTAGCCGTGATCCCCGGAAATTTGTCTGCAATATTCTATTCTACTACGTTCTCTCTTCGATATTGATACTCTCTCAATTATATTAAATAACACTATGTCTTGTTGATGTGCAGGTCGTGCAGGGCTCATATGGCATCAATGCCTCATGAAACATTGATGAAACATGAGCTTGAACCCTAAGAATGGTTTCTTCCTTATGGATCCCAGGCATGGGAATCATCATTTCTAGCCTTCAGTTTCTCTTAAATATCATGAAAAAACCATAAAACACCTGCAAAAACAAAAATATTAATAAAATCCTCCATTATTAGGTTTACTGCTTCGGAGGATGCAGGGAAGAGAATGGTCGTTGGATGACATCATCCAATGGTGGAGAATTGCATAGAAGAGGTTTAAAAAAAGGTGGAGGGATAATTAAATCAGAACTGTTGATTGATGAGTGACCAAGAAGATCAATGGTCAGGATAAGCGATGGACTAATAATGTGAAGAATTCACATTATCCAGTTTTTAACAAGAAAATGTGAAAAACTAAGGTTTAAACCTTTGGCGAGGGTGGAGGGTGATGAAGTAATGCGGAAATGATCTGGGACCGTCCGATCTGGACACATGGACGTCCCAGATCCAATCAAAAGTTTTCAATCGGCGAGGGGTGAAACAAAAGTTAAAAACTCATCCAATGCGATTAGATGCAGACCGTCGATCTGCAGATTAGATTAATGGCGAAGATGTTTTGATAAACGCACCGTGCCTTAACCTATCCCTCGAGCTCCTTTTCAGTGCGATCGCCATCTGATGAGATGGCCTTAGATCAGACGGCTCACGTTCATATCGCGCTGAGCTCACAGTCAATATTTAATGCACGGGGAGGGCAGTATCTTCAAACTTCTCAAAGCCACGTGTTAGCTAGTGGTGCTGATCACTGCCGATCAGGGAAAACTGCTTTCCTCTCAAAAGCGGTGCGATGAAAACTTCTTCTGGCATTTTTTTCAATATAATGAAAATATCATTAAAACCAAAAAATTAATATAAACAAATTTTTTAATGCTTCGAATGGGTTTTAAATATATGAAAGGGATAGGCACCCGACTGCGGGGCCAAGGGTTGTATGGAGAGATGATATGATCGGGGGATATAACATACAAGGCTAATCAGCGTCGAAGTTTGTTTATAACAAAAGACTTGTGCTCGCTGCGTTTTTCTGATACGATAAGCGCCTGGATGGCTAGCGCTTGGTTCTAGCGCTAGGGCACATGGAGGGGAAGTGTTTTAAGGCTTAGCCAGAGGGGGCTTGAACCCACATATGAAATATGTATTTTTTATGATTTTCAATGGTTTTCAAAGGAATTTGAGAGTTTTGATAAGGCAAAGAAAGAGTCTTAAACCTTACCAAAGGGGTTTTGAGGGAGGGGAAAAGGGAAAAATATGAAAATGAAGGATTTTTTATGGAGAATAAAGGGGTAAAAATGAGGTTAGTTTTTGAAGTGGAAGGCGGGTAAAAATGATGATATTGCAGCAGTATCTCATGAAATCAGCATAATTCCAGGGTGTAAAATGGGCACAGTAGGGAAGATTTTGGACAGAGGCATGAGGCCTTTAAGAGTCTTCAAGAGCTAACAGTTTTTGCAATAAAATTTGTTCCTTGAAGGCTCCAAAAATGATTTAGCCACCTTTTGTTATAAAAAAATTTATAGGTGGCTAACAGCAGAGACCAATGTAGCCACTGTAATCATCAGTGAGCCAAATCAGAATCAAGAACAATTGAATAATGAAGATGCACATATAATGGATAGGAAATAAAGTATGGAGGCGTCTTCCTCACATTCAGCTGAGGAGGAGGATTTGGATATTAAGGAGATATACAAACAAATCAAATTAAAGAATGAGGAAATCAAAAATGAAATATATTCTTAGTTTTTAAAGAAAAAACCAGGTAATCAAAACATATTCCTGTCAACATTTCGTTATTCAACTAAAAAATTCATTATGTTAGTATTACAACCTACAATATCAGTGCCAAAGATAGTTGTTGACTGTAAAAATTTTGATATGGAAGTAGCTACAGACAAAATCCATGAATTGGATCAGATTGAGTTTCATAGAAAAACCTCAGAGATGCTCTATTCCACAGTCACAAAAAAAGCTATGAGTGCTCATAGGCTTCAAAATACCATCTATAATATGTAGGACCAAATGAAGATGGATAAAGCTTCATTATATGCAAAGGATCTAAGGATAAAGGCCTTAGAAGATTTAGTATTACAGGTAGGATATGATCCTACAAACATCAAAGCAGAAGAAGCATTGGTTAAAAAGAAAAATAAGGACATAGCTACCTTGAAGAAACAACTCAAGCTTCCTCAAGGTGAGCATCCTCAGACAAAGGAAGTTTTACAGGATCAAAAGGAAAAATATGAAATGATGAGTTTGATACCTCAATTGGCAGCTTAAATTAAGGAAATGGAAGTACAAATGGACCAACTTGTCCAATAAAAGGAGACAGTTGAAGAACCAGTGATTCCCACAGTCATCTCAGTCATCACAGCAGCAGTGCCTTCCACTTTAGGAGAAAATTTGGCATCTAAAGAGACACTGGCCACTAGAGTGCTAGTGACTTCAACAACTTTAGTAACTAAATCCTCTACAACGGCGTTGCCACCTACAAATGAAAGCAGTCAACTAGTACAATAAATGGAGGAGATGTCCTTGAAAACAAATGTAATCAATAGAATGACAAAGATGCTAAAATACATTAACAAAATTCCCACAAACTGAGTGAAGAGATAAAGAAGCTCCAAAAAGAATTAACTCTCAAGGATCAGATATCATATTTCAAAATTACCTATGGAATAGTGTAAATGAAGCCATCCATGATGTTTGGCCTTCAATTTAGGTGATTTTTGAGCAAAGAGAGTTACTATTGGCAGTCGAAGAAAAGATCCAAAAGACACAAGCTAATTTAGATGATAAACCAAAATACGATGTTAGGTTAATCAATTTCCTAAACATCAATAATAGACAGGAACTTGAAGAGTTAAAAATCAATGACAGGACAACAACCATCCTAGAAATTAGGAAAGTTACCACTGAGAGAAATTTAATGAGGCAGTTTCAAGAGAAATGTGAAGGAATGAATACTGTTGTCACTAGATTCATGGTTAAATTCACCAATTTAAGGAAAAAGGGACTTCCTAATATCATGGTTATCAATGATAAGTTAATGCCTAAGAATGATTATGACAAGAAGATAAGAGAACATGCCAAAGAGTAGGTGAACAAGCCAACAGGTCAGGGTATTCCTAGAGGAAAAGTACTATTGAAAAGTTTTGAAGATTTATTTTATTTGCAATATGAGATCAAGCATTTATTTTTCATCAAGCCCACACTTGCCAGGTACACTAAGGCTAATGAGAATTTTCGGAAACTCAAGAATATTTGAATTCCTAAAAATGAGAAGTGGCAAGCATTGACTAATTTTCTCTGAAGAATGAAAGAAAAAAAATGAATAAGAAAAAATATGTTTACTGTTTTCACTTTCAAAATAGATTTTTACAGCAGAAAACAATTTAAATGAAGGTTAAAGAGTACTTGAAGTGAAAGAGTATCAGTGAGAAAGAGTATCAATGAGAAAGAGTATCAGTGAAGGAAAGTTAGATTATGAAAAATATCTAAAAGGCTAGCAAAGAATACACATAAGCAGCCAACTTCTTCTTATCTTAAAACAATTTCTATTTATTTTAAATAAAATAGGACATATTGCTAATTTGTTGAGCAGCTGTCACTATTATTATTCTAAGATATTTTATTTTCCTAATTTAATTCCTAGAATTCATCCAGGATATTTTGTCAAACATTATGTATAAGTACTTCACTCTTTGAAGTATTTTTTGGTGTGGAATAAAATTGCTGGAGATTACTATATATATTTTGTTGACTTGAAGGCTTTGGATTTTGATTTTGAGTAGCATACTATGTCACCTATTTGGCATCATACTTCAGGATCCCTGTGATAAGCTATCTTGATTTAATTACTCTCTTAAACTTCTCATTGTTATCTTCTCGTGTTACATGCATACATCTCTATTTGAATTCTAAATCTGAATGTATAACTAGGAATATTACTATAGGACATGTTAATAGCACCATGATTTTAACTAGTTATCATTTCTTTTTTTTCTTCTGATTTTCAGTGTAGGGAACCCTTAATTGACCCCTCTCCAGTTTGACCTTTATCTTCTACTTCCCTTTTCCAGATCTAAGGATTATTAAGTGCCCGTTATCCTGATCATACCATCTCAAAAACCAATTTTCCAAGATCTCCTAGGGTTATCTACCTTGCCCTATAGACATTTGACCTTTTAGGCCTTGATCTCAGTTCTGTTAGCTTGACTTCGACTCCATAGCCCAATGGAAAAGTATATTTCCCTCTATCTACTCTCCGAGTGAAATTTTCCCACCAAATCGAACAAAACAAAACCAAATCTGTACTTTAATAACTAGCCTAGTATTCATAAATCAAAACAAAGTTAAACATGAAAGAGAAAACCCTCTCTGAACCCTAGGAAGGCTAGATCCTAGAGTTTGAAGTAGGTTTGTGGTTACCTCTTGTATTATTTCACTAAAAGCTAAAATCACACAACCTAAGAATTTACTGGAGTGATAATAGGAGGAAGGAATTTTGTAGTATTTCAGCTGGAAATCCTATCAGGGATAACCTCCTCACATTGGATCTATTTTTTACATCACTCAAGAGCTGATTTGTCACATCTAGCAGTAGGCTAATGAGCCTCCCTCTCTGACAGCATAGTTTTCAGAAGATGTTGTTCATCTAGCAACTATTTTAAGTGTAGGATATTGGAGGAGGTAGATCTTGAGCTTTTAGCCCAAGGATCTACTGAAGGGATCAACCCTTCTTACATAGATTTAATTATACGTCATTTCATCCATCATATCATTAGACCTAGATTTAGATCTACATTCGCAACAACATATATATGAAGCCCTAAGAAGGTGGTTTTCCTAGACTTACAGATCTGATAAAGCCTTCTTGGGTTATCTTAGGAATCCATCATTGAGACCAAATATACAATTTCAGCATCATCAAAGCTCCCATTCTACCTAGATCCGACTTTCTATCTTTCAGGCAGTTATAGTCCCAATAGTTCCAGCAAGGGCATCGCAGTTTACCTTCCAGTAAATCAGCAACTACGCAGTCCCTCTTGGGAAATCATTGCATGGTCATTCTAGGCCACCCTTGTGGCTTGAGTGTCTCATATTTTGATCACTATGGTACTTTCTTTTTCATCTCTAATATAATAAAATGGCTCAGCTATTTCTGTGTATTCCAATGTGTATATAGATTTATTTTTTACTTTGTTGTAGTTCTTATATTGTGTTTCAGTATTTCTGAATTCTCCCTTTTCGGATATCACATGGTCCCACACTAGTGTACATGTTGCTTGGGCCCACTGGTCCCACACTAGTGTAGAAGCTTCCATTTCTTGTTGAACTTCAACACCAATATCCATTGCTAGTAAATTGAATGGAACAATAATGCCATGCTCCTCCCCATGAAGAACCATAATAAAATCTTGGGTTCCTATTGATTTTCTTGATTTAGGGCACCATAGAATAATTATCATGCATGTGGGGCACATGGAGGAGATGGAAATTCATGGCCCCTAACCCCAAAAAAAAACACATGAAATGACCCTTTCTAGATATATGACAATTACTCTTTTGCAGTCAAGGGTTGGACAAAATTGACTCCCAATTTGTCTTTTTCAGTGGAAGGAAGGATTCATGGAATGGGAGATGGGAAAATATACAACTTGATCATTAATTAATAATGATTGGTTTTCCATTCTATTTGTAGTAGTATTATTACTCATTATGACATGAAACCATTTCTAACTAGAGAAATGAGAGAGAATAAGCTAGTTCTGACAAAACTTTGAATTGGGAAATAGCCCTTTAAGATTCTATCCATCTAGAAGATCACCCTGGACTATGAGATTTGTTTCAATATTGCTTGTCTGGGAGAGACGAAGCCCTTAAATGAGCCAATACCTTTTAGCTTGTTTCTTAGAGGTCATCCCCAAGCTTTAAGAAAAACTAGTTTCTAGCTATACGTCCAGGATAAAAATAGCCCTACCTCCATATTTCATTTTCTAAAATTGAACCTAGGTAGAAAGGATAACAATCATTCATCCCAACAACAAGCGGTAAACCCAATTCACATCAACTATATATATTATGGGTATATTTTTTAGTCATTATTGTTTAGAAATGTAGAAAATATTTGTTGGAATTTCTAAGAATGTGTAAAGGGATTTTGAAGGAGCTTAATCCATTTAACCATTCAAAAATTGAATACAAACAATTAAAAATTAGTATCTCACCAAAAATTGTATACCGAAAACATTTTACTGATATATTTCTCAAAATGGAGGACATGTATACATGTTTATGCTATATATATATATATATATATATATATATATATATATATATATATAGCATAAACATGTATACATGTCCTCCATTTGAAAATATATCGATAAAACATTTATGCAATTGAATACTATATTTAATTGTTTGTATTCAATTTTTGAATGGTTAATGGATTAAGCTTATTTCAAAATCCTTTTAGAAATTCCAACAAATATTTTCTACATTTATAAACAATAATGACTAATATATATATATATATCTCTCTCTCTCTCTATATATATATATATATATATATATATATATATATATATATATATATATATATATACTATCCATCTTAATATCAAAGGAATCAAAAATTTTCTTACAAAACTCTTTCAAGTTTTGCAATTCAAGAGAGGTTTGCATTTGAAAAGTTTAATCCCTCTAGGCTTTTAATATATTGAGGGTCAAGATGAATCTCCATTAATCCTTAAAATATTTGAATACCAAGTAGCTTAATATAAGAGAGATATATCATATGATATGAAAGAGATATGTCATTATTTTAAACTATAATATGATATTGACATGTTGAAAGTATAACAATTAAAATTCTTGATACTTTTTCCAAACAAAATGCTAGTTAATTATTTAGTTTGTAATAGCCATAAATTTTTAAACACATGTAATATTGAGATTCATTCATCACAATTATACATAATTAATTACACATAATTATTTACACTCTAGTTTACTTCTGCTTTGAATTTACAAAACTAGAGGCTCATTTAGTTTATAATCACTATAAATATTAAAAGACTTGTAACATTAATATTCTTTTACCACAATTTAAAATATAACAATTGCACATAATTTCTATGTGCTAGTTTACGTATGCTTTGAAATTTACCAAACATGTTTAATAAAAAGTATTTTAACTATGTTGAAATAGAAAAGTTTTTCTAAATTTGAAAATAAAATGTTAATGATCTATATAAAATGATTTCACACATTATTATATTAAATAAATAATATATAAATTATTAATAAAAAATTGTATATATTTTGTATATGGGAAATTTCAAAAAAAATTTCTATGTTTATTTTTTACCAAAATAATTAAAATAAATTTAATTACATCTTAAATATGTATTTAAAAACCACAGGTACATAAGAAATACTTCTTAAATTAAAACTCTGAATAATATGTTTCGATATTTGTTAAAATTAAAACTGTTTGTAAATTGTTATAATGATCACTCTCTAAAATTAAATTAAAATTGTTATTAAAATAAAACTCTCATAAAAAGTTCCACCAAATTGAATGCTCACTCGAGTAATGATCATTCAGTAATGATGCAATTGGAGTAATAAACGACAGAGTTAAAATTAAAACTATAGGTGCAACTTGAGTAATGAATGGTAGAATGAGTTATATTGTGAAAAATAAGAAGATTTATAAGAGTTATAACTGCGTCACTTTAGGCAGGCTTAGGATGAATCATGTTGTATAGCAACTGATAACTAACATGCCCCCAGTTGAACACTCGCGAACTACGTCACGCCCCCCTCCATCAGGGTGTTTTGCGGGCACTCTTCCTATTGATCTGCCCTCACATTCACTACGGACGATCGAGGAAACTACCTCAGACTCGGTAGGGGAGAAACCCTCCCTTGGATCTCATCTGCGCTCATCCATGAAGTTAGGATGTGTTAAGAAAGGCAATAAGGGCATCGAACTCACATTTCAAGACCAACACAGGATGGGTGGTGTACTTAACACGGTAGAGACGACTTTGGTCAAACACATATGGGGCTGGAAATAGAACACGGAGAGAATTTGGCTATGTAATATGGAGATATAGGGATATTTTATTGATTCTTTACCCTCTTTCATCATTCTCACCAAAGGATGGTTCGCACTTAGTTTCATTCGACCGGAACATTTACAATGGGTACTTGCCCATTATTGGCACATAGAACAAGCCTTAGTACTGTTGAAGATATGGAGCCCTCTATTTGACCTTGAGCAAGAGCACTTGGGTGCTGGACCCATCTGGGTTCGATTACCTGGGCTACCTATGCGCTTTTGGTCTGAGGATACCTTCGCACACATTGGAAATTCTCTTGGGTCCTATCTTGATCATGAAAAATCTTATATTGCAATGGGTATCATGACTATGGCTCAGAGTTTAGTATATTTGGACACTAGATAGGGCTTGGAAGAGTCCATTACATTGTGATGGAAGAAATTTTCCTAGATCCAGCCCCTAGATTATGAAGGTGTGCCTTACCAATGTAGAATATGTCACAAGGTTGAGCATATCTACCAGGACTGCCCACTCCTATAGAAGAAGGCTCCACAGTCCCTACCAACTAAATCTGTTCCTGCATCAACTCCATAGGCATAGGCCCCACTCAGAAGACTTCTTAGCGTGGTCAACCCCCTCCAGCTAGTTTTCTGAATGAATCCCATACTTCTCATCCACCTCCTTCCCCTTTGCCACGCATTACCCGCTCTAGAGAAACTACCGCACAGCCATTTGTAGGTATTACTTCACTCACTTACTCTACTTCTGATTTTTCTGTTGTATCTACTATTACTCAATCATTGGTCCTCTTTGTATCTATGTCGACATTCCCCTCCTCTCCTCTCCCTTCGTCTGTGGCCCCTCTTGCTATTCCTTCTCCAATTCTCCTCCTCTCCACTCAGGCCTCATCCGACTTTGCGGGCAGCCACTCATACATTCTCATATCCCTCTCCAAACTATCTACATCCCCCCCTGGGGATTAGCTATTATTCCCCCCCCCCGCCCCCCCCCTCCCAAGATCGGGGTATCTTCTCATGGTTGAAAATCATATATTTCTAAATCCATTGTTCAAGATGGTCTGGAGGTAGCTGATGGATGTCAAAACACTCTTGATCAAGTCCTTAGAGCACAGATAGCCCTTGCATTTTTTCCCTCATGATTATTCTCTCCTTCAATTGATATGACCTTGCAAGTTAGACCAAAAAAATAGCACTCCATCATCTATTTGAATCCACCCCTTGTGATATTATTTTCCTCGAAGAGACCCTTGGCCCTGAATCATTAATTGTCACCGATCGCTGATTGGGCAGCATTGCACTGGACATCAATCCCTGTTCCATAAACCTCCATAATATCTGGGGAGGAGAGGGATAGTTGGGGGCCAACATACAATCGACTGAATTCAGATCTCCCTTTCACATCTTCAACATATATGGGCCTTTCTCTAATCGGCTCACATTCTGTGATCATTTCCTCAACCTCCCCCTCATGAATGATGACAGGCTCATACTCGGTGGTGACCTCAATTTCTCTCTCATTCATGCTAAATCACAGGGGAATTTCACTCAATTCAATACCCTATCAGAATTGATTCAGACCCTCATTGAAATGCACTAGCTTCTGGACATGCTGTCCCAAAAACTATAACCTACTTGGCACAATAAGAGGATACAACAAGCCTCCCTTGCCAAATTATTGGATAGATTCTTGGTCCATGAGGACATTCTTGCCCATATCCCCAATTATCGATAGTGGGTTGGACAGGGGGGACTCTCTAATAAAATTGAATGCTACATGGCTTGAGGATGCATCCTATGTTGAAGTTGTCACTCAGTGCTAGACTACCCATAAAGGACCACTGAAACTAGACCCCTATACTCTTTTCGCCTACAATATGAAAGAGTTCAAGAGGCTCACTAGGGTTTGGGAAAAGGAGAAGTGCATTCAGGACGAACAAACTCTGCAATCTATTGAAGAGGAACTTGCTACAATGAATTCATCTGAGCATCATGGATTTGAAATGGATGAATCAAAGGCACACATCTACTTGCTAGAACCTGAGCGGACTAAGATCCTGAAGGCCCACGAAGAGACATCGTGCCTTCGAAGTAGGGCCATTTGGCTAAAAGCTGGGGATCAGAACACTAACCAACCATTCACTTGTCAACATGACAGATCACAGATAAACCACAAAATTTATCAGGCATTAAAATTGTGAGTAAACTACCTTGAAATTTTCTTCTTCAGAAATACCTCAAAATCCCCTTGTTTCTAAAAAAAATCTTGGCTATGTACCTCCATCCTTGACTTCCCTTGCTATATCTTGAATAAATAATATCCCTTCAACAACCAGTTTTGCGAGAATCCTAGCAAGTAACTCAAGAGCCTTGGGCGCGTCAATAGTAACATCCTCCAATGAAAATAATATAGTCTCCAACCTAGAAACATCATAATTATATAAATTTATAATTCATAATCGGACATGACCATAGAATATAGAAAACTTGAAATAAACTCAAAATTGAATAAGAAAAAACACAAAATTTCAAACTACCCTTTAGCAAGTTGTCCCTAATTTAGCAAGAAAGGCTCGAAATTGCATAAATGTGTGTGTATATTCCCAAAAAGATAAATGTTAGCATATTTATTGACCAAAAAATATAATATCCAAAGCAAAATCTCCTCTATGAAGCCACATTGCAGACGATGCAGGATATCCAATAGAGGAAGCATGAGAATTCTACCTCCTTTAGCCAATATTATTGATGCTAGTGTTTATATATATCTGGAGAATAGAAACCAGGTTCAAATGGACAGTAAACCCAAATGTTACACTTCTTTTCACCTTCTTTATCTTTTTTTTCTTGGTTTAAGCAAGCCCGACAACAACCTGTAGCACTTTCTTTATAGTGCATCGGACCCCATTTAACTGCAGCTCTATCATGGTGTGTATGTGGTTTTGCATGGAATTTAGAAGGAAGTGGCCTACCAGGTATGATTCCATCTTCTGCAGAAATAATATCAAACTATGCATTAGGCTTTAATTGCACCATTTTAAGCTAGGATTCTCAAAACCCTTACTACCCTTGGACAAATTGAAGTAACAAAGAAACAAAATAACTCATTCAAAAATAACACACCTCGGGAAAGGTGGAAAAGAAAACAGATATTAGAGCAAAATACTTTGAATTTTAACATTTATTCACTGCAAAATTCTAAATTCCATTCTCCAACATGTAAGTAATCAAATTGTTAAATTTAGCAACATAACAATAACGTTAAATATGCTGAAAAAAGGAACCTAGAGAAATTATTAGGAAACCATAATCCTCAAGTCATAAACTTAAAAATAGATAAGACTGCTATATGAATACATTGTAAAATACGCTCAGTTCATGACATAATGCAGTGAAGAGGACAAAATAATTTGGTGATGCTAACCTAGTAGTCAAAATCCCATGAAATCAAAAGAAAAAAAACCAAATTAAGATTCCCCATATATTCATTATTGATATCAGGTCCATACTCCAGCATCTTTCCACTATCTTCGCTTGAAGCTTCAAGAGGTAATGAGAATCCAGCTTCCTCCAACAGAGGGCCCTAGTGAGTCTCCAATACTTTTACCATCATCTCTGTTACACTTATTTTCACCTTCTTTAGCATTTTTTGCTTGGTCTAAGAAAGCCTGACAACAATCTGCAGCACTTTCTTTATGGTGCATCAAACCCCATTTAACTTCAGCTCCTTCATAGTCTGTATGTGGTTCTATATGGAATTCAAAAGGAAGTGGCCTGTCAGGTATGATTCCATCTTCTGTATAAATAATATCAAACTATGCATCAGGCTTTAATTGTACCATTTTAGGCTAGGATTCTCAAAACCCTTGCTACCCTTGGACAAATTGAAGTAACAAAGAAACAAAATAACTCATTGAAAAATAACACACCTGGAGAAAGGTGGAAAAGGAAACATATGTTAAAACAAAATACTTTTAATTTTAACAGTTCTTCACTAAAAAATGCTAAATTCCATTCTCCAGCAAGTAAGTAATCAAATTGTTAAATTTAGCAACATAAAAATAACCTTAAATATGCTAAAAAAGGGAACATGGAGAAATTTTCAGGAAATCATAATCCTCAAGTCATAATCTAAAAAATAGATAAGACTGCTATATGAATACTTTCTAAAACACGCTCAGTTCAAGACATAATGCAGTGAAGAGGACCAAATAATTTGGTGATGCTAACCTAGTAGTCAAAATCCAAAGAAATCAAAAGCGAAAACACCAAACTAATATTTCCCATATATTCATTACCGTTCTCAGGTCCATACTCCAACATCTTTCCACTATCCTCGCTTGAAGCTTCAGGAGGTAATGAGAATCCAACTTCCTCCAACACAGGGCTCCAGTGAGTCTCCAATACTTTTTCCACCATATTTGTTACATTCTTTTCACCTTCTTTAGCATTTTTTTCTTGATGTAAGCAAGCCTCACAACAATCTGCAACACTTTCTTTATGGTGAATCAGACCCCATTTAACTACAACTCTATCATACTCTGTATGTGGTTCTACATGGAATTCAGAAGAAAGTGGCCTACCAGGTATCTTGCCATATTCTACATAAATAATATCAAACTATGCATCGGGCTTTAATTGCACCATTTTAAGCTAGGATTCTCCAAACCCTTGCTACCCCTGGACAAATTTAAGTAATAAAGAAACAAAATAACTCATTCAAAAATAACACACCTAGGGAAAGGTGGAAAAGAAAATAGATGTTAAAATAAAATACTTTGAATTTTAACAGTTCTTCACTGCAAAATGCTAAATTCCATTCTCTATCATGTAAATAATCAAATTGTTAAATTTAGCAACATAACAATAACCTTAAATATGTTAGATCTAAGAATTTTGTGATCCATAATGTAGATAAAAATATTTCTTATTAATCACATCATTGGGATTTGTTCGATGTTTCGAAGCATCTCACATGGTTCATCCTCAGGACAAGGTGAAGAAGGAAATCGATCTCAATGAATAAATAGTAAGGATGCATCATTGCTCGAAGTTAGCTGTTAAAACTAGATGTTAAAAACTAGCCATTATTTAGATAATTAATTAGAAAAATAATTTTTTTTTTATTATTTAATTAATTAGTTAGAAAATTAAAAAAAAATTAATTGATTTAATTAATTAGTTAGGAAATTAAAAGTTTTTAATTATTTAAAAATTAAATAATTTAAGAAAAAAGGTTAAATTTTAAAATTCATAAGGGAGAAGGGGTAACTTATAGTATAGGGAAAAATCATAAAAAGATTAAATTAGGAATGATATAATAATTTGGTAAAATGATAAGGGAGAAGGGTTAAATGACAGAGGAAAAAAAAAAAACCTAGGAGTAATCCCCTCACCCCTAGGATTTATGGCCTTCTAAAAATTCATAAACTGGGGGCCCCCTTAAGACCTATTGTTAACACAATAGGTGGTCCTTCTTATCATCTCGCTAAATTCTTAGCTCGAAAGCTTAAAACCTTGGTAAGGCTTACTAATTCTTATGTGAAGGACTCTGCCTCTTTTATCCAAGAATGGAAGGACATAAGGCTTGAGCCTGGAGATTTATTAGTTAGTTTCGATGTTGTCTCCTTATTTACCAAAATCCCCAACCCAGAATCTATTGAGATCATTAAGCGAGTCACAGGCCAAGACACTTCTAAGTTGGTATGCCTCTACCTCACCTCCACTTTTTTCAATTTCCAAGCTGAGTTTTATGAGAAAACCTGGACGGTGGCCATGGATTCCCCTCTTTCCCCTCTTGTTGCTAACTTATTTATGGAGGATTTTGAAATGAAGGCCTTGGCCTCTGCTCAATTCTGCCCAAGAAAGTGGAATAGGTTCATGGATGACACTTATGTAATCTGGCCCCACGGTCGTGAGAACTTAGATTTGTTTCTTGATCACCTAGATTCCCAGTCTGATTAGATCAATTTTACAATGCAGGTTGAGGTTTATGGTTGCCTTCCCTTCTTATATATTCTACTCTCTAGAAGGGATGATGGTTCGATCTATCACCAGGTTTTCCGTAAGAAGACATATACTAAACAATATCTTCATGTTGATTCTCATCACTTTCCTACTCAGAAATTTGGTGTTCTCTGCACTCTAGCTACTTGAGCTCTTCGAATATCTGATGACAGCCATTTTAATTCAGAGAAATCCCAACTTCTAGATGTATTTGAGACTAATGGGTATTGTATATGTCAAGGTCTTAAGGCCTTCAAAAAATCCTCTAAAGGCTCAAGAGACAAATCCTCTCATTTGGATCCTCTCTCTAAAGTGATTCTTCCATTTATCTAAGGGACCTCACACATAATTGCCCATGTCCTCAGGAGAAATAATTTCACCTCTTCTTTTAGGCCTATCAGTACCATCAAGAATTCTCTTGGATCGTTTAAGGACCCTATAGACCCAAAGGACATGAAAGGTGTCTATTTAGTTCCATGCTTCTGCGGTACTCCCTATATTGGAGAAACTGGTTGATCCATTACAGAGAGAATCCAGGAGCATGCTGCAGACATTAGGCACAGTCGATCCCACACTTCTGCTCTTGCATAGCATGCTGTGAAATCATATCGCCATGTATGGATTGAAGACTCCAAAGTCATTGCTAGGGTGGATCACTTCCATCATAGAAAGCTGAGGGAGGCTTGAAATTGAGAGACATCCTAGAATTATCAAGAGAGATGATGGGTGGAAACTAAGTAAGAGTTGGATACCAGCCCTCTCAAGGTGACTTAGCCACCATTCGATGTTTTCTTTTGTTTTATTATCTTCCCCCTTGGTTTTTTTCTTTTTCTGAACCTTTTTTATTATATTATTTCCTTTCTTATATATATATATATATATACTTGATGATATATATTTTTACCCCCTGTCTGCTCCTTGTAATAATAATTATAAATCTTTTCCCCTCCTTTTTTTGTATATTAGTCCTTTCTTATTTTTCTCTTAACTTCTTCATTATTTTAATATTATTTCCTATACTATTATTTACCCCTTCTCCCTTACTTGTTTTATAACTTATTCATTTAATATATATATATATATATATATATATATATATATATATATCTGTGTGTGTGTGTGTGTGTGTGTGTAATAGAATAAAATAAAATAATATAAAATAAATATATATACATACATACATACATATATATATATATATATTATTTATATTTTTTTTAGGCAGTGGTGGTAGCAACGAAATACACAAAGTTATATCATTGGACTGTAGCAATTATGCAATCAATCTAAAAGGCCATAACTATTCTACTGCATACATTTTCTTCCAAGAGATGGATTATCTCACCAGGTTGCTAGACTCAGACAGATTTTTTTAATCCACTTGCTAGTTCAGGATCTTGACCTGTCCCTTCATTTGCTTTGGGCACCACATGAGGCTCTTGAGAAATTCCTTGTTCTACTGACTTGGTTTCAATGAGGGGCTCTTAAGACACTCTTTATTCTGTTGACTTCTTCTCAACTCGAGGCTATTGAAACATTGCATTGATTCGTTCTTCAGTTAAACATCTACCATTGTTTTCTTCCGTAAAGAGTTGCATGCATCAATATGTAAATTCCTTGAAGAATTGTTCGAAATAGAATAAGGATCTAGAAGCTTCAAATTTCCACTTGATTCTTGTAGTTCTCCTCTCTTACTAGATGAGCTTTGATCCTAACATAGACCATGATTTTGGATAGAGAATAACGGTGTGGGTGCCGACATGCCCTGGAATAAATTTGGATTAGTAGCAACAAATGTTGATGCTGTGAATGACGAAAATTCAGGTACAAAAAAAATTGAAGAGTTAAAGAGCACCTGAAATAAAATTCATATCTAGAAAACAACATTAACACAAATATGATCACAAAAGACACTATATGTGAAAATATTAACCATATTTTTCTAACTAAAGATCTGATTAGAAACACCACAAGTTGAATTTCACCCCTAAGGATGATGCAAAAGAATCACTCACATTGCTAGAAAGCTTGAAGGCTTGCCTGAAATGGATCAGAGTATCAACCAGTGTTCTCTTCTCCACTGTAAGACTCATTAGCTCATGAATTACTACACAGGCATGTTACTCAGCCTCCATCAAATTATGAGATAGAGTGAGCTTGTCAAATTTGAATTACTTGTAGGCTTATGCAATCGAATAGATGTTGAGTGATATTCCAGAATATAAGTTAGTTGAAACTTGAAACTTGTTTTTATAAGTGGACTAAAGCATGCCAATTTTCATAGATTCTTGGGAGTTTGAGTAGAAATAAATCGTTAATATCGGTGACACAATGATTCATTCAATTTTTATGGAGTAGAAGATCAATGTCTAGGAAAGGATGAATGTGAGAAGAAATTTCAGAATTGTCTAGTTAGCATAATATTACAGGCCTTCAAGCGATGTAAAAAATCTGTCCTTTGTGCATAAAGATTTGTCAAGTGGGTGCAGAGGATCCTCAAAAACTTATCCATTCCATCAAGGTTGGCCCTATGTTGTCTTTTGTGTCTCTCTTTTCCACTTTGTAAGGTCAATGTTTCAGGATCACACCTTTGGTGGGAATGCCATATGGGTCATCTTGGATATGGTGTTGGTCTTTGAATTCACTGTATGTGATTATATATTAAAATATTTCCTCTCTGCTTTATCTGAATTTGAAATATTTTATATTTTGTAATATTTAGAAATTTGTAATCAGTTAAATTTAGTATTAAAATATCCAAATTCCTCATTAATTTATTATGTTAAAACCTTCCTGATATTTCTAATATGGTGCTTTTCGAAGATTTTAATTTTCTCATAGATTGTGGTTAGCATTGTTGGAATAGTACTTACTTGTGATATAAAAAACAAGGAATTTATATTAAAATCTCCAATTTCCTCATTACTTCTTGAAATTTTATGTCATATCTTCCTTAGCTTAGACACCTTCTTATTATCTAGTTTCTTTACAACCTCTCTCCTTACTATCTCCATACAATCTTAGCATTAGGTTCAGTGATTCCTTAATCCAACCATTAACAAGTGCATGCCCTTCTTACTTTTAGGGAAGACCTAGGATGGGAAAGCTGCATTTAGTCCAATGATATAACTTTGTGTAGTTCGTTGCTACCACCATTGACTATCTTACCTAGTTTTGATATATTTTATTATTAACCCGAAAGAATGCATCTGGATCATAATTTTTTTTACGACTAATAGATGTTTCTCTGCTGGTACCAGCCTTCTCAAAGTTAATTTTAAAAGAAGACAGTGGGACAATTTTTTTTAATCCACTTGCTAGTTCAGGATCTTGACCTCTCTCTTAATTTACATTAGGAACTACATGAGGCTCTTGAGAAATTTCTTGCTCTACTGAATTGGTTTCAACTAGGGGCTCTTGAGACACTCTTTATTCTGCTAACTTGATCTCAACTTGAGGCTATTGAAACCTTTCATTGCTTCGTTCTTCAATGAAACATCTACCATTGTTTTCTTCCGTAGAGGCAATATGTCCTCTGGACATACAGAGGCCTTGATCTATAGATAATGATGCCGAAGGTCCAAATGTAAATTGGATTGATGCCATCCTCTAGCTTGCAAATTTTAAAGTTGTGGATGGAAAAATATATGTGCGCAGACCTCAAGAGTTGCATGCGTCATTATGTAAATTCCTTGAGGAATTTCCCAAAACAAAATTAGGATCTAGAAGCTTCAAATTTCCACTTGATTCTTGTAGTGCTCCTCTCTTATGGGTTGAGATTGGATCCTAACATAGGAAATGATTTTTGATACAGAATAATGGTGTGGGTGCAGACATGTCGTGGACTAAAGTTGGATTAGTAGCAACAAATGCTGACGATGTCCATGATGAAAATTCAGGCACAGACATAATTGAAGAGTTAAAGAGCACCTGAAATAAAATTCATATCTAGAAAACAAAATTAACACAAATATGATCATAAAATACACTTTCTGTGAAAATATTACCAATATTTTCCTAACTAAAGTTCTGATTAGAAACACCACAAGTTGACCTTAACCCCTAAGGATGGCACAAAAGCATTTCTCTCACCTTGTTATAAAACTTGAAGGCATTCCTGAAATGGGTCAGAGTATCAACCAGTGTTCTCTTCTCCACCGTAAGACTCAGCATCTCATGAATTACTACACAGGCATGCTTCTATGCCTCCATTGAATTCCAAGATAGAGTGAGCTTGTCGAATTTCAATTACTTGTAGGCTCATGCAATCAAATAGAGCTTGACTGATATTAAAGAATATAATTTAGTTGAAACTTGAAACTTGTTTTTATAAGTGGAGTAAAGCATGCCAATTTTCATAGATTCTTTGGAGTTTGAGTATAAAGAACTTGTTAATATAGGTGACACGATGATTCATTCAATGTATATGGAGTAGAAGATCAATGTACAGGAAAGGATGAATGTGAGAAGAAATTACAGGATTGTCTGGTTAGCATAATATTACAAGCCTTCAAGCGATGTAAAAAATATGTCCTTTGTGCATGAATATTTGTCAAGTGGGTGCAGAGGATCCTCGAAAACTTATCCATTCAATCAAAGTTGGATCTTCATTTTCTTTTGTGTCTCTCTTTTCTACTTCGTCAGGCCAATGTCTCAGGATCACACCTTTGGTGGGAATGCCATATGGGCCATCTTGGCTATGGTGTTGGTCTTTGAATTCCCTGTATGTGATTATCTGTTAAAATATTTCCTCTCTACTTTATCTGAATTTGAAATATTTTAGATTTTATAATATTTAAAAATTTTTAATCAGTTAAGTTTAGTATTAAAATCTCCAAATTCCTGATTACTTTGCTATGGTAAAACCTGCCTGATATTTCTAATGTGGTGCTTTTCGAAGATTTTAATTTTCTCACAGATTTTTCCCAACAATTGTTGGAATAGTCCTTACTTGTGATATAAAAAACAAGGAAGTTATATTAAAATCTCCAAATTCCTCATTACTTCTTGATCTTTTATGCTATATCTTCCTTAGCTTAGACACCTTCTTATTATCTGGTTTCTTTACAACCTCACTCCTTATTGTCTTCTTACAATCTCAGCATTAGGTTCAGTGCTTCCTTAATCCAACCATTACCACATGCGTGCCCTTATTGATTTTAGGGAATACTTTGGATGAGAAAGTTGCATTTCTGGAATGGAAGCTTGATAGTACCAATTTATTTGAATCGTTGGAATTTCCTTTGGAAACGATTCCTAGAACTTCTTAGATAGAATGGGGAGTGGGTTAGCACTTTTAAATTTTCACTATTTACCAGTGCCAAGTTGCATTACTTTCTCTTGCACAGCTACCCATGGCATGGTTGGTCTTTTACCATTTGAACTTATTGCCAAATTATATGCATTTGATATAGCTAGAAGATCTTTTCAAGGCTTTCTTAGCTTCACATAACATCGCCATTCACCTTTATACTACTGCCATTTCAAAACCCACCTTACCAACCTTTGACTACCTACCTCACTTAGCACACTTACTTCATCTGATGCCCCAACCTAGTGCTTCATGAAGGAATATAGTACGAAGTACTATCTTATCCTTTTCGAGACGGGATTAACTTAAACCGCAGAGACCTTTGATTCATTTCAACTCCATACGAACCTTAGATGCATGCTCTATAATTTTAGTCCCACTTGATTACCATCTTTACTATTTACCTGCCATAGGATCACTTACCTTAACAACCACTTGCTTAATTAATGGTGGGTACAACACTTAGAACTGAACGAGATTTAAATTCTTGAACTTCTGAGGCCTGTCAAGTATAAGATCACTATCTAGATTATTAGCTTCTTCTAGGGAATTTTATGAAAAAGAGACTACAAGAGTAGGATCCCATGAAGTTAACTCCAATCAAGCCCATAATCTATATCAACAACCTCAAAAAATTCAAGATGCTTGTTGCATAAATTAGTTCTGAAATCCATGGGGAGACCCATATCAATTGCTAAGTGGGCAATCTTCTCCAACAATAACCTCTTGCTCATAGACATCATTAAAATCTTCCTGATATTCTCAACAAAGAGGCCCTCCATTTGAGATTTAATCTGCACTTATTCCTAGTGCAGTTGTTGTGCCTAGGGGGTCAATGTGAAATAGAATCAATATGCCTCTTCTTCAGTTACTTGAAAGACCAATGGGTATCTTCTCAATATGGGGATAATTCTGCATCCCCTCTGGAGGCCGAGGTTCTTTCAGTGCTTGGAAATCTCTTCTACAGACATTTTGTTGCTGGGTTTTTTGAGAAGGATGTGCTTGATCTAGTTGACTAACTTGTGCTTCTTCTTGCTCTCTATGACCTTGTCCAAAGGTCGTTCTTTGCATCTATTGATCAGAGCAGTGACTGAAGCTCAAGAAGGATGAGGAATTTGAGAAATATTTTGGATCAACATTTGTTTGAGGAGATATTTTTGTTGTATTTACACCTTTCGAACACTGATCTATCTGCATGAAAGCAAAAAAAATTGGTTTTTAACATAGATCTATTAGCATGACAACAAATGTTTTTGGTAAATATATTAGCATTCTTAAGGGCACATCCCTTGTGGTTATTTTTCAACATTCATTACATCAACAGTGAGGAGAAGAACACACCAATGTGAGTTTCCTTAGCAGCAAATAGGATGCATCACTCAGCTAAAGGTGAGTCACTTGGAAATGATGAACTGACATTTACCAGTAGTAAACTCTCTCCTTTAAAGGCTATTTCTAACATGTTCCCATTTCTCATTCCTAGAAAATGAGGGCACTCCAATTGAGGGAGTCACTTACCTATTCATGGCAGCACGACGAGTTATAAATTATCACCTTTTTGGCACTTGAAGGGAATACATTATGTTTTTGGCCACTTGCGTGGAGGGAAAATTAATGAAGGATTTACATCACATTCTCTCCTTATTCCTCGCATGCAAGAGGGTACACCATTTGGATATTTACATTTCTTTTCTAATCTTGAAGAATTTCACCCTAGTAAAAAATATGCTTTTGGAGTCATATTTTTTATTCCTATCTTCATCTATAATTATGTGACTAATATTTGATACTCATTCAAGACCTTCAAAAGTTGTAATAATATTACCCAGGATAAAATGTCTCTTAATAAACTCTAGTTGATCAATAAAAATGGTTTAGGCTGCCATATTCTTGATTATAAGACACATTACAAAGTGTGATAGACTGGTAATTTCTCACTATGTTTATCTTGTTGTATATTTTGAAACTTGTGTAGTTTATCTTGTTGTTGAAGTGAGACACCTTGTATGTGTCTCAAACAATTGATTTTTCACAATATACTCAAAAATTATCCAACATTTCCTTCAATAGATGTGTGAATATTCAGCGGGAAAATTTTCCTCCAAGTACAATTATGGCATAATCATATAGGAACAAAAAATCATATCATGTAAATGTAAAGACAATCCCAAACCTTCCTCTCGAAGAAGCAACATAATTTTATGGAGCATAAGGTAGATGAGATTGGAAAGCATCGAATATTGTCAAATCCATGTTTTTCTGAAAATAATTTGATGACCAAGAAGCCACAAAAATAATGTTGATGCTCATTGGCCCACAATAGCTTGGACTAGAGTTGTAACATCTAGAGATGAGTCATAGACACATTTAGCAAATTCAAGTAGAGCTAAAGACATTGTAATACTAGACAGAGCTTTGTTGTTATAGAGAACACTCTTGTATCTCTGCTAGACATTTTGAAGTGGATTGATGAACAACATGTAAGAAATATGGATTTGATGTTTTGCTTGTTTTAGCCATAGCCTTCAAGCTTGTTAGCACAGTACATAGAAGCTCTATCTATATTTTCAAGAATATTCTCATGCTTTGACTGCTATTTTGCCACTAACTTTACCTCCAACATCGTTGCACAATAAATTAATTTCCAATGTGCTAGCAATTTATATTCTTACAAAGATGAATGGTCATAGTTGAACTGTTTCTGATTTGAATGAAATTAAAACATAAACATAAGATAATATAATCATTATATATCATTTGGAGAATTGAACTTGTCATAAGTAAAATTTTCTTCCAAGATCTCATGAGTATGATAGAATATATCTCAATCATTGCCAACTTCTTTGCAAATACCATATTGGCAAACATGTTTGATGTGACTAAGGATAGGTATAACTTACAATTTATTGTTCTCTTCTAGTGTCGAATGCGATTATTAGATGAGGAAACTTATTCTAGTAGATACAGGGGCTTTGGGCCTGTCATATAACTTCAATGGAGTTATGATTATAGCACAAGACTTGATATAGATCACTAAACACTAACCATCTTGATGTGTAAGCTATTAAGAGAGAATGAGAGGTCTATTCTTCTTTTACCAGTGTTTTCTTAACACATTAGAGGAAGATGTATTTTTGAGGAGGAACTAAAGGCACACTATCATATAAAGAGAATTACTTTCTCAGGCAAGATCTCAAGAACTTGTGTAGTAACATCTTGTATTCAAACAATTAGAAAAAATAATTGCTAACAGACTAGAGGCAGGAAACTTAGAGTTAATACAATCAATGCCCAGATTTACGCTTCAGTTTCCACCACACTCCTAACTGCAAAGGACCAATGAGGATATCATTGTAAAGAACTTAAGAGTATATCCCTATTATGATAATATAGATTTGGCTAGGGCCAAACAATGAGAACAAGACAACTAAAAAAACATACAACAGGAAAGGACAACCTTAAAGTATTTGACTTGTTTCATGTAATATATTTAATACGCTACCAGCAATTTGGGGAATAAGTATTAGTACCACCTTCCAAGGTAAAATAAAAGTAGTTGCATCATTATAAAGGTCTCTTGTGGGTGTTTCACACTTTCTTGGAGTTGTCTATAGTAGTAACATTTCTAATCTATTAATATTCAATATTTTAGAGTTTTCTGATATATATTCACTACAGTAATTGGAGATACTCAACTGAGACCAATGCATGTCATGACATGACATATTCCTTATGCATTTTAGAAGAGTTGTTTACTCTGCCATTGGGAGCCTAAGTGTTGGTTTATAGGCCAAAATTTTGGGAACTCTCTCCTGCACCTATTGTTTGCTATGACAGCATGCCCAATCACTAATGAAGCAAAACTAAGTGAAAATTCAATGATTTTGTAGGTCATTATTTCAAGGTTTAGTATTGAAGCTTGTGAAAACTAGAAAAATGTGACAAGGTAAGGATCAAAAAACATAGAAAACACAAACTATTCAATAAAAAAAAAAAAAAAATGTTAAAATCCAATATGTTTGATGTAAATTAGAAAACCCAGAGAAACAACTAAGAATGAAGGATTCATTTACTACTAGTGGATAGCGGTAGAAACCAATCATCACAATCCAAAATTCCACTAGGTCATTTCACTTGCAAAAACTATCAAACAAGAAGGTGTGCTATGACAGAAACATGGCCACTCATGCTTGGAAAGCTAACTAGTTAAGATAAACTGCACAAGTTCACAACTTCCCATTACATTATGAGGAAAAGTAATGTAAACAAAAATTACAGCAGATCAACCACAATGTATTTGACACCATGGTTCCATGACAATGCCTAATGTGCCCAAATTGTGGGATTTATATGGTGGCTTATGATAATCTAGTGAAACCTTAGCCACATCATATGGTTTCCATGACAATGTATGATGTGCCCAAATTGTGGGATTTATATGGTGGCTTATGATAGTGTGCTCAAACCTTAGCCCAGTTTTTGAGGCAAGTGCTAACTATTATCGAGTGCCCATGCAAAATAAGCATACGAGAACCTTGCAATGTTGGAAGCCTAGACTTCTTCAACTTTGAAGTCATTATGGAAAATAAAGCATTGAATGTAGAAGTGGTTTAAATGAATATTTGAAATTTAGATACTACTAGAAAGGCACAATAGAGGATGATGCAAATTGGCCTTTGTAGAGACTCCTCACAAAACAACCTAGAGGGAGGAGTCTCTTTTCATAGAGAAGGCTTCTGTTAAAGAAGAAACGAGAAACTATGATGTTTAATTCTATAATCATGAAGAAATATTTGTGAATAGTGAATGAGTTTGCACCAATTTCGTCAGAATCTAGATTCTATAGTAGCCAAAATGGAGCTCAGTTTGATAAATTGTTTTCAATTGAACAATTTAGTGTACATTGTTAATATAAGGAAATATGAAGATAGTGCCAAGTCATAAACAAAACATTTCTTAGATCTTAATCAACATATATAGTGAGTGAATAAGGGCAATAGAACCTAGTTTGGAGGCTTATAAAGAAGTGAAAAATATCAGTTTTGAAGGTAGAATTGGACCAGCGTTGACCCCTTGAATTATGAGCTTAATTTCTGGAGTACGACCAACTCTTTTTTATTGTACAAACTCAACAGCATTTATGGCTCCCTTTTTCTCCTAAATGACACCCTCTGCACTCATGTAATTAAGGCATCTCCATAACCCACACATAGATATTGTGAAAGTAGCCAGAAGAGGTTAAATAAACCCACGATAATGCTACAGCCAGAAACGAAATTTTTCTAGCAACTCATCCTTTAACACAATGTCACTCTTAGGAGGTACGAACTTCAGCAATGAAAATATCAATCCTTCCTTCCAAAAGCACACCCACAAGACAAATACTAGATCCAAGCACCCTTGTGACTAGTTATTATACTTCATTTGTTACAGAATTCGGCCAACTGAGTGTAAGAGTTAATATGGACCTCTTGAGTGGCGAACTCGACCCCTTGGAAAAACTGAACTTGACCAATGGAATAGAGGATTTTAGCCTCTTTCACAATACTAAACTTGACCAGTAATGAATTGGATAAACTCAACCCTAAATGAAATGTTCACTTCCTTTCTAAGCATTATTGAGAGGTTGGAGACTTAGAGGTTGATGTCAAAAATCCCAGCTACATTGATCCACACTTGATGCTAATGGCCAAAGATAGCCTTGCCAGCAAAAAGGAAGCTCTTTGTACATAGAATTGTTAAATCAAGCACAAACTAGCATATATGGCCATTGATAATGGACATCGAAATAACCTTCTCTTGCTTCAATTGGAAAAGGAACTCCAGTTACCAAACTCAAATCATCCCAACTAACATTACCTTGGATGGATAAAATATGCACATTGGCTTGTGCAAATCACTTGAAAATAGATGAGAATGTTACTAGAATATGGCAATATTTTTCTGAATATCTTATATGTTCTTACAAAAAAAAATGAGAAGACTTACAAAAATAAGATGATGCTAACAAGTGTGACTAATTGCGTAAAGCAGAGGCTTCTAGGTTCAACCTTAGTCATGTGCCCTCTTTCAATCCTAATATTACTTGGAATTATTTCTATTGTGCATGTCAAATGTTGGGTGATTATGTTGCTAGGAATTATCCTTCGTTACAGTTATGATCATTAATTCTAGCTCGAGATTGGAACTGGTAGTGGTACTAATACTTGTGCAAGGTCTACTGACAATGAGAGTTCAAAATCTTAAAGGTTGCTGGTTAAAGGTGTTCAAAATCTTCAGGTTGCTGGAGACTTGAAAGTGGCAATGAGAGTTTTAAAGGTTCTGTGCCATTGGATACTCTGGTTCTCTCTCAATGGGAGAAATAAGTTAAGGAACTCCAGGTACATTTTCATTCAGTTTCTATTCAGCATGTTCATAGAGAATACAATTCTCAAGCAGATCATCTTTCAAAGGATCCCATTACAATCAACAAAGGGATTATGCATGGAAAATCAGAGGGAGGGTTTTAGTTTCATATTTCACAGAAATATTGTTTTAAAGGAATTTTACAGGCAGTTTTAAGATATTATTTTGTGTTGTCTGCAATGTTAGCACTATAGATTTTAATGTCACTTTGATGTTCAATGTCTATTAGAAATATGTTTTGTAGAATCTGATGATAATCAGGATGTTGTGTAAAAGGATCTCTTATGCGTAGGCATAGTCAATGTATATTTTAATCTCTACTTGAAATAACAGATGCCAAATATACATTGGATTTCTTAGAAGAAAAAAGACAGAAATGAGGAAAATTTTATGTGGAAGAAGATAAGAAATTTTCTGTTGGTTTCCATTTTCAAACAACTCTTTTTTCAGTTACAAACCTGGCTCCTTTCTCCATGGTTCTTTAGATGACTGTAAAGACATACTTTTATAGGCATGCTATTTTTATTTAAGTATGGGTGGCTGAATGTGGGGAATGTGTGCTACCACCTAAAACTCTATCCTATAGAATACAAATCTATCCTATAGTCGGAGCTTGTAATGGGTGGCTAAATGTGGGGAATGGGTGCAACCACGTAAATAAAAGAGATCTACACAAATATTAACTTGATGTTTTATTTTTTATTTCTCGGACACATCATTTCATTAGTCTACAGGTCCTACCACTTATTCTATATTTTTCTTCAGATGTGAGCCCGGACACTGGATAGGATGAGATAAATATGGATGATCCCATCAAAGGAATCCTAGCCAGCAACAATAATAAATATTTCTCAATTATACTCCTCAGTTGGACAGGACCTATTAAAGTCATTTTCTTTATCCAATCTCGCTCAAGTTGAACCAACTAGAGAGGTTTCAAATGGGAAGGGCTAACCTATGAATGAACAGAAAGCTCAACCATAATTTGGGTTAGATTTAATTGAAAAATATGGTGACAATATTTCCTAATTGAACTTATTAAAAGCATCATGGGTGGAAAGGTTTATTTCTTCAATTATAGACATAGAAACACTTATATTTTCATGGGGTTTTAGCTGAAAGAGTTGTATAAAAATATAGTGTAACACTAGTTGCAATGTGTGTGCGAAGAACGAACAACACCCATCGAATTTTTCTCGAATCCATCACACCCATGGCTATTGTCTTCAGAAGATAGCAAGGTTTAGAACTGGAAATGAGATAAGGACAATAGAAGGCTATACCAAGGGGGTTTCTTTCACTGGGCCACTATGTCCCAATACAGTTTGAGGGAAAAATCCCACTTGCAACTTGGTGATATAATTGAGCTAGCAAAGAATGGTAGACAAATTCCAGTTTGGGAAAGAGGATGCATAGGTTTCTAGGCCTCATGACCAAACATATCTTCTACACCTGGAAATGCTAGAAATGATAGTGATTTGCTTCCTTTAATGATGTGACTACTTAAGGCAAATTTCTCACTGGAGGAAGCAATTTAGTTGAATCCATTGATTAGCTAGTGAGTATTGTAAAACCAACAACATCAAAAATAGAAATCCTAGAACCAACAACATCATAGAAAAAATAAGAAAAATCCATTTCCAATCGATCCTTACCCAACAAAATTTGTATGAATCAACAATATCTTAAAACAAACAGAGAAAATACAAAGCTAGGAAATAGAAAAATATAAAGTCCAACTAACCTGTGACTCTGGGTATGCACACATCAATTGTGAATTTGCTGCTGCCAGCCTCTTCAAAAGCCTCCAATTTCTTTCTAATGTGTTTTTATCCATGATAAAAGTTTTAATTAAATATAAAAAATTCGCAACCCTAAAAAATTAATCACGTTATTAATTTTTCTCAAATATATCAAAACCCTCAAAACCCTCCGGCCAGCAACAAAAATCCTCCCACCAACAGCAAAAATTTGTCGCCAAATAACCAGTAGATCCAGTTTTCATCTGTTTTTTATCTAAATTTTAGAACCAACTACAACAATTCGGCGCCAAAGACCCAGAACCTCATCTTCCTGAACTAGCCTGAGTAAGAACAACCAGTTTTCCTCTATTCTTGGGCTTTCATACTGGTGACAAGTTTAACTTTCATATATAATTTTAATGAAATCAATAATGCCCTCTCCCCGACTTCGACTTTTGATAGACTTCAAATGTGTCATGCCCTCAAAACCTCGTCTTCCTAAACCAGTCCTAGTAAGAACATCATGTTTTCCTCTGTTCTTAGGCTTTCATACTAGTGTCAAGTTCGACTTTGGGCTTTGATATCGGTGACAAGTTTGACTTTCATATATATTTTTAATGAAATCAACCCATGCCCATGTTCGACTTCCACTTTTGACATCTCATGGACTTTGACTTTTCAAATGTGGCATGCCATCAAACTTTTTACAAATCTTCAAACAATTTTTTTTAAATAATTAAAATATTAATATTAATATTAATATTTATTGTTTTAATTATTAATTAAATATAAAATCACAATATATTTAAAATTTAGTTTTACAAAATATAATTAAAATGAATAAAATATAAATATTGATAACTAATATTTTAATAAATTCAATAAAATATAAATATTGATATTTATTATTTTAATAAATTAATCAAGGGTCATATCAAATAATATATATATATATGTGTTAAATTGGTGTCACACAATATATTATGTTAAACATATTATAAATAAATTTCATATGTGTGTGAGTATTCATAGGTTGAGTAGGTTCAATGGTTAAGAGCGTGTGTTTCTTCCTAAGAGGGCATAGGTTCAAAACCATAGAGGTAGAGTATGTATGTCTTCATAGACTTCGCAGTCAAATTGCTATTATCTCACAAACAGGGATAAAATTTAATTAGTTAGTTTGTAGAGAGCAAGGTAAAATTTAATTAGATAGTTTCTATAGAGGAAAGATAAAATTGCAAACCGATCATGTCCGTCCAAATCAGAAAAAGATTAAACGCTGGCTATCATATTGCTTTACATGTCAAGTTTGGTTTCCAATGGAGTGGGAAGCGACGGAAGATCCAATGGAAATGCATAACTGCTGCAGCATTTTCATGGGATCTTCGGTGCTTCCCATTCCATTGTATCAGCTGCACAACATCATCTTCCTCAGCCTAAGGTGAATCTATAAAGTCCTCCAATATAACTCTGCTGTTCGTTCATGGATAAATATGTTTAGGTTGGAGATCATTACTGCAGTTACTACACCGTTCAGTTTGGAACATTACTCGAGAGAGCACTCAATTCAGTTTGAAACATTACTCTGTTTGGAACCATTTCAAGAAGCATTACTCGAGTCGAGTGACAACATTACTGGAGAGAGCACTCTTAGTTCAGTTTGGAACCATTTTAACAAGTAGTTCCCGTTTACCGAGAGAGAGTTTTTATTTAACAAGTATAAGCGAGAATTTCATTTAGCCAGAATTTTAATTTCAGAAGTATTCCAGCTTATGTACTTGTCTGTTGAGTGAAGTTTGTACCTGTCTGTTGATTGAAGGTTTTGAGTTTCTTTAGTTAAATAATTTTAAATAATCTACAACGTCATCCTAAGCCTAAACGTCAGTCATCAGTCAAGTCTGCCGTTTATTACCCCAGTTGCACCATTACTGGAGTTGCAACTATAGTTTTGATTTTAACTCTGCCGTTCATAACTATAGTTTTAATTTAAACTCTGCCGTTCATTACTCCAGTTATGGTATAACTGGACATCTTTACTAGAGGTGCCACTGTAGTTTTAATTTTTACTCTGCCGTTCATTACTCCAGCTATTGTATAACTGGAAATCATTACTAGAGTTGCAACTGTAGTTTTAATGTTAACTCTGCCTTTCATTAGTCTAGTTGCACCATTACTCGAGATCATTACTCGAGTCTCACCATTATAGTTTTAATTTTTAAAATTATCAATGATCATTACTCGATTGATCATTACGAGAGTTTTAATTTAATTTTACGATGGTATTCATTATACGTAATTAATTATGTAAATTAGGAGAGTGATTATTTTAACTATGTAAATTACGAGAGTGATATTTTGTAAATTCAAAGCACAAGTAAACTAAAGAGTAAATAATTATGTATAATTGTGATGAATGAATTTTAATATTAAACATGTTTAAAAATTTATAGTGATTATAAATTAAATAATTAATTAGCATTTTTTTGGTAACGAGTATCAATGATAGAAATAACTAAAATCACTCAATTACTAAACACACTCATATATTATATACAAATGGTGTATGTGTAAATATAGTTACACATTGATTACATTTAGATTACTCTATTAAATAGAGTTTTTGAGATCCAACTTATTCCTAATTTAGAGAGAGAGGTTGAGATAATATCTCAACCATCACAAACCAACTTCTCAAATATAGAATGTAAGCATTAACTCCAACATCCCCCCTTAATGATTACATTACATGAATTTATTGAAATCACTCATAAATAACAAAATTATCAATCATTTTGTAGCTTATCAGTAGATATGAAATTGCTCCATAACCTTCGTAAAGGTGTAGTTGGCAAGTTGGATTCTCGAGTTCGTTTCCTCAACTCCCGAATCAAGGACCTCCCAAAGTCAATTACTCGACGGCATTGCAATCTGTTGCATAACCTCATTTGAAGACCACTCTACGTCTTCAACGAATGAGGGATCCTTCCCTAGATCCGCAACTACCATACTATCTCGACAACCATCCATGTTGAGCCTTACTGCCACTTGATCTCTTCAAAAACAATTGATTACATGTTTGCAATAATTGAACTCCTAGTCATTCTATGGATGAGCTCCCATCCACCGAAATACATGGGTGCTAACCGCTGTACTCACGAGTTATCTAGGGAAGCCATCTAGATACAGAATGTATCTAGAATCAGTTTCAAAAAATAACCTTTTTATCTAGTTTGAAATTCATCACTTAATTTACAAAAAAATTATAATACTAACAAACTATTAGACACTACTATACTTCTCACAATGCTAAGCTTATATACAATGGAAGACTCGTTCATCTCATTAAAAGCTTCCATCAAACACTTCGACAACATCTTCAGATCGACACAACCACCATGAACCTTTATTTGCGTCACGACCGTACCCATATAGCTTAGAATATTGACAACCACTGGTTCACTAGAGGTCCCTTCCCATCTGATACAGAGAAGGAAAAGTTTCTTAGTGGATTTCCGCCGATGGCTACCTTTTCCATAGGGCCAACCATATTAGATACCCCCATCGTTGTGTTGGCCATTGTTTTGAAGACATGTCTAGAGAATCCCTGTGGTCCTTTAAGCCTTGCTACATATCTCATAACTCTGCGTCTGATCAAACCTGAAGTCATTTTTTTCCATAATTATATGGTGAAGACACAAAACTGGAAGAGTAATTAGCTTCGCCCTGCATATCTAAAAAATGCCAACGAGGAGAGATTGTCCAGCACGCACAACATACTACAATCGATGAAATTATGATTTGATTCGATGAGAACATCACTTAAAATCCTTCACCCTTCAATATATCTGTGTGTTGGGTAGGAAACATGAATTTACTGATATAGCATTGCTATCCAATCTTGACTTTCTTAGCTGCGTAAATCCGAATTCATCGAAAGGGATGATCGACTGGTCGTCTGATCTGATCTCTGAGTGCTGGATCTCCACTGGCAGATTACTCGAAGCACCAGAAGATAACAATCTAATGTTACTGCCTTCCATATTGAGGCTTCTTTGTTCTTCTAGGCTCCATGCTACACACAACATAGGAAATTAATTTGCACTCTCCAAGGACTTAGACTCACAACACACAGGCCTCTGATCCTCTGCTCTGATACCATGATATAAATAACTAAAATCACTTAATTACTAAACACACTCATATATTATACACAAATGGTGTATGTGTAAACACACTCACACACTGATTACATTCAAATTACTCTATTAAATAGAGTTTCTGACATCCAAATTATTCCTAATTTAGGGAGAGAGGTTGGGAGAATTTCTCAACCATCACAAACCAACATCTCAAATATAGAATGTAAGCATTAACTCCAACAATCAAGAATTTTAATTTAAGAATTATTAGTGATGTATGTGTGAATCAACATCTTGGGTTTATTAAACAGTGTTTTTAATAAAAAAATTCTTAGCCCTCTTTTTTAATAAAAATTCAATTTAATTAATTTATTTTTATTTTAATTAATTGGTTATATAATTAATTGATTTATTTTATCTAGTTACTAACTTTTTTTTTTTTTTTTTTTTATTAAATTAAAATGCTTAACCCTCCCTATTATATTTAACTAATAATATATATAAAAATTTATTAACCTCTTTAATAAAAATTTCTTAACCTACTTTTAAATAAATTTGGTTAATTTTATTATTATTGAATTTCAATTCTTAACCAACCAACTTTTTAATAAAAAATTTAACCTTATTTTTTATTTTGAATTCTTAACTAACTTTCTAATGCCTAGTTTTTAACACTACTAGTTTTTAACAACTATTTCTTAGGAGCTATTTTTGGGCAATGATGCATCTACTTTATTTATTCATTAGTTTATCCACCTTGTCGTGAGGATGAACAACATTACTTGGTTCGAAACGTAGACCTAATCCTAATAATGCGATTAATCCGAAAGACATTTTATCTACATGTAATTTCAATTAATTAGTAATTAATGAGTTAAAAACATAAAAAGTTATGTTTGAACTCTCTAACATTTGAGTGTCATATGTTTATTTGAATGTTAGATTTGTTTTTTTAATGTGTAGATATTTTCTTTGTAAGTTAAAAATATATTTTAAAAATAAAACCTCATCGTAAAAGTAATTTAATTTTAGAATCTTTATGTATTAAAAAAAAATTATGTAAAATTATGTTTTTTAAATATGTAATTTTCTCTTCAGATTTTTTAATACTCAGACATTAAAATAAATTCATATTGTTTATTTTTATACATATGAATATTATATTATACCTTAAAATAATGATATATCTCTTTCGTATTATATGACATATCTTTCCTATATTAAGTTACTTGGTAGTCAAATATTTTAAGGATTAATGGAGATTGATCTTGACCCTCAATATATTAATAACCTAGAGGGATCAAATCTTTTAAAATGCAAACCTCTTTTAGAGTGCAAAACTTGAAAAAGTTTTATAACTCAAAAAAATTGATTCCTTAGTGATTTTAAGATGGATCTACACACACACAGATATGTGTGTGTGTGTGTGTGTGTGTGTGTGTGTCTTCCGCTTTGAGAAATGTATGAGTAAAATGTTTTTGGTATACAATTCCTTGTCAGATTCTGATTTTTAAGTGTTTGTGTTTAGTTTCTGAATGGTTATAATGGATTAAGCTCCTTGAAAATCCTTTTACATACTCTTAGCAATTCCAACAAATATTTTCCACATTTCTAAAAAAAATGACTAAAAAAGATACACATAATATATATAGTTGATGTGAATTGGGTTTACCTCTAGTTGTTGGGAAGAATGATTGTTATGCTTTCTAACTTCAATTTCAAAATATGGCATATGGCGGTAGGGATATTTTAGCCTAAAAGGACCTATTTTGTTACACATTAAGAAAAGTTAAAATTATGCAACTACTTAATACATGATCAAGATTGTAACAATAACAATAAATCACACATGAATCATAAATGAGAGGAAATAAATACACTAGTATCGTACCTCTCTAACCAGTGATCGATGCTAAGGAGGACGACCCTTTTTCCTAACCCTGGGTTGGTAAATTACACAACACTCAAGCTCATCAAAAGAAAGGTATGAAGCCATGACTCGGAGAGATTTTCATTGATGAAAATTATAGTACAAGATTACAATGTTGGCAATCCATCCTTTGTTCTCTTTCTATGCATTCCTAGCTCGAAGAGAGTACCATAATAAAATCCTGGGCACCTATTGATTTTCTTCCTTTGGGGCACTATAGAATAATTAGCATGCATGTGGGGCACATGGTGGAGATGGAAATTCATACCCTGTGCCCCATATAAAAACATGAAATGACCCTTACTAAATATATGCAAATTACTCTTTTGCATTTAAGGGTTGGATAACAATGACTCCCAATTTTTCCTTTTGAGTAGAAGGAAGGATTCATGGAATGGGAGATGGGAGAGTATACAACTTGATTCTTAATTAATAACAATCGGTTTTCAATTCTATTGGTATTAGTATTATTATTCATTATGACATGAAATCATTTCTAACTAAAGAATTGAGAGAGAGAGTAAGCTAGTTATGACTAAAATTTGAATTCGGAAATAGGCCTTTAGGATTATATCCACTTAGAAGATTACCCTCAACTATGAAATTCTTTTCAATATTTCTTGTGTGGGAGAGACGAAGCCCTTGAAAGAGCCAATACCTTTTAGCTTGTTTATTAGATGTCATCCCCAAGCTTTAAGAAAAAATAGTTTCTAATTGTAGGTTCAGCATAAATATAGCCCTACCTCCATATGTCATTTTCTGAAATTGAACCTAGGTAGAAAGGATAGCAATCATTCATCCCAACAACTAGAGGTAAACCCAATTCACATCAACTATATATATTATGGGTATATTTTTTAGTTATTCTTTTCTAGAAATGTAGAAAATATTTGTTGGAATTTCAAAGAATATGTAAAGAGATTTTCAAGGAGCTTAATCTATTTAACCATTCAAAAGTTAAATACAAACAATTAAAAATTAGAATCTAAGGAAAAATTGTATACCAAAATTTTTTTACTAATATATCTCTCAAAATGGTGGACATATATATATATATATAAATATATATATATATCCATTTTAATATCAAAGAGGAATCAAATTTTTTTAAGTTACATAATTTTTTCAAGTTTTACAATTTAAGAGATGTTTGCATTTGAAAAGTTTGATCCCTCTAGATTTTTAATATATTGAAGGTCAAAATGAATCTACATTAATCCTTCAAATTTTTTAATACCAAGTAACTTAATATAAGAGAAATATATCATATAATATGAAAGAGATACGTCATTACGTAATCTGAAATTAGCATGTTGAAAGTATAGAAATTAAAACTCTTCATACTTGTTTCCAAAAAAAAGGCTAGTTAATTATTTAGCTTATAATAGCCATAAATTTTTAAACATATGTAATATTAAGATTCATTCATCACAATTATACATAATTAATTGTACATAATTATTTACATTGCAGTTTACCTCTGCTCGGAATCTACAAAATTGGAGGCTCATTTAGTTTATAATAGCTACAAATCGTCAAAAAAGTGTAACATTAAGATTCTTTATCACAATTTAAAATATAATAATTGCACATAATTTTTATAGTTTACTTATTCTTCGAAGTTTACCAAACATGTTTAATCAAAAGTATTTTAATTATATTGGAATAGAAAAGTTTTTCTAAATTTGAAAATAAAATGTAAATGAACTATATAAAATGATTTCATATATTTCAAACATTATTATATTAGATAAATACTAGCAGTGGCCCCAGGAGGTGCAAGGAGAGGCCGATAGGAGTATTACTTGTTAATTTTTAATTTTAAGTAATTGTAGTTTTTGAGATGAAAGAGATTTTGTAGAATTTTGCAAGGCTACGGTTTCCATTCTTTCAAAATGATCAGTCTTCAATATGTTGTCGAATTGGAAGGATGCCATGTCATTTTCACCATTTAATTGTTCACAATCATGAATTAATACGGCAACCCATTAAGAGATGCCTTGACATATATGTACTACGTGCCTTTATTTCCCTCTGTTTCAATCTGAAATGGCTTCATAAATATTTTTGAAAATGCATCTTATATTTCTTTGTTGAGAAATAATGAATACAATAATAACTTCGCATTGTTAAGCCAAACTATGATTATATAGAATACTCTTCCATACATAAGCAAGTGGAGACAACATAGCCACTTAGCTCTCAACAGCGAAGAGAGTCTACACCTTATCCTATGTAGATTCTGTTGAGATTGGATGCTTTGACAAATCTTTGGTGTCTTAAAAACATAAAAAAGTGATAGAAATTGTTATGTTCTTTATGCAGTTACAAAATCTGAAGGAGATGTATTATCCAGAGATAAAAGAATTATTTAAAAAGCTTTCACTTAAATGTCAACAGGTGCGTTCCTTTTCTTCTCAAGTCTTAACTACTTTGACCTTTGTCGAATTTATAAAATGGCATGGTGGCTTTATGAATATATTACAAGTGAGATATGAAAACTTCAAAGCATAGAGTGAAGTATGCTTATGAGATTGCAAGAATAGGATGGGGTTGTTTTGACAATGCAATCCATGTAGCCACCATTAATGGTGATAAGACTGTTTTCAACTTTTCGTGTAGGGAAAATGAATATCAATGGTTATGACAGTTTGGTATTTTAGTTAATTTTGGCCTGAGTGGTCATAGAATTGTTGTTTTATCAGCCCATGGCACCTGATCAATCTGAAAAGCTTAAGCACTACAGACCAACATTGCAACGTATGATGCAATATCTTCAAGTATCAAAGAGTAACATTCCATTAGGGTTTAAAGAGGATAAGGTTGATGCTTTTGAGAAGCAAATTAAAACCATTCTGAAGTCATTTAAGCAGAGAAAATCTGCTCCACAAGAAGTTGCAAATCAGACTGTCAGCCAAGTGCAATCTATGTAGGAGGAACCACAAACTAAGTTATCTCAGATGCAGCAACAAGAAAAGCGTGCTAATCAACTCCAACAAATGAATTTACAACCTTCTGTTACTTCAATGCAATCAAACACTGTGACACCTATTCAGGATGGTTCCATGTCTTTACAGCAATCTGGTGTACAAACATGACAGCAAAATATTCGGACTACAATGCAGTTTGCTGCCAATCTAAGTTGAATGCAAGGAACTAGTGTAGCTACCTTGCAGCAGAGTTCAATAAACCATCTTCAAAATAATAATATTGCTCCTCTTCAACAAAATAATTCTCCTTTTCAGCAGAATAGTATTAGCTCCATACAGTAGAGTGGGATCAATACTTTACAGCAAAATAATATGAATACCCTGCAACATCATCACCATGCTCTAAATCAGCAAGAAATCCTACAAGCACAACTGAAGGTGCAGCAGCAACGGCATATTCAGCAGCAGCAACAACTTCAACAACGGCAGCAGCAAATCCAGCAAGAGCAACAGCAGAAGCAACAAGAAACTGTTCAGTTGCAGATAGAGTGTGAGGCACAGCAAATGCCACAACTTCAACAAATTAATGAGTTGAATAATGAGTCGAGGACAAAGCAATCTTCTATTAAACAAGCATCTATGCTGCAGCACCATCAGTTAAGTCAACGTTTAGTTTATGAACAACATCAGCAGCAGCTTAAGACAGGGTCAATACTGCCTTTTAGTACATCAGAAATTGGAATCCATGGTTTCATTGCTGATGTAATAGACATACAACCAATATTATAAATTTCATGCCATAGGTATTGATATTGTTGTAACAGAAGGCTGCTTTTGATGTTAAAATTTACTAAACCCAGTAACTGCTTACCTCCTTCAATTATATGACATCGCTCTGAATGAGCTAATGTGGCATTGCTAAAATTCGAAACTATGCTAGAATTTGCAAAAATATAACATTTTCTTGGAAATTAGCAAAAATAATATAGCTTCTTGAACTTCTCTTTTTATGCTAGAAATATATGTAATTACTAATAAACCTGGAAATTTTCATTGACTTACAATTCCAAGTTTCCCATTTCACTTTCATTGCAGCTAGTTGCCTTCTTGTTTTCCCAACCATTCTCTTCCTTGGACATCAAACGGCTAGGAGTGGAATGCTCCTTGCTTAAACCTTTTCCACTAGCCCATCCTGCAGTTACCAGTGTCAGTTTGTAGTGATCCGGTAACGGAGGTTCATCAGTATAAAGTTGAACAACATTACAAATATATGTATAGCTGCGAGAGGCAGAAACATAATACCAAAGTCGAAATGGCCTTTCTTTATCTTGAATCTCAGTTGCATGACTGTTAATATCAAAAAGAGTTAGTCTCTCTTGAGCTGTATCTGGCAGCTTTTCAGTGTCCAGATTTTCTGATTCAGAGTCATCTCTGTTTGGTAAATCAACATCTAACAGCTGTTCTGCCCAGATGCTCTGTAAATATTCTAGGAATCAGGTTCTGATTTAAAGCAGATCATAACTTCAATATTAAGGTACTTGCTAAGTAATTACAGAAAAAGGGGTTTCAGAATTCTCCAGTAATCAGCTATAGAAGGCCCCCAATGGTAAAAAACAGTCATTTTAACCTTAAAAGTTGAAATACCACGCTGAATTACATGAACATGAATACATTGGGGGTATTGAATATGAACAGGAAGGCCATGTCCAGCTGGGTCTGATCACTAACCAAACACTCTAAAATTACATAAATTTTGAGGTGCATATTAGCTACAAGATTTACCTGCGATGCTGAAGAAAAGTGACGATCAACCTTCTTGAATGCAATTAGAATTTATTAGGTACAAATGTATTATCAGTATAAGCAGCCATTATCACACAGAAAAGCAACTGTTGCAGTATGATGCACATTATAAACTTCAACGGCTACCAATCTATAGAAAATATATAGAAAACGAATAGAACATAATAGCATGAGGAAAATGTGAAAACCCTGAAACGGAATGGATTATAATATATATTCACATAGATATACAAATTTGAAGGTGAAGAGATATATACATGTGTACAGCAAAAGTTTGTTGAAAGTAAATATCTAATCATAAATACATGATGATGCACGGCATCAGCAACACCAATTGGTGTCTATAGTGACTCCACTTTTAGAAAGGAGTTCTTGCCATTCAGCTCGCATTTTCCGTTGTCTATCTCTTTCATTTATGTGGATTTTTTTCTTTAGAATTCTTCGAATCTTTTGCAATAGTGCAATAGTTCCACACAAACGGTATAGAGGCAATGAATGGGGTGATAGGAATCTGAGCTATATATCATGTAAAGTTTGTTCATGGTGGTCAATCTCCTGGCAGCATTCATAGAGCATGTTTAAATCCCTTGAATTCATATCTGTTTAGCATGAAAGAAGGTAAATAGTTGTTGTTAGTTTTAACGGATGGTAAAAGTAAACTAATTATAGAGTTAAAAAATAACTAAAGTAATCATAAAATTCTTTTGAACATTAGAGAGATAATGAGTACTAGAGAAAATGTAAAAAAAAGTAATTGTATATGCAATTTGGATAAGGTGAGGGTTTGTTTACCTCTTGGAGAAGATGCAATGAAGAGTGTATTGTTGGATAGATTGTATTTCTCTATATAGATTTCGATGTGAGCAACGACTCTTCTTGTTTTATGCGTTGTAGATGTCGATTTTCTTTAATGCGTGAAATGTGTGAAAATGGAAATGCTGGATGGATTCGAAGGTCTGTTAGAGATATAACTCTTGAAATGGCGGTGAATGTTAGACCTTGGCGTTCTTTGGGGCCAATGTGAATTGTTGCTTTATCTAATGTCATTCCCTGTGACTTGTGTATTGTTAAAGCCCATGCCATTCGAAGTGGTATCTGTCGACGTGTGCCTCTTGTGATAGGAGAAATGGGCACATATGTGGGGTGTGCAATGTCCCATGTTGTTCCTCTGTATTGTTTGAAATCAGCGACCACGAAGGATGGAAATTCTGGAGGCTTTGAGTCAGGTGCATAGCATATTGAAATCACTGTGCCAAGTGCGCCATTTACAAGCCCCGCATGTACCCATAAATTGCAGGTTAGCATAACTTTTTTTCCATTGCATAATAGAAGCGTTCTGTCTAGTTGTTCTTCTTCAGATGTAGTGAATGTTTGCTCCACATGTTTCTCCGCTGAGCACACAGCCACTCGTTTGTGTAATTTGTTCAACATTGATTTGTTATGCAAGGCAACTGAACTGTTTGTTGCATATAAATGCATCGAGTCCTCAAATATTTTTTTATCTTCATGCGTAATAAAGGAATCTGTTCTTGACATTAGTAGCTTCCAATCTTCGATTCTAGATGTCCCATCCCTGAGATTTGTGAGAATGTTGCGGAAGGAAATCTGGGAAGGGTCAGTGCCTTGCTGACGAAAAATAATTGTGAGCGTAATGACTGTATCAAAGCTGCGCCAAAGTGCAGTACCACGTGATGTGCCAGAATAAAGAGGAATGTCTTTTACAGGTGGTAGCTAGCCTAAATCACCAACAAGGATAATGGATCGATTACCAAATGGTGTATTTCGATGGAGGGGAAAGGCCTATCGTAAGCGATCATCAATACGGGAAAGCATTTTTGGCCCGATGAAACTCATTTCATCAATGAGTATGTACTGAATGTGGCAGAGTTGTTCTTGGAGGTGGAGGAGTGGTTTTCCTTCAAGAGGATGCATTGTTTGGATAGGGATGTGAAGGGCAGAGTGAATTGTAAGTGCATTTATGTTGAAAGCTGCAACACCGGTAGGTGCAAGTACCAACAATGGGCTTATATTTGGTGAGGAGAGTTCAATGAATGCACGTTGTAGAGATTTTATTAGAGCAGATTTGCCCGTTCCAGCTGTCCCTTGTATAATGGTTCTAGTTGGGGGTTTTGGAAGAGGGTTTTTGAAATGAGATGTAATATGTGTGAAAGCTTTTTGTTGGGTAGGAGATAATATGTGATTTACGGGAAGGTTTGAAGAGGGATGATGTTGATTTTGAATAGATGAGCGATTATATTCAATGAAATTGATGGCAGTTTCTTGCAAGTGGAGAGGTAGGGAAGTATGAGACCAATCATGGCTGAGGTAAAATTCACGATTGCCAATGATTTCAAGGGCGTAAATTTCGATGTTCTCGCTTGGGTGAAGGTGAGAGACCATTTCCCATTCATTCATTTGAACAGGGTCAAGGGGGATGTCAGGAGGGCTAGATACAGGAGTAGATTCATCTTCTGATTGTGCAGATTGTGGGTTTTCATTTTCATGGTGAACATGCCATGCTGTATATGTTCCTTTCTTTTGCTCCCAATGTGCAATGATTTCCTCATTGCTGCATCCAATGTCATTAGGGAGGGTACGGAAGGGGAAATACAATATTAATTCAGCCCAGCAGAAGTTTGTGTAGCTTGGATCAGTAGGGGAAGGGATTGTGGTGTATCGTGGCAAGATATGGAGAACTATGGGAGGAGAAATCTGTTTCCACTGGTTTTGTCTATGACGAGGAGAAAATGACCAAGAGCGTGCAGCTTCTATGAGGGGCAATTGATCTAATGAAGAAGGCATGTTCATGTATGCAACAATAAATGGCGGTGTTGAGGGTGGATTTTCAGAACCATCTAGAACACATCTGAATACAGTTCTATTAACATTTAGAGATACAAATGTATGACTACAGAGTGTGAGAGGTAATTTTTGCAACATATGGCATATTTCTTGCGCTCCAATATCTCTTTCTGCTATGCTTTCTGTAAGGAGTTTTCGGACAACAGTGACAGTAGGTGCTTCTGGAGCAACGTTGTTCAAGAGGCGAAATAACATTTAGCTATAGATTTCTGACTTTGTTTCTGCTTTGGCTGCATATTTAGAAATATAAGCTAATACGGCATGGCGTGAAAGCACTGGCTGAAAATCAACATTTTCTCTCCAGATGGAAAGTAGATCGGCATTATGAATGTTCAATCTATCATCGTTACGTGCAGGCTTGTAGATTTTCTGACCTTTGTTGTCCATTAGCAGTGAAGATGTGGGAGTTAACTCCCATGGTACTCCGTAGCGACATGTGAGAACTTGGTTTTTTTTGCGAAGACAAGAAGATGCATGGCACTTTGTATGGCGTTGGACACAATTGACAAGCTCTTCATAGTCATTTGTCTGTGTTGATGCAAAGATTGATTGTGTGTTGAGAAGACATGGGTCTTGCTCTGCTGATTGGTGGAGTAAAGATGCGCAATGTTGGAGTTGTCGCGGGTTCCAAGCAGTTACATAATGGTCAAAATATTTTTGAACATTGAGAACTTCTATCTCATTGTTCCAATTGAGGGAGTCCAAATTTGGTGCATTTTTCAACCAAAGGAATCCATGTATGTGTGCAGATCCTCGATGCTGCCATTCGTATCTGAATGCAATTTTGAAAAATATTATTGTTTAATTCTACTAAATTTTAATATTTTGTTTGAAAAGTAATGGTAATCAAAAGTACCTGCACCAATAGTCGGTTGCATGGAGGCCTTTTTGTAAAACTTCCTCGAGGAAAATTGTAAATCTGCAATGCATGTATTGGGATGTTAAATGTGGATTGTTAATTATATTTTGAATTCTCCACCTGTAATGAGCATTTGTATTGGAGGGCACCTCGGCAGGCATAATATTGTGCAGATCAGGCCATTTGGTATCAGTAGCACTTAGAGTGAAGAAAAACGTTGGGCTCCCAAGCTGTGTGATCATGTCAGTTAGCTCATTACGACGCTTGTTCTAGAAAGAGCGTGTACCTCGTAGGGACGAGCCAAAGTGCATGACCATTTCTGGAATTTTTGAATTTGGAAGGTCGCGAAGACATTGCTGCAAATCTGATACATTAGTTGGGAAATTGTTTTCAATGTTTTTTTTTAACAAAAACATTGGCATTTGATTGGCTGCGGTGGCGCATCAGCATGTTATATATGTAGTAATGGAATCTTGGATGCCGGCCGAAGCGATTATCATGGTAGTGTAACAGATGACAGACATATTCGTGCAGTTCAACTTTTGTAATTCTTGGTTGTGCGATCATGGCAATGCCTGTTGGGAAAAGTGTCGGAAATGCCATGGAGAAGAGGCCCTCAGTGCTGTATTCATTGATAGGTGATAGAGATATTGTAGGCCAATAAATTGAATTTGCTGATTCCGAATTTGTGGAGTGCAAGTAAGCATGAATGCGATCAAGTTCATTACAGGAGTTTGGAATAATTGGAGCAAATGAAGAAGGTTGGATATCTAATGAAGGTAGAATGGCATCAAGATCATGAGTAGAATCGACTATGTTTTCCTGGGGTATAAATGAAGACGTGGTTACATTATGAACAAGATCAGAAATATCAGTAGGTTGATCTGGTAGAGCGGAAATTGCAGAATGGTTGAGTTCAACATCTTTGTAGTAGGGATCATGAGTGAGTTTGTATTCTAGTGCTGCTAGAACACGTGATTTACAAACAATGAATTCATAAGATGTTTGAGAATGGTTTTGTCTTCTAACAATGAGGACGTCTAATTCAGAAACAAGGCGAGGTAGATATTTCGCAATAGTAGTAATGTCTTGAGGGAAGCTGATTGTATGGCCACTATATTTGTATTGACCACCATGAGCATGCGTTACTTGTAGAATCGGATTTACACGTGCAATCAGCATTTCTTCAATTTGTGTTAAATTCTGAAGGACATATGGTTGTTCGCTAGGGTCCATGTTGTTGGCATGAGTGAAACGGTTTGAATTTTTTGAGGTTGCACATCGGGAACAAGAAAGGGTACCATTTGAACATTTTCTCTTCATTCCTGGATATGATTCTTTGCATAGTGTGCAAACATGCAATGGAGAAAGGCTATCTATTTTTTGCCTAAAGCGACGGTGTTCTTCATTGAGGGGGGGGGTATATAGGTTTTGGGAAGAGGGAGTCTCTTTTCGTTTTTTATAAACAAGTCGTCGCCACGCATTTATTTCTTCTTTGTTTTGAGCATAAAGAAGGCGACGTCGTGCTATTTTTTCCGCATCTTCATTGTTTGATGACATATCTAACAAAGTAGAAATAAATCTATGTTAGCGATGAGGTGTGAGAATTAAAAATTAGAAATTGAGATATGAATGCATATGAAATGTATGACATTGTGTTGAATGCTAGAATTTCTAAATAACTAATAATAAGTGCTAGAAAGAGTTTAAAATCACTTTGAAATAGATGTCGGTATAAAAAAAATTTTGTAGTGCCAAACATAAGTATTTATTTTATTGAAATGTGAAAGGGTAAATATACATAGTTGTACCCATTCAGAAATATTATTGTAAAAGTAACTGTGCAGAACAACAACATGGTTGTATGTTACAATGGTATGGAGAAAGGAACTATAAAGGGATGTTCTTTTCTATCTAGAGAAATAAAAAGGTGTACATATAAGAACTGAGGTTAAAGGTGACGAGCAACAGAGCGCTGTGAAATGGTAAGTGCAGCAATGTCTTTTAGGATTTTCGTGCATGCATCATCATAGTGAATTTCTTCTGAACTTAGCAGAATAGATTGGAAATGCTCAACACCATTGTAGTTCTCTTTTTTAATGGAAAGTGACAGAGAGAAGTGACGGCCTGATATACGACTACATATTTTCTGAAGATCAGCTGGTTCAATGGAAAGGAGGAACAAGTCTTTAGCTGTGATCCCCATGAGTTCATTTCCCGCATCATTGAAGACAGTGACATTTTGAAGCTGGCCAGTGTGGTCATGCAATTCGATCTTTAGTTTGTAACGGTAGTCGCATTCTGAAAAGTCACCATTGCATTTTGTACAATGCCAGAGATTGTTAGAATGGTGGCTTACTTTTTTCATGCATTGTTTCCCATTGTAATCCAATGGACAAGCAAGAAAATAGAAATCGTCCATGCGTAGATGAGTTATTGTGGCATGAACTGAAACCCATACTGCTTTCTCGAAGATTTCCATGCTACATATTTCCTGAATGGTCTTTTGTGGTAACGCTCACTTGGAAGACATAGTATAATTTCTGCTCAATGAAGGAGACGAAGAGCTATATCCCGTATCACGGAACCAAGATTGGAGTTGTTGAGTTTATTCAATGTCTGGATTTATAAGAAGAGCGGTAGTGGAAATTTTCCCAATGGTGATTCTGTTAAACTCAGTTACCCGGCCTCCTTCGACACAAAGGATTGGTGGGTTGTCAGAGGAGTGGATTCCAGCAAGGTCCTTTCCTATAGAGAGACATTGATCTCCCCATATTGTTAAATCAATGCTGAAACCTGACTTGTCCTTCAATGTTATTGTTTTTTTTAATATTTCAGTTCCATCTCTTCTCCTTATTGTAGAAGCAGGGGAGGTGGAGGTAACGACACCAAGAACATCAACAAGTGTATTTGTGTTTGTGGATTTGACTTCAGCAATAGTCCCGAAATGAAAGCTTTGGTAAGGAAAGCTTGGATCATCTTCTAAACATGGTGTGACAGATGATGTAGCAAGCAAGTAAATCTCCCATTTGTTGTTTAAATGGTTGTAGTTTGGGTTTGTTTTCTTTATTGTTCCATTGGAGACAATATATAGTTGCCCAACTTCAATGAGATTGTACAGAGATTCAGCTAAATCAGCAAATGCAGAAAAATGGATTTCATCTTTGTCACGACCAATGAGGTCAAAGCCGAAAACTTTTCCTGACCCACGTGCAGTGTTGTAGTTTTTCAATGGTGTTTTTGATAATACTCTACCTTGAATCGACCAATATTTCCGGTACGGATTGAGTGATGTAAATGGTACAAGCGATGTTGTAGGTGTGTTTGTTGGAGTTGAAGTATTTGGAAGAATATTTTGTGATGATGAAGAACTTGAATGAGATTCGCTTCCCTGTGCATGCAATAGTGATGACAAGTCCTTAACCAAAGGTCTGCTACGGTACACAACTTCAAGTTCTAGAATGCGAATGGATCTGAAATGGATGAAGAAATTACTTAAAATTAAAATGAATGTTAAATTGATTTTTTATTCAAAAATAATGCAAAGAGAGTAAAGGGAAAAGTTCAAAAGAAAGCTTAATCTTACGTAGAGTTTTGGGACACTGTGCAAGTTGATTTTTTAAGTGAAATGATTGAACCAATCTGAATGTCTTCAAATGCGACTTGTGTGCCATAAGCAAATGGGAGCAAAGTCCTGTGTTGATATGTGCCATTAGAGAGAGTGATGTGGTAGTGGGAAGCATTGGTTTTTGATGAATAGACAGATCCGATGTTCACTACTTGCAGTAGAGGTTGCATCTCAGTCGAACCATCTAGCAATTTCGGGATGGCATTCTCGGTCAAAATTGGCTCCATCACAGTAGCAAAGTCCAGATTTTTGTTGGCAATGGTAGTACCTGCAATTTATTTTAATGCATTGGAAGAGATATTAATGCATTAAATAAATTGTAAGAAAATCATAAATTAGCATTTGCAGATATGACAACCAACAATCTTCAAAGCGTGAGACAATAGTTACACAAGCCACACTGATGCAGGTATGATAAGAAATAGACCAGTGGTATGCTCTTAAGGGATTTGCTAGAATATTGTGTAAATTCAAGGCCAACAGTGAGTCATAAGAGATAATCCTTTTTGCCATCTATGTTTCCTCCTAGAGGTCACAGAGATGCTACATATGAAGAGTCTTCAATAAAATTAAATAAAATTAAACTCATCAATAAATTTCCTTCACCTGAGATGCTACATATGAAGAGTTTTTCTTCCATTTACTTCACTCAACCATAGCCCCTGACTTTGCTCCTTTTCAGGGTCAAAAGTAAAGATAAAACCAAACCCACCCCTAAAAAACCCATGGCTTCCTGAACAGGGCATTTTCCTATTTTGATAAAAACAAGCCCTCTCCTTGGGGCCATCACTAGCTTGTTTGGGGGCTAGTTAGGTTTGCTCAAGTCCATGCAAATCCTACTTTTGCATAACTACAACCAAAACCTCCTTTTGTAACCAGTTCAGTGTGTATTTCTTAGCATGCAATATGGTATAACGTTTAAGCTTTGCTGCTACTTCATCTCTTCCTAGTAGGCAACCTGAAATTCTGATAAGCCATGTTTTGACAAGTTGTTATTTCAAAAAGTCTCCCTTACATGACATTGGCAATCTGTGCTACGTTAAAACCTACATTACTCTATCCTTCTCTATTGTATCTAGAACTAAGTTTTTTTTACTTGACCATGTAAACAGTAAAGTAGCTTTATTTTTATTATGAATTATATCCTAGGTCCCAGCCTATCATTTACAAATTCTGTAAAATCATGGACTCCATTTACCAATAAATAAATCTGTATTGGTGATGTTTAAATCTACCCCACAACTCCAAAGCAAGGCCTCAAATTCTGGGAATTTTAGGCTTACCATGGACCTTCTATTCCATTATCCACTAAAAGGTCAAAGGTCATGCAATTCAGAGATTTATTGGACAAAGCCTCTCCGACATTACATGGAAGAAGCATCAATGACCTTTTTTCAATGGCTTAAGTACAAGCGAAATCACATAAAAATACGTTTCCTCAGTGTCTTTTTTTCAATAGCTTGAGTACAAGAGAAATCCCATCAAAATACCTTTCAGAAAAAGACTGGACTGTCTAAAGTAATATCACAATGATATAGGAAGATTCTCACTAAGAAAAAAGATAGGAATCTCTAAGTTAACACCATGGCAATTTAGAAGAGAAGATCTTCACACAAATATTAAAACCAAATTCCTCAATAGATTTGTTTCTTGATAGAGAAGAAATGATGAACATGATAATACTTTTTCGATGGAGAAGAAAGGTGAACATGATAACAGACTGGACCTTCAACACTTTTACAATGTCTGCATCATGAAAAAATCATATTTAAGAGGTATTTAAGCTGATGGGTTGCTCATTTTTATGATATTAATCTGTCTAAGTTCAATGTTTGAACCTTAACTCCATGATTATTAGGCATTAACATTCTCATCATGACCTGGAAAGTCCAAATTGAGTACTAACTAAATTTTTATATTGATTACTTGAAATGTTTTGATCGAAAGGTCCCTCCCAATGACTTGAGGATTGAGACCAAGATAATAGTAGTGGAAACAACTCAATATAATCTTTATCAATCAATGATCCAAAGTAGAAAAGGGTTATCCAGTGAGTTTCATTTCAAGAATATCCAGAATATTCGAAAATTTGAACTACAAATATGCTTGAATTGGCATGGGGAGATGGTGATTAAGCGAGAGTCAGAGAAAAGCGAATTAGATAAACTAATGAACAAATTAAACCCATCAGTTTTAAACACTCGAGAGAGTTTTAAATTACATAAAATACTTGGAATTGGGATTTTGTGGTAGGAATGATTTCGTTTTTTCAGCGAGGTGAGGCGGGCTTTGAACAACAACAACTCAATGACCTGTTTCCTTCATGCATTTATCACCAACATCATCAGTGCACTATTTCCTTCCTTCACTCATATCTGGTGTAAAATTTACAATTAAAAAAAACAAACATAGGGTAGGGTAATGAAATAGAATAAATAATTTACAATCAAAAAACAAAACACAGGGTAATGAAATACAATTGCTTATGAGCAGATATTAGCAGAAATATCAGAATTAAATGGAATTCTATTCAAAATACAGGGTAATCAGATATAATTGCTTCTGAAAATGAAAACAGAGCAATGGAACTCGATTCCGGAAAATTCATTGATCTCCACGAAAGAAATGAATGAAAAAATAAAGAAGTGGTGGAGGCATCTAGAGGTTTAAACTATTGAGGAGGCAGAGCTTTATAAAACCAAACCCACCCCTAAAAAACCCATGGCTTCCTGAACAGGGCATTTTCCTATTTTGATAAAAACAAGCCCTCTCCTTGGGGCCATCACTAGCTTGTTTGGGGGCTAGTTAGGTTTGCTCAAGTCCATGCAAATCCTACTTTTGCATAACTACAACCAAAACCTCCTTTTGTAACCAGTTCAGTGTGTATTTCTTAGCATGCAATATGGTATAACGTTTAAGCTTTGCTGCTACTTCATCTCTTCCTAGTAGGCAACCTGAAATTCTGATAAGCCATGTTTTGACAGGTTGTTATTTCAAAAAGTCTCCCTTACATGACATTGGCAATCTGTGACTACGTTAAAACCTACATTACTCTATCCTTCTCTATTGTATCTAGAACTAAGTTTTTTTTACTTGACCATGTAAACAGTAAAGTAGCTTTATTTTTATTATGAATTATGTCCTAGGTCCCAGCCTATCATTTACAAATTCTATAAAATCATGGACTCCATTTACCAATAAATAAATCTGTATTGGTGATGTTTAAATCTACCCCACAACTCCAAAGCAAGGCCTCCAATTCTGGGAATTTTAGGCTTACCATGGACCTTCTATTCCATTATCCACTAAAAGGTCAAAGGTCATGCAATTCAGAGATTTATTGGACAAAGCCTCTCCGACATTACATGGAAGAAGCATCAATGACCTTTTTTCAATAGCTTAAGTACAAGGGAAATCACATAAAAATGTGTTTCCTCAGTGGCTTATTTCCAATAGCTTGAGTACAAGAGAAATCCCATCAAAATACCTTTCAGAAAAAGACTGGACTGTCTAAAGTAATATCATGATGATATAGGAAGATTCTCACTGAGAAAAAAGATAGGAATCTCTAAGTTAACACCATGGCAATTTAGAAGAGAAGATCTTCACACAAATATTAAAACCAAATTCCTCAATAGATTCGTTTCTTGATAGAAAAGAAATGATGAACATGATAATACTTTTTTGATGGAGAAGAAAGGTGAACATGATAACAGACTGGACCTTCAACACTTTTACAATGTCTGCATCAGGAAAAAATCATATTTAAGAGGTATTTAACCTTATGGGTTTCTCATTTTTATGATATTAATCTGTCTAACTTCAATGTTCGAACCTTAACTCCATGATTATTAGGCATTCACATTCTCATCATGACCTGGAAAGTCCAAATTGACTACTAACTAAATTTTTATATTGATTACTTGAAATGTTTTGATCGAAAGGTCCCTCCCAATGACTTGAGGATTGAGACCAAGATAATAGCAGTGGAAACAACTCAATCTAATATTTATCAATCAATGATCCAAAGTAGAAAAGGGTTATCCAGTGAGTTTCATTTCAAGAATATCCAGAATATTCGAAAATTTGAACTACAGATATGCTTGAATTGGCATGGGGAGATGGTGATTAAGCGAGAGTCAGAGAAAAGCGGATTAGATAAACTAATGAACAAATTAAACCCATCAGTTTTAAACACTCGAGAGAGTTTTAAATTAAATAAAATACTTGGAATTGGGATATTTTGGTAGGAATGATTTCATTTTTTCAGCGAGGTGAGGCGGGCTTTGAACAACAACAACTCAATGACCTGTTTCCTTCATGCATTTATCACCAACATCATCAGTGCACTATTTCCTTCCTTCACTCATATTTGGTGTAAAATTTACAATTAAAAAAAACAAATAGAGGGTAGGGTAATGAAAAAGAATAAATAATTTACAATCAAAAAACAAAACACAGGGTAATGAAATACAATTTCTTATGAGCAGATATTAGCAGAAATATCATAATTAAATGGAATTCTATTCAAAATATAGGGTAATCAGATATACTTGCTTCTGAAAATGAAAACAGAGCAATGGAACTCGATTCCGGAAAATTCATTGATCTCCACGAAAGAAATGAATGAAAAAATAAAGAAGTGGTGGAGGCATCTGGAGGTTTAAACTATTGAGGAGGCAGAGCTTTAAATTCAGTAAAAATGACGAGGGAGATGCAGGGCCAATTTGAGATTCCTCCTAGTAATGATTCCATTCACAATAAAAATTCTCTCACAATTGTAAAGATAAATGAATCATAATATGGAACAAAATCCAATCATGGTGATATGCCATTGTAGTAACACTAGTGTATATCCATCTTAATTCTAGCTCTATTAAGCACTGACAGAAATAAAAAAATAAATGAATTAAATAAAATTAAGCCCCATGAAATACCAGTAAGCGATCCTTTCATTCTCTGTTCATATTCCAAAAAAAAAAATTCTGCCAATTACCATGTTTAGATGTGAGACCTGTAAAGATGATTACACAGATTTAACGATATAAATCTCCAAAAAATGGCGTATAGAGAAAGGTATAACCTGATATTATATATCTGTCTCACCTTGAAGGAATAAAATGTAGTGAACTTCTGAAGGTTTCAGTCAATATCGCTATGAAAGTATGCATATAAAATATTGACCAAGATCATAGAAACATGACTGAAAAACATTCTTCCAAGCATCATCTTAGAGAATCATGGCGGCTTCATGCAATACACACAAATAATAAACAATATCATATTGGTGTAGGAATTCATTTCTCTTCTCAGTGCTAGAATAGTTAGGTTTTTGTAAATATTTCATAATATGGATAAAAGCTTGCATTGGATTACCTTGGATTCCCTCTCTCCCTTTACTATACATCATTCTAAGAGATAGTTTAAGTGAAAATTTGTAAAAGGTAAGACCGAAAGGTAAATTGGTGAGACTAAGCACTGCCAGGAACACTAAAAGAATGAACCACTCACAATTCATAGACATTGGAGGGGCATCCAAAATAATAACAACTCATTTTAAACAAATATTGGATAGATACCTCGATCTCCCAGGTGGATTAATGGTGAACAAAAGAAAATTTAAACTATATGGATGGAATTGTTCAAAAGAGACATTGAGTGAGATTTCCACAGTGATAGAGTTCTCGATTGTGTTAGAATGGAGATCCTTCAAATACCTTGGTATTCCAATTTCATTAGGACCATATAACTCCAAAGAATGAGAGGAAGTATTACAAAAAGTAAGGAAAATAATTCATTCATAGGGTGCACACTGGTTAAATGTGGGAGGGAAAGTAATTTTGATCAAATTAGCCTTTTCTTCACTTCCAGTTTACATGGGCTCTAGTCTACTGATCCCAAAGGAGTCATCCATTAAATTAGTGCATTGTTGAGGATATTCCTGTTGCAAGGAGGAAAATATAATGATAACAAATTTCATTTGGTCAATTTCGCTTTGGGTTCTAATATTTTATGGAGACTAATCATGGATTCCTTTGAGTGGTGGAAACAAACCTTGAATCACAATTATTTCCATAAAAATAAGCTGAATAGGACTGAGCAATAAGTGTGTCCTGAACAGGGGTCGAAGATATGGATGTTATGCAAGGTAGTTTCTCCTACGATCATAGATCAGTTGGGGTGACAAACAAGGAATGTGTACCAAATTAATCTTTCAAAGGATTGTATCGTACAGTAGATTGGTGAGTGAAAGCAAGGTTGTGAATGAATTTGGCACATGGATGATAAAGAATGGGTTCCATAGTATTACTGGCATATCACAGTGGGACACTAATACAAATTGGATTGGCTCGTAGTGTTAAGGAATCCCCATGCATCCTCAACACCATTGGCCTGTGTTGATTCAATCATTACGAGGATTCCTTCCAATTGTCACAACAAGGTTGGATCGATGAATGTGGATAGGAAGCAAGATGTCAACATATATTGTTAAAGATGAGTATGAGTAATTAATAAGTCATCTACATCAACCCCTGCATAATAAGCTATGGGCCATATGAAAAATGCGAATGAATGCGAAGTGAAAGCTCCTGGAGATTTCTCGCATGAAAACAGCTGGCAGATATGGAGGAGAAGAAAATGGCATAAACAAGCTGGAGTCATTGTGGACACGGCTGGAAGGGGAGAAATCAGAAAGCATTAAACCCAAATCCTCAACAAGAGAGAAAGCGAACTGGGTCAGAAGACTCAGAACTAATAAGTTCAGAAACTCCAAGCTAAAGGAAACTCAGAAAGGAAACTGGCCTGTGTTGATTCAATCATTACGAGGATTCCTTCCAATTGTCACAACAAGGTTGGATCGATGAATCTGGATAGGAAGCAAGATGTCAACATATATTGTTAAAGACGAGTATGAGTAATTAATAAGTCATCTACATCAACCCCTGCATAATAAGCTATGGGCCATATGAAAAATGCGAATGAATGCGAAGTGAAAGCTCCTGGATGGAGGAGAAGGAAATGGCATAAAGAAGCTGGAGTCATTGTGGACACGGCTGGAAGGGGAGAAATCAGAAAGCATTAAACCCAAATCCTTAACAAGAGAGAAAGCGAACTGGGTAAGAAGAACCTGGGGTTGATTGCTTCCCGTTAAGTTTGTGAAAGCTCCTGGAAATTTCTCGCATGAAAACAGCTGGCAGAAATGGAGGAGAAGGAAATGGCATAAACAAGCTGGAGTCATTGTGGACACGGCTGGAAGGGGAGAAATCAGAAAGCATTAAACCCAAATCCTCAACAAGAGAGAAAGCGAACTGGGTCAGAAGACTCAGAGCTAATAAGTTCAGATCTCAAATTACAATGCATGTAACCAGAACAGAAACAGAACAGAGTGAAAGGGCAAGGGCATTACCTGGTCTTCTGCGTTGCTGGCAACTGTGCGTTGCTGGGGACTGTGCTCTGCGTTAGCGATTTCTTCTTCTGAGGGTGAAGATAATTGTGGGTTTTCTCAATATGAGAACAGTTCATTACATTCTGCAGAATCATTGTGAAGAAATTGGAAGGCGGCATTGTGGAAGTCGGAAAAAGGCGGCAGTATTTCTAAATCTTCAGCGTTTTTGGACTGCAGTAGGAAAAAAGCGGTAGTATTTCTGAATCTTCAGCGTTTGTGGACTGCAGTTGGAAAAATCGGCAGTGTTTCTGAATCTTCAGCGTTTCTGGACTGCAGGCCGAAAAAAACAGCATTATTTCTGAATCGGTTGTAGTGGAATTTGGAGTTTGGAGCGGAAGTCGGAGATTGGAGAACAAGTGTCATGCAACAGGGGTCAGGCATAGGTTAAAACTCCCAGGGTACAAGTGTCAACTGCACATTAAATATGTTGACGATGGAAAACTGTATTTCTTTCAAAAGAGAAAGCCTATCGACCTAAATATATAAATTACTAATAACAAATTGTATATATTTTATATATGGGAAGTTTCAAATCTTTCTTTATGTTTATTTTTACCAAAATAATTAAAATAAATTTGATTACATCTTAAATATGGATTTAACAACCACGGTACATAAGGAATATTTCTTAAATTAAAAGTCTCAGTAATCTGTTCCGATACCTGTTAAAATTAAAACTGTCAGTAAACTGTTCTAATAATCACTCGTAAAATTAAATTAAAACTCTCGTAAAATTAAATAAAATGTTAATGAACCATATAAAATGATTTGAAACATATATTAGATAAATAATATATAAATTATTAGTAACAAATTGTATATATATTATATATGGGAATTTTCAAAATTTTCTATATGTTTATTTTTTACCAAAATAATTAAATTTATTTTAATTATATCTTAAATATGGATTTAACAACCACAGGTACATAAGGAATACTTCTTAAATTAAAAGTCTCAGTAATCTGTTCCGATACCTGTTAAAATTAAAACTCTCAGTAAACTGTTCTAATGATCACTCTCGTAAAATTCAATTAAAACTCTTGTAAAATTAAATAAAAACTGTTCTTAAATTAAAAATCTCGTAAAGAGTTCCACCAAATTGAATGCTCACTCGAGTAATGATCATTCAGTTATGGTGCAACTGGAGTAACGAACGGCAGTGTTAAAATTAAAACTATAGGTGCAACTGGAGTAATGAAGGGCAGAGCGAGTTATGGTTCAACGGCAGAGTTGTAAGAGTTATATATTATAGCAGCGTCACTTAGGCTTAGGAGGATGACGTCGTACAGCTGATACAAAAAAGGAGTGGGAAGAGTTTTATATATAGTTTGTAGTTTTATATATAGATTTATTTATTTAATTTGACAAAAATTTATCTACCAACAAACTGTAATTAGGTTTATTTTATTGATTACTTGGAAATGTCAATTTTATTATTAAATCGATATTAGTCGGAAATCATTTTAAATCGAGCAGAAAATTCATTTTGAATTTATCTAGAGAATATTAGCTGATTTATATTTTCCCATGTATTTCTTTTTAAGCAAATTAAATTTTTAGATCCAAACAATATTGACACTAACACTAAAATGAAAACATATAATTATTGCTAATAATAAACTAATAATAATAATAATACTTAATTAATATTACTACTATGATTATTAATAATAATTAATATTACTATTACAACTATCATTGTTAATAATAACTAATATTATTATTATTATGCTTAGTTTTTACTATTGTAAAAATTAATGAGTATTAATAAAAGCGTTCATATAATAAAAATATTAATTAAAATTATTGTTATTAATAATATTGATAAATATAGATATTGTCAGTTAAATAATTCATTTTTATTTCAATGTTTGTTGATTAATTAATTAAATAATTAATTGATTTATTTAATAAATAAAATATAAGATGGTTTATTTTCATAATGAACCAATATTTGTAGCAATGTAATGTATATTTGGACAACGCTGGACCATATTGTATCATTATATTTTAATAGTTTTAGTATTATAAATATTAATAAAAAGATTAATATAATATAAATATTAGTTAATATATTATCTTTATTATTATAAATATTAATGAATATTAATATAATATAATAATTAATATTAAATATAAGTATTTATTAATATAAATATTGTTATTGAGAATTTTTAGACATCTAGTCATTTTACTTAGACTTTGTCATAATCTTTAATTTCTAGATTCTTCTTTATTTAGGGCCTGCACTCTTCCTATCTGAGGCTAACCTTTCTCCTTTTCAAGATGGGTGAAGTGTTCACAGCTCTTCCATCAAAATACACAAGTTTCCAGAAGTTCTCAACAACATTATGTATCTTAATCAAGAAACCTTCAGCTTTAATAACTATCTTTTGCTAAATAATTCATTTTTATCTGAATGTTTATTAATTAATTCATTAAATAATTTATCCTAATAAATGTAGGCTCCAATGATGTATTTCTGATTTTTTTTTCATTGCATAATAATATTTTCATGATTTTTACAATTTTGGATGACACAATAGATGAAAATTTGATTTTGATTTTAAATTAATGGGAAATGTATGATATTGTATGCTTATATCTTAATAATTAAAAATATTTTTCTATAGGAATAAATAATTAACTTGATCTAAATGACATCCTTATTGATGAAAAGTCAAAGACTATGAATTTGTGTTTTCCCAAATGTATTTTCCTATCCCTTTTAAATGGGCACAATTTTGTCCTAGAGGGATAGCTAAATAGGGGATCAAAGTAAAGTGAAATATGTAAAAACTACGAAATCCAAGGTTCAAATCAACCCATTTTACTCATATTATTACCCATATTATGAAAATCCATAAACCCCATAGGGTTATTAGTAGTTAAGTTTTTAGGGTTGGGTTCCTTTGAGATAAGAAAATAAAATGTACACTATGAGGAAGGTGTATTATGTCAAAATCTCTAGAAATTTCAGTTTTTGAAATCACAACATAAAATTTATCCAACATGTCAAGAGAGAAACTATATTTTCAACTATATGGGCTCACCTAGAAAAAGGGTTTAATTTGGCTATCATGACTTAGATTATAAATTGAGATTGATTAGTTTATGTAAGTAATATGAGAATTAATATAATTTTAGTTAGGAGTATTTTAAGGATAGATAAACATGGAAGAAAATGAGAAATATAAATACTATGGGAGATAATACACTAACAAAAGAGGAAGAATCATTGAGGTAACCATAAGGTGAAGTGGAGGGGTATCCCTTTGTGCTATGAAATACCTGAGTGGTAATAATTTGTTATTTATTATCCCAACTTAGTGCTTCATACAAGGCATCTTTGGTTCCTAGCCAACTAAGGACATTGACCTTCATCTATTCATAAATTCACCTTTGGTGTAATACCCTAAAGGAAGAATCCTTTAACCATTAGATGTGACTCGATGGTGACTACTTACATAATATTTGGACTATAGTTGTGTCTACAATTTGGTGGAAAGTGGTAGTCCCTACTTCATTTCCCAAATTAAGTGGATAAAATTGGAGTATTCCCATCATATCAATTAATTATAAACTTTGTTTGATGTTTCACATTTATATATCAAGATGTATTTGTTATATCTGTATGTATTCATGAGGTGAGAACATTTATATACATCTTTATACTGAACCCTAAACTGAATAAGTATGCATCATAATGAGATAAGCATTGAGAAATTTTCTTGGAGGATTACACAAATTTTTATTTATAGACGATACTACTAAATTCATTGGAAGTCCTTCCCTTATGCTATGTGAGATTTTTTGTATAATACATATTCCTAAAAAGAATACTTAACATAGGTAGTGATGTCTATACTCTTAATTTTTGTCTTGACTTTGGCAAAAATGATTTGTTTCACATATTATAATCATGCATAGCTGTATGTGTCACATGTGCGAGCTTCCCTGATTAAATGAAGGAATTTTCTCTTTGCATGAAAATGGACATATTAGGAACAAATTTGGGAAAAAAACGTAACTTTTCTAGAAATTTGATTTAGATGAGAACGTAGACTTAGCCTTTAGTTACTTGGACCAATGGGAGAAAAGACTAGGAGCTAGCCTACATAAAGAGATTACTAGTATATCATGTTTCTAGAGGTTTAGAAATGCAAGTTGTTGAGAAGTATTTGATATGTTGTGACATTAGTAAAGAACCCTTATTTGATTACTCTATTTATTTCTTCCAAATACATTATTTAACACATTAGAATATCAAGGATATAGTATCCTTTATTTGGTATGTTCAAGCACTTTCAGATGGCATCAAACTCTCCTCAAATAGAAGTTATAAATATCCCAAAATGCCACTTTGACTCATTTTTCTTATTTAATCTATATTTGATGCATTCCCCTTAAAAAAAATATGCATATTGGGTGACATATGAAGCATGGAAATGATGTAGAAATCTTATGCAAACCTTATATTATGCTCATAAATAATTATCGAGCCTTAAATTGTCAAACGTGAAGTTTCTTGGAATTTCCAAAACTTAGGAATTACACAGCAATGCTTTCTCTAAAATGAGATCGACTCAGAAAATAAAAATAACAAACACTAAAGAAAAAACTATACTGAATATTTTGTGTTTATGAAGTATTTTCAAAGTACTAGGGATCCTTTTGCATCAAACTCTCCTAGTTAATATAAGTGTTTTTGCCATGAGGTTATTGACAAATCAAATGCTGTAGGATATGTTGATATTTCTCTTTTTCCTTCTTCCTCATTCTGCAAACTCATTAACCACTCATCATTCTCCCATGTCTACTTTCCCTACCAAAATAGGCTATAATGGCCAATATAATTGTTGCTTACAACCTATTGCATTTTTTTTCTCTTTTGTATGCAGAAAAAATTATTTCATATAAAAGGTTTCCTTCTATATTTCTCTGCAAAGTAATGAAAATATTTCTCACCAAAATAGGTCAAAAGGGAAAACATATCTGTTGCTTCCTTGCAATTGTTTTTGTCTGTTTCTTTTTTACTACCAACTTACATAGAAATGTATAATTGTTTTTCACATATAATGGATTATAATTGTACAACTCTGTTTTTTCAATTAGTTCACTATTCCTCACTCATGACTTTCCAAGTTGTTCTCACTGAATTTGGTTAAAATTTTCTCCTTGTGTATGAAGATAGACTTCTTGTTGTAGTGCATGAATTTCTTGCTTAATGTTCCTATTTCATTAAAAAAAAAAAAATGTTACCCAATCTCTTAAGAGAAACTTTATGATATTTGTAGTGGTTTTCTCTGAGAAAATATTGTGAACTAACATGTTGATTTTATGAATATGTACAAACTAGACTTCGAACGTGATCCGGATCCTGAAAATACATCAACATTTCCACCTACCATATATGATTTGATTAACCATTTAATACTTTGGAAGAATGTTCTACAAATTAAAAAAAAATTCTTATTCCATCCCAGTTGGAGGAAGAATGCAGGAAAATGCGTGACTTTCATGTGACTGTTCTAGAAGATATGGGAGAGTACTTTACAAACCATGTATGAAACTTTTTAAGCATATTCAACTACTGGCACTCTCTGCTTTCCATTTGGAAAAAGGAAATATTCATGCTTTCCATTTGGATAAAGGAATTTAGAATTTGAATTTCCTTGTACACATTTATTGAAGGTTTTATAAGTTAACATGAATCAATTAAATGAAATATTGAAAAATATAGAAAGATGAATACCAATACATGTTTAAATTATTTTATTTTTCCGATAGGTTTTGAGAAGGTTCATTTATATTAAAACCAATTTTCTGTGGGTTATGATTTAAGTGTGTATGGAATTCATAAGGATGGGACAATGACTTGTAAATTAACTTTATTGGTATCTTGAAAGATATTACGCCTTGCCACAGAGTGAAATTGGATAGATTTGGGGTTGATTTTCCCGTAGTGCAGAGACATGGTAACAATTTATGTCAATTAGAAATAGTTGGTTCTGATACTTCAGAATAGCATTTTCTTACACATACTTTACTAATTCCTAGTTCCGCAAGTGATGAGCTAATAATACAATTGTTTCCTGTCTTAAACAATTTGTTTGAGAAACACAAGGATTCAAGATGTGGACATCTTTCCTTTCACACTCCAATGCTTGTACTCGCTCAACCATTGACGTGTTTGTATTCTTACCACTCAAAATGGATTGGTCAACAATTGGTTTTAATTTTACCCATATATCTATTTATATCATTATGATGCCTACGAAAAAATTATAGCATACATGTTAACTAACATAAGTTTTATTTTTTATACTTCATCATATTGCATCATCCAAAAAAAATTCAAGTTTACAAATATACATGACTTTTTATATTTCATCATATTGCATTATCCAAAAAAATTTCAAGTTTGCAACTATATATGAACTTAATTTTTTTTCTCAGTTCATTAACATAGATAAAAACTGAATCCACGTATCTAATTTGGTTCTATGCTGCTCATCATTATAGTATAGATGTATTATAATTCCAATTTCTTAACTACATAATTAGGTGAATGAAAATTAATGTTTAATAGTAATTATTTAGTGACTTGGTGAAAAAAAGTAGTAGATAGATATTTACTTGTATTTTTCTCTTGAAATGTCATTGCTGTATGTGAAAGGAATTTTTCATAAGCATGAACCATTTTGATATGACAAGGTTTTCTATAACGGTTTTGAAGAAAGATTTATCTTTGGATTAGATATTTAGCACCATTGCCTCACCATGTAATTTTGTAGTTTTTTACTTGAAATGAGCACAAAATGAAAGCAAGAAATTTGGAAAGGTAGTCCACTTAACATTCTACAATTATATTACCAAATTAATATAAAAAATCAAATATAGATCTTCATTCATATTAAACCAACCAAAAACATCTTCTTATAAATAATGTTTCTCACTTGAGAAACACTACAAATAATTGAGAGCTAAATTTCACTAAAAGTAGACAAAGAACAAATTTTCTCTCAAAGAGATACTTTCTTTATCCCTATATTTTCAGTGGGGTGGGGAATTTACTCAAAGGGAAATATGGCTTCAAATCAAGTCTTTTATAATCTAATTTTCTGCAATAGTTTTGGACTTGGTATGGAGGGATGCTTCCTTTGGAAGTAGATTGATAAGCTTCTAATGTTGAATTACTTAAATTACTAGTGCTGGAAATTTTCCATGGTGAATCTTTTTGGAATGGTGAATGATCTTCTCTCTCCTGTACCTAAAAGTGTTTTTTTATTATTTAAAATGGATAGTGTATGGTAGGAAGTGAAAGCATTAGTTGAGAAAGATTGTAAGTATTTTCTATTCTATTTTATTGTTGATCCATTTTGACAATATAAAGAGCAGTATTTTCGAGCTTGATTAACTTATTAGTGAAAACCTATTGATCAGTGGATGAAGATGCAATTTTGTACACCTTATGAGCTTTACACATGAAAAATGGACGTGGATCCATACATTTGTATTCGATGATGAAATCTCATTACCTTTAGCATTCAACATGCATTTAAGTTGAATAACTTGAGTAATGTTTGGAACTCTTTTGACGAACTACAAAAGGTTCTTATCCATAGTTGTGGAAACCTCCTAATGGGTTCCTTATGAAAAATGACTATGGTGGTAGAGGTCCAGAGACGTTAATGCATATCTAATTTTTTTATTATATGGATAAGTGTCTTTCTTCAAGATGAAGAAATTTTCCAATGGCTTTCGAATTCTATCTCGAGGAGAGATGATGAAGCCCCCTATTTTTATTACCTAGCGTAACCAAAACTTCAAAATCAAAATTGTGGAATACAAGAAACTATCAGCGAATCTAACTTTCCATTAATGGTTTTAACAAAATATTTAAACATAGAGTAATATAAACTGAAAGGGCTAGCCTATAAGGTAATGCTATAAATCCTACACCACATGCTATAGAAAATCCTTTAGATTCAGTTCTCTTGGCCTTATACATACTATTAAGGAATGACATGAAGAGGGTGAGACGAGTGACATGAAAAGGAATAAAATCATCAACCAATATGGAATATCACTTTGAGGGAGGGGAATAATGGAATTAAAAGGGTGGAGGATGAATTTGAATTTTAAAATGAGAGGCCATAATCCATACTTATGTTTATGAGCTCAATTTGGCAAGAGACAAACCCTCTTCTTTCTTTGATGTTGGTCTCAACCATGAAAATGAGTCTTGTTGCTGCCTTCTCCATGCACAAAAAGGAGAGGAGAGGGAAAGTAGATAATTACAAGGCAAGAGAAATATGGATTATAGGGTGCCAATTTTGGATTTTGGTTTACGAGCCTCGGCCAAGACAAAAAGGATAAACAAAACTAGAGAGATTCAAGCTATGACCTACAAAACTAGAGAGATTCAAGCTATGAGCTACAATTTCCTCTTCACAAAGGAAGGTGTTCAAGTAGTAGCAAAAGTCAACCATAGAGGTAAAATAATGGATGTTTCTGGTGAGAAAAAAAATAATGAAAGAATGGAGGTTACTAATAAAATAAGAGGTTATTTATAAAATAAATATGATACAATAGTAGACTTTTAATCTTTTTCTGATTTGGAAGACTTTTAATGGTCTCTTGAATGATGGAAGTGCCCAAAAGTATGGTGACATTGGACATGATACTAAAGTTACAGAAAGTGAAATGGTGGTTACTTTATTTTTAATCACTACGAATATTCACCAAATAGAGATTTGAGAAAATTTTGTCCTTCCTATCTAAAAATTGTAAAAATTAGGTTTATTTTATTGCTAATTTGTAATTATTTGGAAATATAATTTTATTTTATTACTAATTTGTGATTAGTTGGAAATCATTTAATTAGGTCAATTTTATTGTTAATTTAATATTCCTTGGAAGTCATTTTAAATCCAATTGAAAATTTATTTTGGATTTATCTCATATATTATATTTATATTTTTCTGTCTATTACTTTTAACCACATTAAATCAAAAATTTTAAATGCTAACAATATGAACACTTGAATGAAAGAATATAAATTTCTCTAATAAAACATTAATAATAATAATAATTAATTAATATTATTATTATGATTATTAATAATAATTAATATTAATATTATGTTTTTAGTATTATAAATATTAATGAATATTAATAAAAATTTTTATATAATTATGATGTAAAGCATTCTTATTTGAAAACATTTTTTCTAAATTGTGAGGTGTATCCTTATGCACTACTGATTTCAATGTTAGACTATTGAAATAGATTCAACCTTAGAATTAAATACGGTTATTATTAATTAGTTAACATACAAAGCTATTTTAGAAAAATGTTTGGTAGTACTCGACACAGAGCCGACAACCGGAATTCTAAAAATGCTAATTCTAGAAAGAAATGACTCTGCAATAGAAAGAAGAAGGATCCCATCTCCCCCTTTTCCAAATAAACAACAGCAGCATCAAGAAATAGCAGCAACGCCCACCATAGAGGAGGGTGGACACAATCCTCACATTTCCCTCGTCCAAGAGAGCCCAGAGGACTCCACTCCCTTCTCATCATCATGCCTCTACTGATCCCAATCACAATCCCAAAGCTTCTCATTTGGCTTCACGGTCCTCTAATTACAAGAGAAAAAGTAGAGTCGATCATCGCTATCAAAGGCTCAATGCTAAGGCTAAATAAGCACCATCGTCATCCTTTGTTTTTGTGTGGTTATGGTTTGTGATAAGCCCCCAACTTATGCTTCTAACAACATCATTCACTCCAAATACCTCGAAGTGTCTGCTACCTTCCCAAGAAAATTCATTCCACACCATCGGCGAGAGAAGTAGCAAGACTGCCAAGCTTCTCACATGGAAATGGATATTGATGAAAAAGAGGACACACTAGATGGTTCCAATGACGAACTAGATGCGGCCTTGGTGGAATGGAGGGGCATATCGACAAAGCACTTTTGGGGGTTTTACTGTTGAGGTGGCCGGTGGGCGCACTCTACCATGCATTCGAAAGGTCCCAAGATTAAACCTAACATTGGGCAATTACAGCATGACAAATTATTTCTATGTAGTTGACCCGCGGTGGAATTTTCTTAGAGGTTCATTATTGCAAATCCATTGCAAATCCACCAGGTAAGTATGCCTATTTCATTTTATTTGCAGGTTTTATTTACTTGGTCAATTCATTTTATGAATGAAACATTAAACAGTGTAAAGGGTTGAGTATTTTATCCAAAATTTCATCTAAGAGGGTCAAGTCTGGGAGTGTGTCTGAGTATCTCAATGTCTATGACTTCACACCCATGAATGGATACATATAATAGTTTGGCCTTGGAATATACCATTCAGGAGTAGAAGGCAATGTAATTTTTCTTCAATAAACCCAAAATATAACATTCACGAGTAGAAGGTAATGTAATTTTTCTTCAATAAACCCAAATGAATGTTGTGGGATTCTAGTTTTTCAAAGTTTACATCTATAGTTGTAACTTTTTCTTACCAGAAATTTTGTCCCTTTTATGTACTTGAAAGTAAAAGGAGAAACTAGGTACAGTGTAACTCGCTGTTGTTGTTATGTTGATGTTTTTTTGCATATCCTAGTGAGAATTCGGCATATTTGTTGGAGCATCAAAATGAAAAAAAATATTGGTTATTAGTAGATTTATAGAGCTATGACAGAATTTCTGCATTTTTTAGGTACACAAATTTAGAAAGGAAAAAGTGATCTCCAACTATACTTTTATGGTAGGAAATCTACATTTTATGGGTGCCCTATCTCAAAAAAAGGGCTCAAAACTCAGAGAGCAGTTAAGAGGATGTTTTTTTTGGGGGGGAATTTTCTTTCTACCCATTTGGAGATATAAAATCAAAGATCATGGAAGAACGAATTACATTTCCATACCCAATTTAACAGTAATCATGGCCTTTCTGTAATGTGACGGTTTTGTTTGGTGCATGTAATCATTGAGGATTTGGGATACAAGGGTTTATTTTATTACCACAGATTAACTTATGGTGGTGGCCTATCTGTTGCATGGTTTATTTTTAAGTTTAAACAATACAAAGCTATTACATAGTTCGGCTTTGTTACTTTCTCTAATACCAAACTAAGTATTCACGAGGTAGGCATTTTTTAAAATTGCATAGATTAACATATGAACATGGCTTAAATTTTCCACGTGCCTATTATGTAAATATGTGGCTTTTTTTGCAATGTATATGTTGTTTTTCTATTTTCTTCGGCCCCTGCATATGATTTTAGAAGATCTGAATTCATTGAAGTTTTAGGAGGAATTTTTCATTTTTCAAATTGTCCAAATAAGAACGATTAAAAGCAGGTTGAGTATAATTATTTTCAAGACATTTCCTTCCTATCCATACTAAACGATGAAAATCACAAGCTATGGACAACGTTGCCATGGTTTAGTGGTGAAGGCAGTGGCATTTCAAGCTTCCCACCAAGGTTCACATCCCTTCGAACAAAATTGGTTTGAGGTCCACCCCAATTCGCCCTCCACAAATGGGGCTTGTGAATTATTATTCCTATGCAATGTTGAAGCTTCACATTTAGGGGAACAACATGACCGGTGTCTTTGTGAAAGTTTATGTGCATATAGGGAATATGCAATTTTGTTACCGACTGTAAAAAAATTGCAACTGCATAAGCATATCTACCAAAACTTCCCATATAACTTGATCTTCAAATTATGGAGGAATAAAAGGGGAACAACATGACCGGTGTCTTTGTGAAAGTTTATGTGCATATAGGGAATATGCAATTTTGTTACCGACTGTAAAAAAATTGCAACTGCATAAGCATATCTACCAAAACTTCCCATATAACTTGATCTTCAAATTATGGAGGAATAAAAGGGGAACAACATGACCGGTGTCTTTGTGAAAGTTTATGTGCATATAGGGAATATGCAATTTTGTTACCGACTGTAAAAAAATTGCAACTGCATAAGCATATCTACCAAAACTTCCGATATAACTTGATCTTCAAATTATGGAGGAATAAAATAGAACTTTTAATTTTTTGAATAATTTACTACCAAATGAAAGCTAATACAACTTTTTCTCTCAACTATAAATTTAGAAGTCACATCTGATCATTTTCTTGATGTGAAATTGGAAAATTTTTCCCACTAATATCTTCCAGACCTTCATGAGAAAAATAGGGAATATGCAATTTTCTTACCAACTGTAAGAAAATTACAACTGCATAAGCATATTTACCAAAATTTCCCATATAACTTGATCCTAAAATTATGGAGGAAGAAAATAGAACTTATATTTTTGTGAATAATTTACTACCAAATGAAAGCTAATACAAATCTTTGTCTCTAAATTTATTTCTGTGTCTCTAAATTTATTTCTGTCTCAACTATAAATTTAGAAGAGACATTTGATCATTATCTTGATGTGAAAATCGAAAATGTTTCCCAGTGATATCTTCCAGACCTTTTGTGGAAGATACCGTGCATGTTGTGCAGTGGGAAATACATCTTCTCAATCATACTTAAATGCACTGGTTCTAGTGAATTTTGGTAAAATCCAACACTTTTGGATTGTGAACACGCTTAGATTGTGAACACTTTTGGATTGTGAAGAGTGGGTTGTCTTCCTCTTCAGGGTTTCGAAAATTTATGTTGTTAATCCCTTACATTTACTTCAAAATTTATGTGGTAACTTCCTCTTTGTTATGTTTTTAGAGGCAAAGAAATGAATACTGACCTTAATATGAGTTTGCTATTTACCCTTTTCTTTTAGTGGATGGATCTGAACTGAAGGATATCTCTATTTTAGTGCATAAATCTTGTATGTTAGTTATAATCTAGGAGAAGTTTTATATGTGCTAAGTACCTAGTTGACATTCTATGTATCGTTGGGTGCACTTCATGGAGTTGAGTATGCATTTGGAGCACATGAATTTCGTAGCAGTGGTGTTTTTGAGGTGGAGCCTCGACAGTGTTTGAGTTTTACATTTCGTAAGTCCATATATATTGGAACAATAGATCGTGGTCCTAGAGAACTCAGAGACTTCATAGAGGACCTTGCTGGAAGTTACAATGGAAATACATACCATATGAAGAACTGTAACCATTTCTGTAATGATATCTGTTTGAAATTGAGTGGAAGCCCAATTCCTCGCTGGGTGAATCAACTTGAAAGAATAGCTTAGTCTTTACTATTCATTTATTAGTTATATTTTATAAATATTGTTTTTCCTTCATCTTTTTGTTTGCATGGGACTTGCATTTCTATTGTTGTACTCTCAAGCTACACTTGGATACGGTTCAGTGTATTTGGCTTCAGGGTCCTGTCATTACAGGAGAAAAAGTAGATTCGATCATCTCTGTCAGAGGCCCAATGCTAAGGATAAAGAAGCAATCATCCTTTGTTTCTCTGTAATGAAAATAATATGACATATAAACTCATGATAAAAATTGATAATGTAAATATTATAATATCGACCCTTCTCAAGGATATTCTACAAATATACCTAATGAAGAGAGGGCATATAAGCTCATGATAATCTTGATTAGTTAGGGCATATAATCTCATGATAATCTTGAATACATCATTACGATATCGAAATTAATAATTAATAATTTTTTTCTGCAATTTCATAAACTTATAACTTTGAATTTAAACAAATAGCAGTGATGTGATTAAATCAATATTTTGAAAAGTAACTTTGTGGATGTATAAGGCATGAATATAGGGCATATAAGCTCATGATAATATTGATTTAGTAACACATACAATCTCATGATAATATATTGAAATTAATAATTTATGATTTTTTTTGCAATTTCATCTATTTATAACTTTGAATTTAAACAAATAAAGTAATTTAGGATTTTCTAAAGAAGTATATGTATAAGGCATGAAAATAGGGCATATAAGCTCATGATAATATTGATTCATTAAAGCATATAATCTCATGATAATATATTTAAATTGAATTCATCATTATATATTCAAATTGATAATTTATGATTTATTTTGCAATTTCATCAATTTATAACTTTGAATTTAAACAAATAAAGTAATTTAGGATTTTCTAAAGAAGTATGAACAATTAGTAATGTTGAATTCGTTGAAGAAGTATCTGTATAATTTCTGACTATGTAGTAATCTTATTGTGAATGAAATATTTGATTAATGCTCTCATTTCCATGGATAGTGGACAGGCTAAAAAGAATGACTTGGTGACTGGGTCTAATGACAGTCTTGAATCAAGAGTCATGGATATATGTCATAGTAATTCAAATGATATTTATAGCACTGCAACTTCGGATATCCTAATAGAGAACCTATGGAAACTACAACTTGACCTCCATAACTTATAAAGGAGCGACGAAAGACCAAGAAGTGGACCTGAGAAAGACAGAGATGGATATGGGTTCTATAGTAAAATATCAGAGAGTTCCATATCACAATTCCCAAGCTGAAAGAAGAGAATGAGATCCCTCAAAATAGGAGAATTGGCAAATCAGGTGAGGTAATGAATTCATAGCAACATATTTCCGGTTCCCAAATTGTTGGATATATTGATTTAGAATCCCAGGTTGATTCAAAACTTATACCAAAGGAATTTGTTGAAAGTACTAATTTTTTATAGAAAGAAAACTTTAAGATTGAAGAAGAAATACAAGATGAGATTAGCAAAGGCCAGAAGTTTCAGAGGCAAATTGACGATTTGCAGAAAAATTTGATTTGCTTAGAAGAAGAGAGAATAGCTCTCAAAATAGATTTGCAAACTCCTCTTAAGAATAATGATGGGGCCAAAAGCTTAGTATGTGACATGGGATATAATTTTTTGCGAAGAACCTCCAATTTATTGATGGAAATTGAGGATTTGAGAAATAATTATTCTTTGATTCAGTGCAAGAGAAAATTACCCTTTTGCAAATGGAACTGCACCTAAAATTGAGCTTGTTGAGATTCAACAGAAACAAATTGGGGATCTCCTACAAGAATTTGTAAAAGGAAACTTTGAAAATGCCAAATTAATACAAATTTTTGGAAGACCAATGTGATGCCAATTATTTGCAGGAAGAGCTTGTACATGTACAAGAAGTAAAGAAGAAGCTTTCAAAAAGAGTTGTTCACTCTTTGTAGTTGTAGCTATCCCACATGATTCATGTGAGAGAATTTCCTCTATACTACTCTTTCCTACTTGCATGGTTCATGTGAGATCATTTCCTCTATACTACTATTTCTTATGTTACTGCTTTACAGGGTTTCCTTTGCAACATATGGTGCAATTGCTAGTATAAATATTAATTAAAAATGTTTTATTAATATTGTTAACTATTAAATATAAATATTGTTAGTTAAATAATTCATTTTTTTTCAATGTTTATTAACTAATTCATTAAATAATTTATTAAATAATTAAGTAATTCATTTAATAATTAAAATTCAAGATAAATATTAGAAACGTAGTTGATTTGGTTTATTTTCATAATGAGGCAATATTTGTAGCAATGTAATGTAATTTTCGATCATGCTTGACTATATTGTATCATTAGATTTTAATAGTTAAAGGAAAGTGGGAGAGTTACATTTCAATAATTAAAAGAGTGGGAGAGTTTTCAACTAGAATAAATCTCTCTTGGTCAATATCTCCATATTTCACTTTTCAAAATTACAACATAAATGTTATCCAACATGTTCAGAAGGTCATTGTAAACCATAAGCCCTTAAACAAAAAATAGGGGGTCTAGTTTATAAATTGAAATGAAATATATATATAAATATAAAATATAGAATGCAATTAATATAATTATGTTAATATGAGAATATTTTGGAATTGAGTTTTTATTATTTTTATTTAGTTATTAATAATTATTATAGGTATGATAGGGATTTAACCTTTGTGTAATATTTTGGAATAAATTTAATATAACATTAGTCACAAATCAAAAGTTTGAATTTATTTCAAAATTACATATACCATTTTTATGCTTTTAATTAAATTTACTAATTTAAAAACAATTGTCATGAGTTTTGATGTTTTGGTATAGATAAACCATGGTATTGGCACATAATATTGTAACAAAACCTATTTATAACATAATAATTTCCATCTTTAAAAATATTTTAAGTTTTTGTTTTCCATTTTTGTAATTTAACTATAAAAACATCCCTAAATTTCAAGAAGAAGGCCATGCATATACTGATCTTGATGTGAAGAGAAACATTCTTATGAAGCTTATGGGGAGATTGGAATTTTTTCCAATGTTCTAACTCTCTATATTCTTGTTGAGCTGTCAGCTACCCCATATACTTATGAAGAATGGAAAAAAATGTAATACATACACCCAAGAACAGGCTAAATATCCCATCATAGTGCTAGCTTGATTCTACACTCGAGAAGGAACCTAGAATCTACTTTTGAAGCTAACACTCGTGCGGAATGTTGTCATTGAATGAAAAATTTTGAAGTGCGGGAATTAGTTTTGGAGGTCAAAAGTAGAGTATTACAGCAATTGGAGAACCTTAAAATATGTATGTGTAAACCCATTCCCATTCTAAACTTGTCAACCAAATCCCTGTAATCCAATACTAACCTAGTGGAGAAAAATAGACTGATAACAGTTCATATGTAGAAAATACATCAAAACATCAATAAGGAAAAAAAGCACTACTAAAATGAAAAAGAGAAAAAAAGAAAAACTTACCAAGAATTAGTGCACCTATGACCAAGAATGAAGTGTAACTACTTCTTGGGTGACTAATTTAATATTTAAAAATATTAATAACATTTTGGGCCACCTTTGTTACTCCTTGGTTGGTGTTACACCACAGATGTTGTTACTCCAGATGCTTCTACATGTGATGCTGTTACTCCTTCGATGTTGTTACTTAGTAATGTTGTTACTCCTTCATTGTTGTTACTCCTCAGATGTCGTTACTCCAAATGCTGGTACTCAGGATGTTTTTACTCCTCGGATGTTGCTACTCTACGATGTTGTTACTCCACGATGCTGCTACTCCTTGATGTTGTTACTCTGTCAATGTTGTGAATCCATTGTTGTTGTTACTTCATCGTTGTTGTGAATCCGTCATTGTTGTTACTCCATCAGTGTTCTGAATATGTCATTGTTGTTACTCCACTAATGCTATGAATCTATCACTGCTGTTACTCCATCGGTGCTGTGAATCCATTACTACCATTACTCCATTGACACTATGAATCTATCACTGTTGTTACTCCATCGGTGCTGTGAATATGTCCTTGCTGTTACTCCATTGGTGCTATGAAACCATCACTGTTGTTACTCCATCAGTGCTGTGAACCCATCTTTCTTGTCACTCAATGAGTGTTGTGAATCCATCACTGTCATTACTCCGTCGGTGCTGTGAATCCTTTAATGATGTTACTCTGTCAACGTTGTGAATCTGTTACTGATATTACTCCATGGGTGTTGTGAATCTATCATTGCTGTTAATCCATCGGTGCTGTCATTGTTGTTACTCCGGAAATTTTTTCTAAGGGTTGAATGTCCTTACTCTTTCAGTGCTGTGACTTTGGCACTGCTGTTACTCCATCAGTGTTGTGACTCTGCCACTGTGATGACTCGGTCATTGTTGTTACTCCTTCGGTGTTGTTACCTCGAATTTTTTTTTAATTGTCCAATGTTGTTACTCCTTTGGTGTTGTTACTCCTCTGATCATGTTACTCTAGGAAGTTTTTGAAGTGTTTGGTGTTGTTGCTCTTGTAATGTTGTTACTCCTCTGGTGATGTTACTCCATGGAGATATTTTTCTAAATATTTGGTGTTGTTACTCCTCAAGTGTTCTTACTACACCAAGGTAAGTCGCCAAATACGTCCTCGACCAACTCCATGGATTTATTTGGTATTTTACCTATGACATGATCAACTATGACTGATGGAAGACATAATTTACTTTGGGGGAGGTCTCGTATTTAAAGGATGATTATTATGGTAAGTCTTGTTACAAATGATTCACTCTTAATTCCTCATTATTTGGTAAAGTGACTAATCCTCCTTCATGTCAAATTCCTAAAATAATTCTTTTTCCCCTTTCCCTGTTATTACCTCAGTCATGGTTGTTGTTATCTCAGACACAACTATTGTTGTTGGCCAATTTTCACATTGAATTCAATATATGTAGGTCTTTCTAGTTTTTTTTTCTCTTTGGTGAATGGGAAATAATTTTAATGGTTTAGGCCCTCTTTGAAATAATGCTTTGGTAGTCAACTTATCTTTTTTTATCTATAAACATAATCTTATTTTTAAGGAATAGTTATGCAAAGATGATTTCATAATGCTAGAATTCAACTTTCCTAATTGGTCAAGTCCCTGATCTTCTAAAATTTATGATGATGACGACAAAATTGTATTTAAATATTTCCACCATTATCTAATGAACTATTCCTCAACCAAATCTCAAGAATGAAAAACATATTTATCAACGGTCATTTCAAGTTTTTTTTTTTTTTAGAAGAAAAACTATCAAAGTTGAAAATAGTTACTACACAACTTTTTACGCCATCCCTAGCTCTTAAGGAGTTGACCTGTCGCGCCATATATTAAGTAATATTTATTGATTAACAATAACCATAGCTAAATTTTAAACATAAATGGTCAACTATAGGATAAGAGGTCTCATTGAGAGCTAAGCTACCATGATCATAGGTCCTAATAAAGTGACATTACCATTGTTGGTCATCAAACCACAGTAATGGCCTTTAGTCATAAAACTGAAGGAGAAGAGGTCTCATCATGAGCCATCTTTTTCACTTTTATTAGCTCTCATGAATGGAATTGTTATTAACTAGTTACCATGCCAAAACAATGATCTTCAGTTGAAATCTATGTAAATTTAAAGGCTTCTATAACTATGTACTTATTTCTAATAGATGGGACACTGACATCTCAATGGGTTAAAAAGGAATCCTTGTCGAGGCTATGGACACCTGCTGGCAACATTGGCTATGTCTATGGTATAGAAGTTAATTAAATACTATAATCTACTTGGTTACCTTGTTTTCTCAAAGCTAATTTCCAATAAAGCTGAATGTTGCATATATAAGGTTTTCCATAACTCATGGTACATGGGGTAGTATTTAATCAGTTCTTAGATGACGGTGGTTATGGTTTATATCTATTATTGAGTTATAAATATTTACTATACATGTCAGGGATGAAACTTTTACAATATTTGATATTTGACATTTTGTGTCATCTAATCCATCATTCCCTTATTCTACAAGTATCATATATTTAACGAAAGATAGTTTCTTTTCCCAATCAGTCACCATTTATTCATAGCTTAACAACACCACTACTATTTTGAGGTGGAATAAAGAGGCATAATTTTTATTTTGAATCCCATGTAATTGGACAGATCTTGAGAAGCAAAGAATGAGATAACTAATTCTCATAATTTATGTGCTCATAACAACCAAAGTTTAGCATCTTTTCCCTTCTTATCCATTATTATCCCATGTCATTCACAATATGATTATGTCACTTTTATATGTAATGGGGTAATTGAGGTGATGAATTACTGATTAGGGATACTCATGAGATGTTTTATAGATGACATGGAAACTAATCAGTTTGGTAGAAGGAAACCCTACTACACTTTCTGATTACTTTTTTCAGCATGCATGGCTTCCACCTTCCACATCACTTTCAACATCAGCTCAGCCTACATCCACTTCAAAAAAAGTATCAATCCCTACATGCCATTCCAAATTTTTATGGAGGTAAAACTTGAGGTAAAATCGCATAAGGTTTTGATTTCTTAAAATTTTAGGAGAATGTCATGAAAAACCACTGAGAATTATTCACTCATATTTTTCAACCATTATTTCCACTTCCTTGCCACTTCCCATTTTCAGAGTAACAAAATCTTTCATTTTGAGGGAGTTTTACTTTCATTATCATGAACATGCCATTAATATTCTTATCATCCATCAATCTCATTATTTATTTTAAAAAATATCCCTTATTTCATGTTCTTATACACCAAAGAAAGATTTCAACCATGATTGTAGCAACCACCCCAATTTGTTTTCTAGTGTAGCATGAGGTCATGATAATTCTCCAGTTTGGGGGAAGGGTTTCTATGTATGATGAATGATTTCTCATTTCCTCCTCATTTAAGGTATACAATCCTAAAATTGATTTCTGTATATCCTTAAAACTATCAACTAGATTCTTGTGATTTTTGGATAACAAAGAGGTATCATTAAATCTAGAAACTTTCAAGCTAAACCAATTTGTAAATTCCAAAAAATCATGCATTGTTACATACAACCATTTTCCTAATACATTGAAATCCATTCACTCCATTGATTTGATTTTCAGATTGGAGAAGCATTGATATAGTATAAATTTGCTTACAAAATTTCAGCAAAATCTGGTTTGCAATGAAGTTTGTATTTACTTGTATCATACTTTGTAGAAACTTCATATACATATGGTTGAAAGTATACATGAAAATTATTTTAAGGAAGAATTTGAGGAAGAAGCCTTCTCTTCCATAAATATCATGTGCTGGGGTGAGCATTTTGGTTATTGTATTACAACTTGGTTAATATTGAGGCATTCGGCTACATGAGGACATGCAACATGTGAAGTTTGGGGGAGATGTTGGGCCACTAATTTGTATTATTATTATCACTTCTTAACATCCATTTCATCCATTTCTAATGTTATTTTATCACATTATTTATCATAATTTATTATATAATTCCATTTCATAATTACTTATGCTCTTTTGGATAAATAATACTTGTTCTCCTTTATTTTAATAAATTAATGATTATTATGCATGATTTTTCAAATGATGTTTTATTAATGAATTCGTTATAACATAACTCACTGTTTTAGCCCTTAATATCTCTTCTAGATTTCATATTTCATCTTCAACTGATAATTAAATATTTCAACTCAAAAATTCACTGGGATTAGAAGAGACAGTTTTGTGTTGAACCTTTTGGGAAAATGGAGAAGAATCCTAAAAGTCTGAAACATAGGTTTTGTGAAAAATAGAACAAATTAGTTTCCTATGAGTAGTTTTCCCAAATTCAGTCTTCATTGAGAGAAACACAAGGTTCTTTGAAGGATAGATTTGCAGATTTTCTGTTGTGTCATTTTTCCAAATTGCCCCAATTGTAATTGCTAGATTTGACTTGTGCCAGTTGAATCATGATGGAAATATATTCTAGATATCATCTTGGTTATTGATATTTTGTAATTATTTTATTTCCCATTTGTTGTTTTTATATTTAAAAGGGCACAAATCAGAGAGAACAGAGAGGATAGAACGCATAGGAGATAATGCATAGAGGGTTGGATACGCAAGGAATGGAGTTGTGTAACATAACATTATTTGATCAAGTTAATGCAAGTTAATTTCTTGTTACTTCTATAATTCGTGAGCATATCACAACTCTGATCAGAGAGTTGGGCCCACTCTCTGATCAGGTGTTGTTTATTTCCTATATATTGTTATTTTTATTTCATGTTTTGTATAATTTGAAAGTGATGTGACAGTAGATGTATTTTCTGAAACTCTTATTGTTGTGAATGCATTGTAATATTTATGATTTATTTCTTCCATTTCTTTATTTTTTGTTACAGTGATTACTACTTTGTTTAAATTATCGAATCCATAATTGATATTAGAATTGTGCTATTGTATCTACACATACTATGTGTGTGATCCTTGCAATAACTAATGCATCTAGATTGATAATTAATGTGGGAAAGGGTTTGAATATTCATTCACACTTGGACACCAATGTTATAGGTCAATTTGGGGACCATTCCCAATGACCTGGTTAACTGAACATCATCTTCAGGACCAATGATCAAGGGTCTATCATTCCCTATCATTTCATTTGCTACATGCCCTAAGACATGAAACAAGACAAATCAAGCAAGACTTTCATTAAACAAAGGTTTCCAAGGTTTGAAGCTTATTATATAGCATATGAGAGCTCACCAATGCAAACTCTAAGGGGCCTAAGTGCATTGCATATGCAGGTATCCCCATACAAGGCTTCTCTGCAAAGCACTTCCCCACATTCACAGGTGTGTTCGTCACATTGGGAGTGAAATTCTCATTGTTCCAGAATCTCCACTTGGCCAGTGCCTTCTAGAAGAGTTCACATGTGCCAAGCTTCAGATCCAAGTGTCCATTTGACATCTAAATGACTGAAAACATGTCCTGCCTATTATTGGGAAGTCATTGATTGAAAAAAAACCTACATTTCATCTATAAATTGAGAACAGATCTAAGTTCTTGAGGAGGAAGAATTTGAATAGAGAAATGCTAGAGAATTTTCAATTGAGAGCTAGATTTGTGTAGCTACTGCTGGAGAGATTTATACTATGATGAGGCTTGGGAACATTGCTGGAAGGTCACTTCAAATCAGTCACTAGGTTGTAACCTCTCCTTCTATCATCAATAAAGAGTACTGCTTATTTTTCCCTATATGCATCTGTATTGGCTTTGATTTTCCATATTGCAAGATATTGGTTGATGTATATGGTTTATGCTTTACTGATTTAGCTAACTAAATTGAATAGATATCCATATTATTACATATTCTACTGTTTCAATGTTCTTTCTTGTAGGAAGCATTTCACACAAACCGCTTGAATTTGAAGTTGCAACAAAAGCGACAGAAGGGGCCATTTAGAAGCGCTTGGATCACAAGTAACCTTCTAATCCTCTCTGTGTGTATATTCTTAGTCAGGAGAAATAGTAGTATAGTCTCTCACCTGTTGTTCTAGACTAGCACCTATCTAAACAAGCGTGATTTATCCGTAATTCACAATTCTGGCCCAAAAAATTGGCGACTCCACTCGAGAGAATTTTTCTTAGTTCTAGGTGTTTAAGCCTTTGATTTTCTTTGTTTATCCACCCAGTAGTTGTTACTCATAAATATCAAACTTTTTGAAAGTAAAATTTGCAAAGACAGTGAGATAAACAGTAGTATTTTTCTTGTTGTACTGCACCGAATGAACCCTTAGACTGGACACAGTGCTTTGTAGAGAACTGTCTCTCTTCCTAGCCTATGTTGCAGAGCACTATCTTCCCTTAGAGACTATGTTGAATCCTGAAAACACCCAAATTCCCTTGAATTTTCCATTGCAATTTTCTTTAGATTTATTTGCTATTGTGTTTTGCAAATTTTGATCCTTAATTGACCAACGCCTCTATATACTTCTTCTCCTTTGACTGAAAATATGTTCAGTGTTGTTTTAAAAAAGTTTTTCTTTATCATTGACAAGTTGTTTTCAAATTACCTTTTATGGTTGCATTAAGAATAATTTGCTTTCGAAAAAGGAAATTGTCGTAAAATCTTCATTTCCTTGATAGGAGAAATTATTGTTGAAGTCCTCATTTTTCCTTCAAAAGAGAAATTGTTGTTTGTATTATTCTTTTCTTGAAAGTAAAAATAATTTGAATTGTAGATTTAATGTGCTTAGTTTCTTTTCTGCATTCATAACATTAAGGAAACTGAAAAGAAAAACTTGCATTTCCCTGTAGAATAATGTGTGTTTTGCAAAAGGAACATTAGGAAATCTGCATTTAGTTTGTGATCATTGATTTGTTTGCTCACAAATTATTTTCTCTCTTCCCTTAGTAGCTAGGTTTTTCATTGAAAAAGATGAAAGTGAAAGATTTTTTATCATTCTTAGCTTGCATTTTAGGAATTTCATACACATCATCACGGTGAACCTTTGAAAGGAAAATTTTAAGCAAGATCAACATAAAATTAATCTCAATTTACTTAACAATGCATTGGAACCATAATGATAACACTTAGAAGGTCTAGGCTAGAGATATGTTCCAGAATCGTAAAACATAGCAGATGTCGTTAACTTGTCTACGATACATTCCGAGTGTGATACCTCACTCCACGTACATAAGTATATCGTCGCTCGTCCACCTACTTTTAGGTATATCGGGTAGTGTTACAGTATGATAAGTATAAAAGGGTGCTCTCACTGTGCGATTTCACATCAGACAACGCTAATACGGACTTCGGCCTCCACATACCTTCGAGTATATTTGGGAGGAAAAAATTTAGGTTCTATCCATCCATAGTGAACTGAGTCGACTGCCTTGAAATTGCGATACAATAAACACATCATTCGGAGAGATTACTTTCCCGTACTTCTTGGTTCGCCAGGAGGTATTTTGTAGTTCACATTTTCTTGGTAAACCCTTTTGCCTAGCATTACCCTCTTTTTGTTTTTTTTTTTTTTGGTTAAAATAAATCAGTAATCGTGCAAGAACAAAATCCTATCCCCCGTCGCTCATGTAGATTAGCTTCAAAACCACCTTTACCGCCAGAAGTTACTTCAGGTAGGCGAAGGCAATCACAATCTTTCGAATCAAGTACAATCCGTACCTCTAGCAAAACATCATATTTTAACCAGAGTTAGCTCAAATTGTTTCCACACATCTCGGTTCTTCTACTATTGTCGAAACAGAGTCTTCATAGCTACCTGTGGTCAAGATCCATTCAATCATTGAGACCATACCTCCTGGACCTGACGTTCTTCAATCACAAATTGATCCAGATCTTTTCTCTTCTTTGCCAAAACATCTGAATCTTGAAGTCGAACAACCAGAAGTTGTTCTTACCGTTGTCATCCCACAAAGTTCTATAGCTATTGAAACTCCTATATCACACAGTCAACCGTCTGAAATATATTTTGGGTCTGATAGTGAATTTCTTCCTCCTAGCTTAATTGAGATTGAAGAAATCCCACAAGACGATACACTTTTAACTCCAACCCATTCTGGGGGGGGGGGGACCTTTACCTGTATGAGTATTTTCCTCAATCGTTCCGTCTACTTTTTTTGATCCTGTTCCCATTCAATCTCTCATTGATTTTCGAGGGTATACATTTGGTCAAAAAACCATGTCCGAACCAACTTATTCGGTTGGTTCTGCAGTTCCAATTACGTCAGATCCTACCCTCGCTACTTCGTCAATGTTCACAACCTCACCATAGTCATATTTTCATGGTGACCCTTCGGTCCCAACAGGTTACAAATCATTATCTGGAACTTTTTCTGGTGCATATTCACGATCATGGTCTTTTCCAATTTCATCATCTGGTATTTTAACTAGTAGTCCTATCATTAGTACTGAACGACTTGAGTCATTACATACATCATTAGGGCAATATCTAATCGGTCCTTTTGGGTCAATTCCTTTAAGTACCATATCAACTAGACTCCCAACATTTGGAGAAAATTATTTTCCATCTTATTATCCTCCTTATGTTGGGGGGAAACCTTTGGTGACCCAATATGATAGTACTCCGTCACCTTTTGGTCAAACTAATGTTGACATGAATGTTTATCAATGGTAGCCCACTCTACCTATCCAACCATAAATGGTTGTACACTCGTATCAACCGGCACAACCTGTTACACCCACTTCATTACCACTTATCAATACATCTATACCCCTGTTGAAAAATTAAAATATTGTACATTAACCTTATCAGGCAGGTCCTTCAACTCAATATCATCAAATTTTGGGTCCACAGACTCAAAATCCTTTGGTTAATTTATAAAAACATGTATCAGGGTTCATTTATTCACAAGCTAGTCTACCATTTTATGGGATGTCACAATCGCAACCTGGTTATACCTATCAATTGAATCCAAGTTATACTAATTTGGGTTATAACATTGGTGGACAGACCCCTTGGCAGCCACAGGCTCAAATGCCTTAAACTTCATTTCAATAAGTAGCATATCTAGGTTATGGTCAACAAAATCCTCAAGCGTTTGCTATGCAAAACAACCACTATCTCCGTTACCACTAGCAGATTCGCTATGCTGGTGCTCAAAGGCCCATTTCCCAAGAAATTACATCTTACCTTGGCTATGCTGAACCTGACCTTAATCAACAGTTGCCTTTTGTTGCAACCTTGGAATTACCAGATTTAAACTGGTTAACCAATGATCCTATAAATTATGCTCCTTTGTGACCGGTGATACCTCATAAATTACCCTCTGATATTCATAAATTCAATGGATACCCTAGAGAAGATCCGTCGACTCACGTCATGACTTATCATTTATGGTGTTCATCAAATTCCCTAAATGATGATTCTGTTCGACTACATCTTTTCTAGTGTACACTTACAAGTCTGGCTGCTAAATGGTTCATTGAGTTACCTAGAGCCTCTTTTGACAATTTCACTGCCCTAGCTACTATATTTTTGACCCATTTCCAGTTACCAATCAGATACAAAACTGGAACAGAACTCTTGACCAGCTTCAAACAGACTAATGCTAATCACACTTCTGATCATATTCATGAGTGGCGTTGTCGTCGAAAAATGGTTAAGACATTTGTTCCGGATCAGCTCCTTGCTGAATAGTTCATTAAATCCTTGTTACCATCTATAACTAAGGATGTGGCTAAAGGTTGCATCATCACAGAAGAGTAATTAATCACTCATGCCCAATATTTAGACTTGATTTACACTCATTCTGGCACGCTCTACGAAAAAATTCCTAATGCATCGTGATCTAATTTCAATGTTCCTCCTCGAATAAAGGACTCTCATGCTGGAGACAACTTAATAGGCACTGCAAAAACACACCATGCTACTACATATTATCCTGCTCCTACTTCTGAAATTAATTTCGTGTCATTTGACAAAGGAAAATGTGACAAGCAACCAAGAAGTAAGAAAAAGGGGAAATCAAAGAAAAAGAAAACTTCTAGCCCGCAGGAAAGATCAACTGATAAACCGTCCAGAGCACGGAAGCCTTGTTATCCATGCATAATCTGTAACGAGGAACATTTTGTTAGTGATTGTCCTCACTGTGCTAAAGTCTCCAAAATCATCAAGACTTCCCATGCATCAACTTTGTTGACAGATCCATTTCCAAATCCAGACACTAATTTGGTTGCTACGGATCCAGCTCCTAATTCCCAAGTGTTAATGTTATCCACCACAAAACCTTCACAAGGTATTTTGGTGTCAACGCATAATAAATACTATGGTAGTCTAGCGACTTCTCAACCTACTACCTCGACAACGAATCCATCTACTGAATCAATACCACCTACTTTTATTCCTGAATTGACAATTAAGCCATTGAAGGGAGTAATTCATAAATCAACATATAATCCTCGAGCAAGAGCTGCAAAAAATTATAATATAGTTGAAGATTTGTCTCAATCCCCTTCAGCTATGTTTTCTCTTTAAGTATTGCAAAATTTTCCCTCCTAGAAGTAGGCTTTATTGTCGGCCATTGGTGGAATTGATCCGACTGATTCTAATCTTGTCTTCTTTAATCATATGGGCTATGTACCATGACTACCAGCAGAATTGGCATTCTCCATACAAGTAAATGTTCTCAATCACCTTTTTCATCGCATTATTATTGATGAGGGAGAATCTATGTGCATTATGTCTCTAAACTGTTGGAAGTCACTTGGCTCGCTGTGATTATCACAATCATCAACGACATTGAAGGCTTTTGATGGAATAACATATAAACCTTGTGGTATTATCAATAACCTGCATGTTGAACTAGGGGGAAAAACAATGAATATTGATGTCGAGGTTGTTGACGGACCCCTTGACTATAATATTTTACTTGGAAGTCCATGGGTATATGCAATGACTGCCATTGTTTCTACATACTTTAGAATGATTTCCTTTGCACATAAAGGTACAATCACATTCATTAATCAATTATCCTTTTTTTCCTTCGCTTTGAAGGTAACTAGAAGCGTTCCATTGTTTCACTTACCCCAACTAGAAATTCAGAACATTGGTTTAGGACTCTTAAAGGATTCCACTCTTATGGGAACCTTTGCATTACTGCCACCCGCGACGTCGACAGAAATTGCAAGCATAGAGACCTGCTACATGATCTCTTCCACTGTATCTCACTTAAAGGAGAGTACGGGTGACTCTGATATTTCTACGTTGGATGAATTTTTACCGCCCAGCCCTATTGAGCTGGCATAGCAATCAATTTATTTTCCTTGGGCGGCAAATCTAAAATCAGCATCTCCGAGTGTTTGGGTTGATCATTCCTTAGATTTTGGTACTCCCTCTGATCCATTTTCCTCAACATTTTTGATAGATGAGAATATTTTGGAAGCTATGATGTTAGAAGGAGAACCATGGGAATATTATCATCATCATTCCCACCTTCCTAATTATGAAGAAAACAATCTTAGTGAACTATATCACCCATCCATCAAAACTTTCTTTTCAAATTCTTTACCGATTAATGTAATCAATTCTGAGAAAAATTTATCAAATATTGAAGAAACCATTTCTATCGATATTTCAACCAAACCTGGCATTGTATAAAATATTCATGTCAGTATATATTTTTATCCATCAAAACTTGATTCATATCGCTCTTTACTTCGTGAATTTCGTGACATATTTTCTTGGTCTTACGAGGAAATTCCAGGCATAGATACTAGCATAGTTGAACACACTATTAATATGTATCCTGATGTCAAACCGATGCATCAAATGCTTTGTCCTATTCATCCAAAGAAAGCCACTTCCATCAAAGCAGAAGTTGAAAAACTTTTGCAGGCTGGTTTTATTTACCCTGTTCCGCTAACTAAGTGGGTTTCCAATATCGTTACTGTTATGAAAAAACAAGGAACCATTAGAGTGTGCATCGATTATTAGGATGTTAATCATGCTTGTCCAAAAAACAAGTATATTACTCCCTTTATTGACCAGATTATTGATGATTGTGCTGGATGCGAAATATTTTTGTTCATGGATGGATTTTTCAGCCACAATCAAATCAATATCTACCCAGATGACCAACATAAGACAACATTCATCTGTCCGTGGGGCACATTATCATATAGGAAACTTCTGTTTGGTTTAAAGAACGCTGGGGAAAATTTTCAGAGAGCAATGGATTATGCTTTCAATGACATCAAGCACATTTTTCAACCATATCTAGATGATTCACTAGTGGATTCATGAAATCAGACTGATCACCCGATGCATTTGAGAGCCATTTTCTTACACTGTCAACACTACAAAATATGCCTCAATCCACATAAATGTGTGTATTGTGTTGGTCCTAGTCGATTGCTTTGATTCGTAGTCTCAAAAGAATGAATTTGAATATATCCATTGAAGGTATAGGCCATTCTTGATTTTCCTACACCATCAAACTTGCTTCAGATATAGAAACTTCAAGGAAAGGCTAACTTCTTGAGAAGTTTCATTCCAAACTATGCCAAAATGGCTAAAGGATTTACTCAATTATTGAAAAAGGGGTTTCCCTTCCATTAGGATCAAGTTGCGCAAGCTTCTTTTGATGTGGTCAAGGACACTCTTGTCCGAGCATCATTAATATATCCTCCTAATTATCAAAAGGATTATTTCCTATATATTGTTGCAGCTAAAATGACCATCGCTATGGTTTTGGTCCAAGTAGAAGATGGAATTGAACATCCGATCTATTATTTGAGTCATAATCTCAATCATATGGAAGTTAAGTAATTGTACGTGGAAAATTTTGCCTTGGCAGCTGTTCAAGCTGTCCAAAGGTTTCGCCATTATATCCTGCTCCGAAAAACTACAATAGTTTCAGATTGCAACCCCATGACTTATATCTTATCACGTCAATTTCTGGGAGGAATATATTCAAAATGGATTGTCATATTGGAGGAATTTGATTTGGAATTCATCAAATCCAAGTCAAATAAGTCTTTAGTTTTGGCTGAGCTTCTCTGTGACCTTCCCTCTGATAGTACTGCTACTACATCAGAACCATCTATTCTAGACAAGTCTCTATTTCTGATCAGATCATATGATCCTTGGTATGGGGATTTCATCATTTATCTCCAAACAAAACTTTTCAACCTAATACCTCTTTCTCTGAACAGTGATGTATTCGATACCAAGCTAAATATTATCTGATTGTCAGTGATACACTTTATCGTCCTGGTGTTGATACCATTTTAAGGAGGTGCCTCACACATGAGGAGGCCGAAAAGGTGTTAAATTATTTTCATATCGAGGCTTGTGGTGGACACTTATTTGGATTTGCTACTACGAATAAGATACTCCACATTGGTTACTTTTGGCCTACTATTTTTTGAGATTGCATCCTTGCAGTTAGAAGTTGTCATGCATGCCATATTTTTTATCATAAAATCCGCAAACTACTAACACCAATGCATCATGTTGTCTCTGTTGGACCATTTTCAAAATGGGGTATTGAATTCATGACCTATAACCTTCCTTCGTCTGGGGGGCATGTTTATATTATTGTCACATTCGACTATTTTACCAAATGGGCCGAAGCGATGCCTACATTCAATAACACAGGACAAACAACTGCATTGTTTTTCGTCAACCACATTATTGCACGTTTTGGGGTCCCACAGGCTATAGTTACAGAGCACAGGAAGAATTTTTGCAACCATATGATGTCTGAATTAACTACCAAGTTAGGATTGTCGCATGATAATTCTACTCCTTATTATCCACAATCAAATGGACAAGTTTAGGATATTAAAAAAATTCTTAAACTAATGCTTCAACGACAGATAGGAGTCCATAAAAGGAACTGGAATTTGATCCTCTACTCCTCTTTGTGGGCGTATCAAACCTCGATGAGAAACGCAACCGGATTTACTCCTTTTCAATTGGTGTATGGTCTATAAGCTATCTTACCAATCCAATGTGAAATATCATCATCAAAACTCACGATATACTTGTTACCTGACACCTCAGAAGAAGAAGCATGTCTCCTTAACCTCATCCATCTAGATGAAATGTGTCGTGAATCCCAATTGGCCAACGAAGCGCATAAGAGACGTATAAAGGCGCAATACGACAAAAATTTCCAGCCTTGCATCTACTCAAAGGGCGACTTGGTCCTTCTTTATGATCAAGAAGATGATGTAATAGGTACAGGGAAATTCGAACCATTATGGCATGGCCCCTATATTCTCAAAAGAGTTCTTGCTAAGGTTTCCTATGAGTTAGTTGATTACGATGGGATTCCATTGGCACAGCCTAGAAATGGGTTGTATTTGGAACGTTACTATGCTTAATCATGAGCGTATTAATTTTTTTATTATATTGTTTATATGTTGTTGATTTGCATTCACTATCTTAATTTGTTTTCAGAATTTTCTTGACGTTAGTAATCTGCTTTACATTTCATCGTAGATGACTGAATCTTCAGAACCATTTGTTGGATATGTTGATGGTGCTAGTCATAGTACGGAGAATCTATCCTATGAAAAGTGGGCCATTTTCGCTCCGAATGGCGAGTTAGTGAGTTTTCAAGGGATTTGTATCGGTAGATTGACAAACAATATCATTGAGTATAGTGCGTTGATCGAACTTCATGTTTCATTTCACTGTGTATTAACCTCACAATCACTACACTCTACAATTTGTGGTATTACAACTTACTAGTGTTTATACCAATAGAAATCCAACACTTAGATTTTTCCTAAGATTTCAACTTTGAAAGACATTTTGATTTCATTCAATATCAACATATTTCTAGAAATTTGAACACTTTAACTGATTCATTAGCTAATCAAGTTTTAGACAGTCATTTGCGACATAGCTAAATAAAAATTCACATAACTGAATATGATTTTGCATTAAACATAGGAAAAACTCTGAAATCATATAGATAGATAATTATAGGTTTTTACAAAATTTGTGCCTAAGACACATTGGTCATCTGACCTCAAAATGTATGAAAAATGTCACAAGTAAACTGTTGGTGCTCATGGTAACATGCTATAGATCTAGAAATCCTATGAAGCAACCACATCCACTGGTTAGGAACCCCAATAGTGTGTCGACAAACAACATGGGTAACTCTTCGACCCAAATAACTGGAATTTCATGTCAAATCCTCTATGTGTTGTCGAAGTTTGCAGCCGCAGTCTCAGTATACCATGTCCCATGACTTTCCCGATAGTCTCTCTTTGTCGGGCGTGGACCTGCTTACACTGGGTTCTCTACCCATTAACACAATCGGAGACTCCAGACACATCAAACATTTAGTTTAATTCCCTGAAAGAAATAAAACACAAAAATTTGCATAAACCTTAGAAAAATAAAAAACATGGTGAAATCATTCTTACCTAATTGCACCCCACCGAGTGCCTTCGGCACATTTCAACTGATCTCCTTGGAATTCAATGCATGTATATGCATACCACTTACACATGACATGTCACTGTGACCAAAAAGAATGCAGATAACACAACGTCAATCGTCCGCATGCCGACCCATGAGTTCTACCCATCTCTACATTCGAGGATCTCTAGGACTAGATATATCCAGTGTTACATGTTGTGGCTACATCAGTGGAATCTGTTCCAAAGAAAAGGAGATAAGGATTGAACCATAACTGAAATTTTTCTTCCTTACTCCCTTTTCTTTATTTAGTTGTTCCTTTATCTGAGATAGAACATCTTCAGACCAGTTGAAGACTGTTGGATCTAAGCACTCTAGCACATACTGCATATACGATCTGTTCGCTACATGTAGTGTAACGGTGCCAGCAAGTTTAGCGATTGTGAAAAGGATGGTTCTCAAAGGCAAATCCCTGACATCTCGGATGTTTATTTTTCCATCTTTGCTAGGTTCTGCCCCTGGATAACAATACTGCATAACATAATCCCTCACTGTCTCTCCTCCAACGGTAGACCCAGTGAGAGAAATGGGCAACCCTCTCCTCGACAAACCTGTGAGAAAATACACGTCCTCAACTGTTATGGGTAACACTTGATTTTTAATGTGAAATGCCTCTATCGCCAGATCCCATGCTTGAACTAAGAACTCCAAGAGTTCTATTTGTTGCCTTATTCTCGACAATTTGAAGTACTTAAGTAGTCCACAATCTCTTAGGGCTCTTACAGTACCCAGATCATTCAAGGCAATCATATATTTTTCTTCATGTTCTCTTTCCCTCCATGTAATTTCCATTATAATCTGATGGAAACCTGAAATACAACCATAAGATCCATTAGATTCCATTCATTGCAAAATACTAGGCAAATTTTGGGCACAACATGAAAATCAAAAACTTGAACTGCACCCAACGTGTTTCCTCTCGTTGAGAGCAATGGCAACACAGAGCAGGCACTTTACTTGACTGAAGTATGAAATGCAGTTTTTCAACATTTAGGGTGCATGGGTGCATTTCCTCATTTCGGTATAATTTACCGTAGGCCTTTAAACCTAAAAATCGTACAAAGAATGGAAATGAATGGATTAACAAATGGAAGAGAGGTTCATGGTACTAACCTATATCAAACGTCGAAGAAATCCTATTCACATAAAATGACCGCAATCACGATCGAAGTTTGGGAAAATCAAAACTAAAGATCCAAAATGAAAATGTAACTATGAATTATAAAATGAATAGTGAAACTATTTTTTATAGTCATTTAATTGTTTGCAAGTTAAATTTATTAAGAAGCATTATGTTTTATTAAATTTTACTGCTATGAAACAGGTATTTTTAATCCATTTGATGTTGTTCTGAACAATAAATACAATTGATGAACATATTAGTCGTGTAGATTTATTCAAAGAATGACATGACCACAAAGCATACGTTTTCTCCTTATTTTTCAAGCTTTGTTAAAAATGAAAAAGGATTTGAAGTGCACTTTTATCTCTTTTTCGAGCTTTGATAACAGCAAAAAAGGAACCCCTGCAGTCTTCTTTCAGCTCTTTTCAGATTCCAATAATGTGAAAATATTATCGAGCACTTGTCTTTTCAAGCTCGTTAAAGTAAATGAATTGATATATACTCAGTATAAGTTTAACGCTTTTCCAGACTGAGATGGATTTTTTACGAAAAAGGAATCCCTTGGTTAAACATGACCAAAGGGGATCTCTCAGATATTATTTTACACCTTTTCGAGTCTAAGTGACAAATTTATGAAAAATTACTTTTGGAATTTTCTTTCGTCCTCTTTTTAAGACTCTCTAAATATGAAAAGGGACCGAGCTATCACTGTCGTTAAGCTCGTTAAAACATAAAATAGCGACGGGCTTTTCGATCATGGCAAGAATCGAGTTTCATTCATCTCTAGACTCATAAGTTATTAAATAGTGATACTTTATTCACCTAAAGGGTTGAATTATAGATCAATTAAATGTTATCCTCCTCATGCTTGTTAAAAAATAAAGAGGTACTGGTCAACAAATTACTGGGGGAAATTTGGTAAAAGTGAGAAAAGTTTATTTTTGGTAGCAAGTCGCTCTTGAACATGACACTTCTTTCACTCCATGTCCGTGACTGTTTGGGTTAGGTAATCATCTTGACAGTTCATTCACACATATGGTTCATCATACCTTCATTTTGATTTTGGCTCAATGCTACCAACTCATCATAGTGTCACCAACATGTTCAAGAGAATTCATCCTGTGATTAAAAACTCATCCTTCTACAATACTCATAAAATTTCTTTCTCATGACCGTCATCCCTAAAAATTGCTATATCAAGTCATACCCTTGTCTCTAAAATCAGTAACTCTAGTTTTGCAATAAGGTGACTTCGTGTTGACGACAAATCAATATCCATGAAGTTCACTTAGAAACATCAGATTCCAGTACCATGAGGCTTGTTACAGCATTGACAAGATCCTCACTTCCAGACCTTTGACCAAAATATTTTTTTGTCGTTCGACATCAAATCATCTATTCACACCTTACTAAATGTACTGCAGTACTTTGAGGGCCATTGACATTAATGGTGGTTCTCTCACATTTTTTAACAACACAAATCATTGGCTGGTAATCAAATGATGGCTTTCCATGTTCAACTACAAATCATATATTCGCATGGCAAGAATTGTACTTGAATGATCGAGTGAACGAGATAAGAAGGCCCCGGATCTAGTTTCAACCATATGGGTTGCAATTTCAGGATTGTTGTACACATCATCTATACGGTGACCATACATACAGATTGTCATCCAAACATGGGCCTATATCTGTAGGCGATGTCTGCATCTGGGCAACATTCCAATGTAGATGACTTTCTGAATTATGTACATGTTATTAGATTGTTTTATGTGCTGACTATGGGAATGCCTACCCTCAGCAATTATGATCAATAGAGGATATATCATGATGTAATGTATTTTAATATTGATGCAGGTGACCACTCCGCTTTGTTTCTAGGCTCATCACAATGTAAAGCATCTCAATCAAATGTTCTTATTATTTGGATCTCATGCTTTAGGGGGCAATTGTTATAGGTCAATTTGGGCACCATTCCCAATGACCTGGTTAACTGGGAATCATCTCCAGGACCAATGATCAAGGGTCTATCATTCCCTATCATTTCATTTGCTACATGCCCTAAGACAAGAAACAAGACAAATCAAGTCAGAATAATTCCCCAATTTATGTGTTGAATTTGAAAAAGTTAGAAATTTGAATTTTAAGTCCTAAAGGGAGAGGACCCCAAAGGATAAGTATGGTGTGAATGTAATTGAATATTTAATTTGAGGAAATAAATAAAATGATTTTTGAATTTTGACCAAGATGAGAATTAGAGATCACTTTCCAAATCCATGAGATGGATAAGGAAACAAATCCCCACAATCTTTCAAAAATCCTTGAAAGAAATTAATTTAGATTTGAGGAGGAATCCAAATTTCCCCAATGACGAGGAGTAGTTGGGAAGAGGTGAGAAAAATCTGGAAAAGCTAAGGAAAAGCTTAAAGCAGCTTTAAAGAGTCCCAAAATGGGAAGCCTAGGCTAAACAGGAAAGAAAGCATCCTGCTATTCTGGACGCAGAATTAGAAACATGCTTTGGGGAAATATGAGCTTAAATAAGCTACTCCTAGGCAGATCAGAGGTGGATCTGTTCTAGGAGGTGATCTCTGCTCGGGGGTGAGTCCTGGGAGACAAAGAGGACTCTAAGGTTGGGAGGTTGGTCATTGCAGATTGTGGTATGTTCTGAAATTATTGTTCATTTTGATGTATTATGGTATGAATTAGCTACATATAAAATTTAAGAAATTTTGAGGATCGATTTTAGTACTACATTTAACAGAGTCCATCTTGGGGCATTCACCTTCCAAGACTCGCGCTTTAGTTGTAGACCGTAACTATAGAGTAGAAAACTACGTAAACTCTAAACCAAGGTCGGTTTAAATCTGAAGTTACTTAGTCTCCACAGATAATTAAATATTATCTTGTTTCATGAAGAAACAAAGGTGATAGTATATGCTCATACGTTTGCTAGAAAACTATTGTAGAAGAACTGAAGTTACATGGTTCAACACAAAAAGAAGAAAGTAAAGACATTAGAATATGAAATTCAAAATTTTGCTAGAGAAGAAAATAATTCTACTCTATAGGATTTTTATAACATTTATAAGTGTATATATTGCATTTCTAAATCTACCTTAATCCTTGAACCAAGTATCAAAGCAAAAGACTTAATTCATAATTAAGGTCCTCTATTCAATCACTATCGAATACCTATATATATATACATCCAAAGAAAAATAGAATATAAAAACCGTGAACGAGAATAATAACAATATATGTATATATGCATTAAGAATAAAATGTAAGAGCCGTGAGTTAAAACAATAACTCATTGTAACCACGATTATAAAAGAATATTTTAGTGAGGGAAAAATATATACATGTACCATATATCCATGCGAAGTGGCGCACTGTCAAACTATGTTAAACCATAATGACTATTCGATTTATTATGCAGTGGTCTTGTGCTAATCCAATACCCTCGAATTGTAAAGCTATTAACGTCCACGACATTTTAGGGTTTGTTTAAACATAATATGGAGTGAACAGATTACAAAAAATGAGGGTATATTTTAAACATATAGTTCTAAACCTAGATATGAATTCCTATTATCTATATCCATCGTATCTATCATATGGATATTATTTATCATCCGAACATTCATATTTTAAACGATGATTGGCATCATACGTGAACATACAACATAAGAATTAACGCGTAGGTCATACAAATCAACATTAAAATTTGGAAATGACGCGGAGATAACCATGACCGCGTAACCACCCTGAATGCAGGGTATCACGATATGATAGAGTTATCAAGGCGTGCCGCCATACTTGTTTCCGTGAAGGAGACTACTAGCAATTAAAAACAACAGAATTACAGAGGCGTAATCGTGTGAAGGGAAGGAAGTTACTGACGGAGGAGTTCGTCTTTTCCCCTGGCAAGGTTCGCGGGTCAATATCGCCAGCTACAGCGAAATAAGTCGACATTGTTGGAGGCGAACGGCCAGAACGCTGTTGACCATAGTCACGACTGAGCCATGTTAACAAAACAAATACACGTCGCCATAAAATAAGTTCTGACAGTTAGCGTTGGTTCTAGAACAATACCCGATTTCAGAAAACACAGACAAACAAATTAAATGCGTAAATCTCTGCTATCATAGGGCCGAACTAGTGAGTAACTTGAGAATAGGGCTCTCCTTCGACCCTGGTATCGCATCGATTGAAAACAGAGAAATAGAAAAAAAAAACCAACACAAATAGTCAATAAAAAATAAACCAGTAGCACGGTAGCCAGGGGGAGGCTATCACACTTGAGCGCAAAGAAACCTGAGATCAGGCGTCGGGGCATAGGATAACAAGTTAACAAAGGGTTCAGCGTGTCCATAGGAGGAAAACCCATTTGAGGGCTTTTATCCGTTGCGATACATACTGAGCGCGATAGTAAGAGATAAAAAGGGAACCCTTACGAATCAAACGACTTGTCTTCACATCCACGCAGTCTACCAACACCTAGGCTAAGAAAAACAAGGATAGCAAGAGCGTGGCCTAGAAACCCCGTCGTCTGCACCCTCTGCACAAAAAATTCATAAACGACTCAGATACAGCATTACATAAAAGATATCAAACGAATTGCAGAATGTAAAGAACGATAGAAGGTTACACATGAACTCTCATACCTTCAGGCTGACCTGGTACTCCTATATTAAATCCCCATGGAAAGATCAGCTCCCTCGGTGAACGAGTTGGAAATAAAAACAATCACCCCAACCAGAATGAGATCCAACTGTAACCGGGGCCAGATATATAGATAATTACCAGCAGAGGGATAAGTGACTGTATGCTGCCGAAGTAAGTTGGAAGGGTATGAGAAACCCTAATCCCACTGCCCCAGATGGGCAGAGAATGCTAAAGTCGATTTGGAAAACAACCCGGCTTCGTCGACAGCGTGGTACCTGGTGATGTGAAAGAGTTACAAACTAGGTACTGAACTGTAGAAGTCGGCTCGCACAATACTGGGCCAAGCAGGAACACAAACGAAAATGCTACACGTAACATATTGGCTGGGACATGGATCTCTAAACGTCGGCGTTGGGTACTGCAATCTCCTGCGTGAGACGCCGTCCCTGCACACCAAACCATCAGAGACTAGGATGAAATCCCACACGTTAAACCGAAACCATGATAACTCCACACAATGAACATCAAAATGCATAGCTGGTAATATCATTGTAGGCGGTAATATGCATACAAGTATAACTTGAGAATTAACGTACCCTACCGTGACGAATTAGAAACAGGGTGGAAAAATAAAACAACGTCACCGGATTTTAGGAATAGGGTTAGGTATAGCTGGGAATGAGTAGGGCTCGAAGCCGAAAAATTGATAGTTGGACCACTGTCATACCCATTAAGAAACCGTGTTGACGTGGCACAACGAATAGCCGAGTTCCGGTTATGTAAATCAATGGTCTTGCCGCCTTAGACTCATCGACGTACTCGGCTATGAGAACGTACCCACTGCATTATATACAATAATGATATTTCCATGTATTAGAGGGATAGGGTTATATTAGGTTTAATACATGCTTGGTACGAATTCAATCATATTGTCAAATGGAATATAGAGGTGGTTATAGTTATACGATTTCAATACTAATACCAAAGGGGGGTGTCATAAATATATATGTATAGGTTATATATATATAGGTGTGCATTCAATTCAATATTATTAAAGGGTTTAGATATACATGGTATATATATGTGTTGAATATATAGGTGGATTCAAAGATATATGTGTGAATATATATATGTGTTAGGTGAGGTTATTGAAAATTATGTAGGTCCATAGAGTCTATGTTTATATTATGTCTAAAACAAAAAAAACATAGACTAGATGAGTAGAGGAAATTTTAGCAAGAGGGAACTAAAGTTAAATTTCTGAACTCATTTTTCAAATAACTAGGTAAATAGAGAGGAAACCCTAGAAGTAGGGAAAAAAAAAAATTTAAAACTGGAGGTGTTACAAATGGTATCAGAGCCCAAGTGCAAAAATTGGGTTGTTGTTACTGTGCTCACTAAATTCTGAATGTATTGAACATTGTAGATATTTTTTTTTTTTGTCTTACTAATCAAATGTATGAGTGTGGACAGTGGTGCTAAAATGGCTGAAGAGGGAGGAATTTATGTGGATCTGCGTGATGAGTTTGCTACTCCAGATCCCAATGCCCCGGTAATGGCTATGTTGCACAGAATGCAACGAGAGTTGGCTGAACTAAGAAGCCAGAATGACATGTTGTCATCAGCCAGTAAGGAGCAAAAAAAGCTCATTAGAGAGCTAACTTCCCGGAACAGCCAGGAAGGCGAAGGTTCCGGAAAGAGAAAGATGGATGAGTCTGATGATGATGATGCGGCTAGACAGCAACATAAACAGAAAAGAGAATTGCAGGGAGAATTCCGAAAGATCAAACCTCCCTCCTATGATGGGGAGAAGGAAGAAGATGCTGAAGCTTGGTTGCTGAACATGATCAAGTATTTCCAAGTATATGAATATGAGAGCAATCTGAAGGCCAGATTAGCTGTGTATCAGCTACAAGGAAAGGCTACACTGTGGCGGGAAGAGACAAAAATGGTGCATGCCATTGATGAAAAGACAGTTACTTGGGAAGATTTTCAGGTTAAGTTCAAAAATCGTTATTTGAACGAACGTTATTATGATGATAAAGCTAAAGAATTCCATGAACTTAGACTAGGACAGCTCACTATCGATGAGTTTGTCACTAAGTTTACCAATTTACTGAGATATGTCCCTTACATTAGGGAAGAAAAAGCAAAGGTCCAAAGGTTTTTGAATTGCTTACCTACTGTGTACAAGGAGAAAATTGAGTTTGATAACCCAAAGACAATGGATGAAGCTGTTAGAAAAGCAAGATTATGCTATCAGCAGTTTAAAGGTAAGGCTGAACAAGGGAAGAGCTGGCTGAACAAGGGTGAGTTCAAAGGGAAAAGACCAAAACCAGCATATCTAAGAAATTTTGGCAGAGATCATCAGCGGAAAAAATTTAATAAACCAAAAGAAAGCCAAACTGCTCAGTCCCAAGTGGCTTCAAAACAAGTAGAAGGGAATAATAAAAAGGAAGGGACAGTCAGAATGAAGGAACCTTTGAAGTGTTGGGGCTGTGGAGAACCTCATATGATGATGGATTTCCCCCATCAAAATATTCATATGATCAGCAGAGAGCGAGAGGCAACAACAGTCAATGACATAGCCAAAAATATACCAACTATCAGTGCAGCATTGGAAAATCGACAAGCAGAACATCAAGCAACCATGGTGGAGATGGAGGGTAAGATTTCTGACCTACCCGTTACTTTTTTGATTGATCCAGGTGCTTCTTTGAGTTACATTAGTCCTGGAATTGTAGAAAAATGTAAAATTAAACCTGAAAAATTTCAGCAGTCATGGTTGGTACAGCTGGCCACTGGAACTAAGAGAAAAGTCACACATAAGTTGCCCAAAATAGCAATACAATTAAATGGCTTTCCAATAGAAGTGAATTTGAACATATTACCGTTAGGATCCTATGACTTGCTGATAGGAATGGATTGGCTGGAAAAGAAGAAAGCCCTGATGAACTGCTGGGATAAAACCCTGCATTGTGTGGATGAAGAAGGGAAACCTTTTACATTAAAAGGAAAACCAAAATCCATTTCCGTAAGACAAATATCAGCCTTACAATTGAAAATAACAGCTAGAAAAGGATACCAAGTTTATGCAGTACATGTGGAAGAAGTGGAACAGAGAACTGAAGAAAATCTGCTGAGTGAATTACCAGTGGTAAGGGATTTTAAAGAAGTTTTCCCAGATGAGATTCCTCATCTTCCCCCCAAAAGAGAAATTGACTTTTCCATAGATTTGGTGCCGAGAGCCACACCTATTTCCCGAGCCCCCTATCGAATGAGTCTGCCTGAACTTATGGAGTTGAAGATGCAACTGCAAGAATTACTGGATAAAGGTTACATTAGACCGAGTGTGTCTCCATGGGGAGCACCGGTCTTATTTGTGAAAAAGAAGGATGGAACTTTTAGGATGTGCATTGACTATCGTCAACTGAACAAGTTGACCATTAAGAATAGATATCCCCTTCCTAGAATTGATGATCTTTTTGATCAAGTGAGAGGGGCCTCAGTCTTTTCCAAGATTGACTTAAGAACTGGGTATCACCAGCTCAGAATCAAGGAGGAATACATTAACAAAACAACTTTTCGAACCCGGTATGGACACTACGAATTTGTAGTCCTACCTTTTGGATTGACAAATGCCCCTGCCACCTTTATGTGTCTGATGAACAGTGTGTTAAATAAGTATTTGGATAAATTTGTTCTGGTGTTCATAGATGATATTTTAGTCTACTCCAAAAACAAAGAGGAACATAAAGAACATTTGCGGATAGTGTTACAAACTTTGAAAGAAAATCAGCTATATGCTAAGTTCAGCAAATGTGAGTTTTACAAGGATAAAATTCAATATTTGGGTCATATTATCTCTGAAAAAGGCCTTGCAGTTGACCCTGAAAAGATAAAAGAAATTAAAGAATGGTCGGTTCCAACCGATGTTTCAAGAGTAAGATCATTCATGGGGATAGCAGGCTATTATCGTAGATTTGTGGGGAGATTTTTTGCCATAGCACATCCCATCACTTCATTGCAAAGGAAGGGTGTCAAGTTCGTGTGGACTGAGCAATGTCAACATAGTTTCGAACAATTAAAACAAAAAACTTATTTCAGCCCCTATATTAACAATTGCTGACCCTGATAAAGAGTTTGTTGTATGTACAGATGCTTGCAGAGAAGGGCTAGGAGGGGTCCTATTGCAGGAAAATTCAGTTATTGCATATGAATCTAGAAAACTGAAAATACATGAACAGAATTATAGTGCATATGAATTAGAATTTGCAGCTGTTATCCATGCTCTGAAAATGTGGCGGCACTATCTTCTAGGAAAAAAGTTCACATTGATGACTGATCATATTAGCCTTAAATATTTCTTTTCCCAAACTGACCTGAATGCAAGACAAGACAGATGGCTGTCCTTTTTAAGTGAATTTGATATGGATATAAAGTATATCAAGGGAAAAGAAAATAAAGTTGTTGATGCATTAAGTAGAAATGCTTGTCAACACCTAAACAGCATTGGGAGTAGTGCCCAGATGGAGATAGAGGAATTGGTGGGAAAAGCAGCAAATCAAGATCCCAACTATGAAGCACTCTTGGTAAAACTACAGAAAAGGGGTAAAACTGATTTCACTAAAAACCAAAGAGGGCTACTCTATTACAAGAACAGGTTGTATATTCCAAATATAGAGTCATTAAAAAGATAAATTTTAGATGAATATCACAAACAGCCCTATGCAGGACATCCAAGATACCAAAAGATGTTAACAGCCTTGAAGAAGAAGTTGTTCTGGCCAGGAATGAAGAGAGATGTGGCAGAGTATTTAAGTAGATGTATGGAATGTCAATTAGTCAAAGTTGAGCATCAACACCCAGCAGGGCTTTTAAACCCTTTTCCAATTGCAGAATGGAAATGGGACATAGTTTCCATGGATTTTATAACAGGACTACCCAAAACTAAATATCAACATGATTCTGTAATGGTAGTAGTAGACACTCTCACAAAAGCTGCCCACTTTATACCAGTAAAATCTACTTTCGGAACAGCTCAAGTAGCAAATGTTTTCCTGAAGGAGATAGTGAGGCTTCATGGAGTTCCCAAAGTAATTGTTTCAGACCGAGATGCTAAGTTTACAACAACGTTTTGGAAAGGATTGTTTGGAGGGATGGGTACTAAGCTGAATTTTAGTACTGCCTATCACCCCCAAACTGACGGGCAAACAGAAAGGACGAATCAAATTTTGGAGGATATGCTGAGAATGTATGTGATGGATAGACCATCAAAGTGGGAGGAGTATCTGCATTTAGCTGAATTTGCCTATAATAACAGCTACCAATCTTCTATTAAAATGAGTCCGTTTGAAGCATTATATGCAAGGAAGTGTCGTACTCCTTTGAGATGGAGCCAACCAGAAGATAAATTAATGCTGGGGCCTGATGCCTTACAAGAGATGGAAAGAATTGTTAAACAGATACAAAGAAATATCAAGACAACACAAGATCGTCAGAAAATCTATGCTGATAAGAAAATAGTGCACCGAGAATTCAAAGTAGGGGATCATGTGTATTTGCGCATCAAACCCAAAAAGAGCACACTTTATGCTGGAAGTTGTGCAAAAATTGCTCCTAGATATTGTGGGCCTTTTGAAATTTTAGAAAGGATGGGACCAGTGGCTTACAAGATGGCCCTACCACCCCATGTTAGAGTGCATGATGTGTTTCATATTTCATTACTAAAAATATATGTGCATGATGCTTCTCACATAGTTGATTGGAATGTTGTACAGGTGGAACCAGAAGGGGAGTTTCTGCCAGAACCGCTTCAAATATTGGAGCGGGAAGAAATTGAATTGAGAAACCGAACAGTGGCCAGAGTAAAAGTACAGTGGAAGCACTTTACTGCTGAAGAAGCTAATTGGGAAAGGAAAGCTGAAATGATGGAAAAATATCCATTTTTGTTTAAGTGAACTTTGGTAGTTGAATAACAACACCGAGGACGGTGTTTATTTTCAGAGGGGGAATATGTAACACCCCCAATTTATCTGTTGAATTTGAAAAGTTAGACAATTGAACTTTAGTCCTAAGGGGAGTGGACCCCAAAGGATAAGTATGGTGTGAATGTAATTTAATATTTAAATTGATGAAATAAATAAAATGATTGTGCATTTTGACCAAGATGAGAATTAGAGATCACTTGCCAAATCCATGAGGATGGATAAGGCAACAAATCCCCATAGTCTTTCAAAAATCCTTGAAAGAGATTAATTTAGATTTTGAGGAGGAATCTAAATTTCCCCAATGAAGAGGAAAGTAGTTTGGAAGAGGTAAGAAAAGCTGGAAAAGCTGAGGAAAAGCATAAAACAGCTTTAAAGAGTCCCAAATGGGAAGCATAGGATAAACAGGAAAGAAAGCATCCTGTTATTCTGGACACAGAATTAGAAACATGCTTTGGGGAAAACATGAGCTTAAATAAGCTGCTCCTAAGCAGATCAGAGGTTGATCTGTGATGGAGGTGATCTCAGCTCGGGGGTGAGTTCTGGGAGACAAAGAGGACTCTAAGGTTGGGAGGTTGGTCATTTGCAATAGTGGTATGTTCCTGAAATTTTTGTTCATTTTGATGTATTATGGTATGAATTGGCTACATATAAAATTTAAAGAATTTTGTATGATTGATTTTAGTACTACAATTAACAGAGTCCATCTTAAGGCATTCACCTTCCAGATTTTGTTTAGTTGTAGACCAGAAATCTATAGAGTAGAAACCACAGAAACTCTAAACCAAGGTCGGTTTAAATCTGAAGTTACTTAGTCTCCACAGATAATTAAATATTATCTTGTTTCATGAAGATACAAAGGTGATAGTATATGCTCATACGTTTGCTAGAAAACTATTTTAGCAGAACTGAAGTTACATGGTTCAACACAAAAAGAAGAAAGTAAAGACATTAGAATATGAAATTCAAAATTTTGCTAGAGAAGAAAATAATTCTACTCTATAGGATTTTTATAACATTTATAAGTGTATATATTGCATTTCTAAATCTACCTTAATCCTTGAACCAAGTATCGAAGCACAAGACTTAATTCATAATTAAGGTCCTCTATTCAATCACTATCGAATACCTATATATATATATACATCCAAAGAAAAATAGAATATAAAAATCGTGAATGAGAATAATAACAATATATGTATATATGCATTAAGAATAAAATGTAAGAGCCGTGAGTTAAAACAATAACTCATTGTAACCACGATTATAAAAGAATATTTTAGTGCGGGAAAAATATATACATGTACCATATATCCATGCGAAGTGGCACACTCTCAAACTATGTTAAACCATAATGACTATTCGATTTATTATGCAGTGGGCTTGTGTCAATCCAATACCCTCTAATTGTACAGCTATTAACGTCCACGACATTTTAGGGTTTGTTTAAACATAATATGGAGTGAACAGATTATAAAAAATGAGGGTATATTTTAAACATATAGTTCTAAACCTGCATATGAATTCCTATTATCTATATCCATCGTATCTATCATATGGATATTATTTATCATCCGAACATTCATATTTTAAACGATGATCGGCATCATACGTGAACATACAACATAAGAATTAACGCGTAGGTCATACAAATCAACATTAAAATTTGGAAACGACGCGGAGATAACCATGACCGCGTAACCACCCTGAATGCAGGGTATCACGATATGACAGAGTTATCAAGGCGTGCCGCCATAATTGTTTCCGTGAAGGAGACTACTAGCAATTAAAAACAACAGAATTACAGAGGTGTAATCGTGTGAAGGGAAGGAAGTTACCGGCGGAGGAGTTCGGCTTTTCCCCTGGCAAGGTTCGCGGGTCAATATCGCCACCTATAGCGAAATAAGTCGACATAGTTGGAGGGGAACGACCAGAACTCTGTTGACCATAGTCACAACTGAGCCATGTTAACAAAAAAAATACAAGTCGCCATAAAATAAGTTCTGACAGTTAGCGTTGGTTCTAGAACAATACCCGATTTCGGAAAACACAGACAAACAAATTAAATGCATAAATCTCTGCTATCATAGGGCCGAACTAGTGAGTAACCTGAGAATAGGGCTCTCCTTCGACCCTGGTATCGCATCGATTGAAAACAGAGAAATAGAAAAAAAAACACACAAATAGTCAATACAAAATAAACCAGTAGCACGGCAGCCAGGGGGAGGCTATCACACTTGAGCGCAAAGAAACCTGAGATCAGGCGTTGGGGCGTAGGATAACAAGTTAACAAAGGGTTCAGCGTGTCGATAGGAGGAAAACCCATTTGAGGGCTTTTATCCGTTGCGATACATACTGAGCGCAGTAGTAAGAGATAAAAAGGGAACCCTTACGAATCAAACGACTCGTCTTCACATCCACGCAGTCTACCAACACCTAGGCTAAGAAAAACAAGGATAGCAAGAGCGCGGCCCAGAAACCCCGTCGTCTGCACCCTCTGCACAAAAAATTTGTAAACGACTCAGATACAACATTACATAAAAGAAATAAAACGAATTGCAGAATGTAAAGAACGATAGAAGGTTACGCATGAACTCTCATACCTTCAGGCTGACCTGGTACTCCTATATCAAATCCCCATGGAAAGATTAGCTCCCTTTGTGAACGAGTTGGAAATAAAAACAATCACCCCAACCAGAATGAGATCCAACTGTAACCGGGGATAGATATATAGATAATAACCAACAAAGGGATAAGTGAGTGTATGCCACCGAAGTAAGTTGGAAGGGTATGAGAAACCCTAATCCCACTGCCCCAGACGGGCAGAGAATCCTAAAGTCAATTTGGAAAACAACCCAGCTTCGTCGACAGTGTGGTACCCGGTGATGTGAAAGAGTTGCAAACTAGGTACTGAACTGCAGAAGTCGGCTCGCACAATACTGGGCCAAGCAGGAACAGAAATGAAAATGCTACACGTAACATATTGGCTGGGATATGGACCTGTAAACGTCAGCGTCGGGTACTCCAATCTCCTGCGTGAGACGCCGTCCCTGCACACCAAACCATCAGATACCAAGATGAAATCCCCCACGTTAAACCGAAACCATGATAACTCGACGTCATGAACATCAAAACGCATAGCTGGTAATACTATTGCAGCCGGTAATATGCATACAAATATAAATTGAGAATTAACGAACCCTACCGCGACGAATTAGAAACCGGGTGGGAAAATAAAACAACGTCACCGGATTTTAGGAATGGGGTTAGGTATATCAGGGAATGAGTATGGCTCGAAGCCGCAAAATTGATATTCGGACCACTGTCATATCCATTAAGAAACCGTGTTGACGTGGCACATCGAATAGCCGAGTTCCGGTTATGTAAATCAATGGTCTTGCCGCCTTAGACTCATCGACGTACCCGACTATGAGAATGTACCACTGCATTATATATAATAATGATATTTCCATGTATTAGAGGGATAGGGTTATATTGGGTTTAATACATGCTTGGTATGAATGAAATCATATTTTCAAATGGAATATAGAGGTGGTTATAGTTATACGATTTCAATCCTAATACCAAAGGGGGGTGTCATAAATATATATGTATAGGTTATATATATAGGTGTGCATTCAATTCAATATTATTAAAGGGTTTAGATATACATGGTATATATATGTGTTATATATATGTAATGATATATATATATATATATATATATATATATATATATATATAGGTGGATTCACTGATATTAACAAGAGGTGTGTTATCTATATAAAGGTAATATATATATATATATATATATATATATATATATATATATATATATATATATATATATATATATATATATATATATATATATATATATATATATATATATATGTGGATCCAAAGATATATGTGTTGAATATATAGGTGGATCAAAAGATATATGTGTGAATATATATATGTGTTAGGTGAGGTTATTGAAAAGTATGTAGGTCCATAGAGTCTATGTTTATATTATGTCTAGAAAAAAAAAACATAGACTAAATGAGTAGAGGACATTTTAGCAAGAGAGAACTAAAGTTAAATTTCTGAACTCATTACTCAAATAACTAGGTAAATAGAGAGGAAACCCTAGAAGTAGGAAATTTTTTTTTTTTTAAACTGGAGGTGTTACACAAGTAATACTTTCATCAAGAAAAGGTTTCCAAGTTTTGAAGCTTATTATATAGCATATCAGAGCTCACCAACGCAGGATCTAAGGGGACTAAGTGCATTGCATATGTAGGTAGCCCCATGGAAGGCTACTCTGCAAAGCACTTTTCGACATTCAGAGGTGCGTTGTTCACATTGGGAGCGAAATTATCATTGTTCTAGAATCTCCACTTGGCCAGTGCCTTCTAGAAGAGTTAACATGTGTCAAGCTTCAGATCCAAGTGTCCATTTGACATCTACATGACTGTAAACATGTCTTTCCCATTATTGGAAATTCATTGATTGCAAAACAACCTATAGTTCATCTATAAATGGAGCACAGATCTAAGTGCTTGAGGAGGAATAATTTGAGTAGAGGAATGCTGGAGAATTTTCAATTGAGAGGTAGATTTGTGTAGCTGCTACTGGATATATTTATACTGTGATGAGGCTTGGGAACATTGCTGGAAGGTCACTTCAAATCAGTCACTATGTTGTAGCCTCTCCTTCTATCATCAATAAAGAGTACTGCTTATTTTTCCCTATATGCATCTGTATTGGCTTTGATTTTCCATATTTCAAGATCTTGGTTTATGCTTTACTGTTTTATCTAACTAGCTTGAATATATATCTATATTATTGCATATTCTACTATTTCAGTGTTCTTTCTTGCAAGAAGCATTTCACAGAAACCGCTTGAATTTGAAGTTGAAACAGAAGTGAAAGAACGAGCCATTTAGAAGCACCTGGATCACAAGTAACCTTCTAATCCTCTCTGTGTATCTGTTCTTAGTCAGGAGAAATGTTCGTATAGTTTTTCACCTGTTGTTCTAGACTAGCACCTATCTAGGGAAGCGTGTTTTATTCGTAATTCACAATTCTGGCCCAATAACCAATACTACTTATAATGAGAGAATGTACTCAATCTAGTGTGAACAATGTTTATGAAAATGAATAATGAGTTAGATTGCTTATAAATAAAATATACATACAAAGGAAGGTCATGCATGCTTGCCACTTTTCACTTAATGAGTTTGTTAGTTGAGTTAAGTGGAGAGGGTCCCTATTTTCTAGGAGTGCACTGTGCATGAAACCAATGACATGTGTGTGATAAAAATAGGTGTGCACTTCCGAATGATAAAGAGTGTGTAGCTACTGAGAGCGAGGATTGAATAATTTTTGTTGACAAGTAGTGTGCACTCTTTTTGGACACCAAGTGTGCTCAACTATGAGAAGGAATTGTGCTCCACTAAGAGATAGAATTGCACTCATGCTCAACATGTCACAATTTCCATGAATAGTGCATGTGTAATCACTAATTTTAGTAAGAATTCTTTCTCTAGGAGAAAAGGTTGTGTGTTTCTTGATTTCGTGTGGTGTGCATGTTGCGTGAAAAAATTAACTCTAGGGAAAATAGAAGCTAGTGATTTTTCTACATTTATAAATTCAATGTGACATCTCCCTTTTCACAATTTTTTTTTTCTGTTTATAGTGCTAACACTAATTACATCCCATGGACATATTATTATTTGTCAGAATTTGACATACATACACCATCAAAAATTTACTTTCCTGTAATTTTAAACCTTTGAAAACATATTCATATACTATTTGGAACTAAGAATCCAAAGTATAAAATCTCAATGAGACTCTAAGTTTAGGAAATCATCCCTATTTTATTTTATATGGAAATTTGTATAGAAATAGTTAAATTCGCCCACTCTAACTATTAATAACAAATTCCCTTTCCATGCTCACAACTTAGATATTTATCTAAACCTAACTCCCCCTCAACCATATATACATTATTTTAACTTTTCCTTAAAAGTCATCATTCTTATCTATTTTCTGACATATATATGTTTACTCATAAGAGAAGTGACCTTGGTCTAGCTTCATTCTAAAGGAAAATAATTGTCACATATGTTTAAAAGCTCTATATGAACCCTTATTAAGAATTTTCATATGGGTATCCACATATTATATTTCGTCAGTCTCATCAAAGCGAATTATCCCTCCATCATAGTGATATAATCAAAATCGAACCTTAGGTGAGACCTTTATTCTACCAATTCAATTAATCTTTTCAACGTTGAGTTGAATGTTGGCTGTCTATGTGACTAAATTGAATGTATACCATATGATATTGAACACATTATTGAATTAATCTTTATCAATTTGTATTACACTTTTACTCCATTCTCAAACTTAATTTAATTGTTGGAACTTCGAGGTGTGATAATTTCTATGGCTTAATTTGAGCTATTTCTTCGTATAAGCATATACAAAATCTTTGTATGTGATTTTCCTCGGGATATATTGAAATTCAATTTATCGTACAATGTCACATGGATCATCTGGTTATTGATTAAACCCTTCTATCTATGTGTAACATCTCCATTTCAATAGAATTTTTTTTTCTATTTATAGTGTTAACACTAATTTCATCCAAGGTATAGATTATTTCTTGTCACTTTCTAACGTACCTTTGCCATCAACAATTTTCCTTGTTGTACAGCTACAGCTTTAAAATTATTCATATACTAATTGGGATGAACACTTATTGGGAAAAAGTGATTGTCTATCATTTAATTTGTCAACCCGGGGGTTTCATAAGCTTGTGAAGCATGCGTGCATTGTATGTGCTAGAAATTTTATTTTAGTTTAGATCAATGTAGCTATAGAATAACGAAAATCAATTCATATAATCTATAAAATCAAATAATGAAAATGAAATTCAACTAATCTATGAAATCATGTAATGAAAATAAAGAAAGAAAATTCAAAAGAAAATATAGTGCGCGCAATCATACTTGCAGGAATTGAAATTTAATCTAAGAAAGCATTTCAAAACATGTAAAGGAAAACAAATAATTTATTTTTGGTTACTCCAGCATTCAATATGAAGTGTCACCTTCTTGAGATGATGTTAAGTAACCAACTATACCAAATGATCAAGAAAAGCAAGTAAATTTTGCAAAGGGAAAAACTCAATAATTGCATGAATTAAATATTCAATCATTTAGTTTAGAGATATGATAAAATCAACTTCTTGGAATGACCTTTAGGAACATTAGTGATGCAATTAAATGATGATCTAAAGCAAATGTAAAAACCATGTAAAGTTAAATAATGTATGTTTTGATTTACTTCAACATTCAATATGAAGTATTAACCTCTTGAGATGTTGTGTAAGAAATCAATTATACCTTAGTTTCTAAGTTCCTAGAAAGAAAGTAAAATGTGTAGAGGAAAGACTCAATAACTGTATGAATTAGACATTCAATCATTTAGTTTAGAATTATCATCTTGAAATGACCTTTAAGAGCATCCATTGATACAATTAATTGATATTTCTAATCTAGGAAAGAAAATGACAAAACAGTAAAAGAAACTATATAACTGTGAATTCTTATTGCTTCAAACTTAGTTCAATTTGAAAATAAAAAGATTTATCCTCACGAAATGTTTTAGAAGAACAATGATTACACAATTATTCTAAAAAAAGAAAGCAAATAAACTTTAATCTATAAAAGAAAGTAAATCTCACACATTTTAGGCAGCTGATCTAAAAGTATGAGAGATGGTAAATCGAGATGCTCCATATGTAGGCGAAACCAAATCAAAATGAAGGAACATTCATGAGTGAGGTGCTACAATCTAATTCTGTATTCAAAGCTTGAGCATAACTCCAATTCACACATGATTTGATGGGAGAAATATTCCTCTATTTATACAAAAGATGAGAAGATATCTCATTAATGAGAGTCCATGAATCTCTCCCTATATCTCTAGAGTTACAATCCAAATAGGAAGTGATAAGGCACATGTCTTCTTAGAGTTACAATACAAATAGGAAATGAGACACATATCCTTATGATCCCATGATCTTCTCCATCCAAAATTTGAATTTGGCCTTAGGAGGCCATATAAGGGTCTTTTGGAAGCTTCTTTTTGACCCACACATGGCAAAAAAATCATTCCACTTGTTTTTTTTTTTTCCTAAGTAATTATATCTCTATTATATCATATTTAACAAAATGTTACAGGGCTCATCATGGGCGATGGACAAGTCCATTCCAGAGGGAAAAATTGATAGTTTTATGCCAAGAGCTGGACTGCCCTAAGAGGGGAAACCAGTCCTTAGAAACCAAAAAGTAAGTGTTGCCTGAAACGAGAAACCAATAAAGAGAGTTTTCAAAAGTGAGTGTAAAAAACAAATTATAGCTTTCCTAGACTTGAATATGCTAAAAAGAGCTGAAATGAAAAATCTAAGGAGGACCTTCAAGATTGTTGCTAGGGGAAGGAGCTTCTTCCAGGATTCTGCAGACATATCCATAGTGCACAGTGTCTAATCTGGACACGTTTGTCGTAGGAAGACAACGTGGCAAAGCTGGGAGACCAAGTCCCTCCACCGGAGTGTCTATTTGCAAGTCATCCTATGGAGAGACCAAGTGCATCTGTCGAGGGTCCAAGCTTCCGCCATTGTTATACTCTTGGTTGCCTTCTACACCCGATTCCAAGTTGTCGTCACTAGAGTTGTTGGAGTCACCACTGCTACTAGAAGCAGGTTGCACGGGAAAGGATTTCATCTTCCATGGGATGAGATCTAGCTCCATGGAGATGGCCGATTTACAAGCTCGTTTCTTAGTGCAAGAAGATGACGGGAAGAGGGCAGGGGCGAGAAGTTGCAGGGTGAGCTGCGCATTCAGGATGGAAAGTGGGGGGATTTCATGCACAATATAGGAGAAGGAGGAGAGGTTTAGGTCACAGTTAGGGTAGATTGACAAAGGTGGTTGAGAGGGAAGGCCCCGCCCCCCAGCTTTCCGACACCTGATTCTATGGCGATAGGGTATACTGGTCTAGAAGGGAGAATCACTTGACAGCAGGGGGGAGGAGGCAGAATCAAGGGAGGAAATGGTGGCCTCATGAATAGATAAGGAGCCGAGGCAAAGCTCTTGAGACAAGGCAATGGGCACAATGAAAATCACAACTAGGTAACGGTCGAGATGCAATGCGAAGGAGACAGCTGGGGTGACGAGCTTGATAATCATGGTGAGAGTAAATGCGAGGTCCTCCAGGTACATTGCCTTAAGGGTGGTGAAGGGAGTTTTAATGGTTGTCTCATGCCAGCAGTTAACACAGTGAGTATCCCAATGGAGGATCACATGGGTGTGTCGTGTGTCTATCCACATGGCTGGCCCATGTTTCCTTGTTAGCCTAGAAAGCACCCGCATCCAAGGAACTCATTCCACTTGTTAGGTATGAGTATGTGCATATTATTTTCTAAATTTTAACCACAAATTCACTTAGAAATACTAGGAATTAATAAATTTTGGAAAAACATAAATGTAACCCAATAGTGGTAATGGTAAGGTAAATACAATGAAATGGAGGTGGAGTGAAGGTGATAATATGGAAATGTATGTGAAAATGCAATGAAAGTAAATGACAATTTCAAGGTCCAACATATCCATCAACTGAAGCTATTTCATTTCCTCATGCAATCTATTACATTAATTCTTTTTTTATCCTTTGAGCTTTGGCTTAACTTTACATGATATCATTTGATAACTTCATACTTTTTCAAAGTCTTTTATTTTAATTGCAACATGGTTGGTTCTTGTGTTTCAATCATGTTTTTTTGTTGCATTCAATTTTGATCTTTGAACTTTGCATAATGATAATTTGATTATTGTTGCAAACAATATCTTTATTGGATTGCGTCATGGTTGGTTCTTATGTGACAACCATGATTGTGTTTGCATCCAATTATCTTTTAAGTACTTTTGAAAATCCATTGTATGCTCATAATAATAATGTAATATTTAATATCATTGAAAGTATGTGGGCTTTTGATTGTGATATGAAAGTGGCAAAATGTGAATATGAATGTACCCTCCCCCCCAAACTGATGGTATTGGCAATTTATGAAATGAGGAAAAGAAGTGCTTTTTTCCAAAAAATATCATTCTAGCTTTTCAAGGAATTCTATGATAAAAAGTTAGAAAATGACATACCTTAACTTACCCTTTCAAAATGGATGCGCTACATATGTGGTGGCTACAAAATTCTAATCATAATCTTCTTCATGTGGCTGTAAAAGTTATGGATAAAAGAGTCAAGATGACTTTTTATTGCTTCTACCAAGACTATTGAATTTGCTACTAAATGATGTTGATTTGTTGTAGCTACATATCTTCTTCATTTGCCTCAAAATGCTGAAAATGATAGTCTTCATGTCTTCAAAACTCGTTGGCATAATTCATGCTATGTGAATAGATATTATGATATCGAACATAGCAGAAAATTTTTGACTTAGTGGCCATTAATGGCTACCATTAGTCAACACGAGAACTCTCACCATTGATGACAATGAGAGTCAAGATGCCCAAACACATCTTGCTAGGTACGAATAATTTTTCTGTTGTTGAGTACCTAGAAGATCTGATGAGCAAAGAACATTAATGTATTCCCATTGTTCGTCAACAAGAAGACTTGTCATTAAGGCATGCAAGCCTCAAGGTGTTTTTGCAAGGATTTTAGACTCAAAGTACTATGGACTCAATAATTTTCATTGAAGCAAGGTTTATTTGCGAAATGAAAAGGATAGAAGAAGGAAAATGGAAAAGGAAGATGAAAATGGAAAATGACAATGGGAAATAAGCATGTAAGTGAGATTCTTGCTTTTATATGTGGGTTAGGAGTACACAAAGAGTAATGGAAAGTGTATGTGAATAAAAATGAAGAACTGACTCTTGCTAGTAAAATAATTGTATCTTGCTTTGAATTGCTTGGTTGGATTTATAATTCAAAAGGGAGGAAAGGTAATGGTCTTGATGGATATGGACATGGACTTGTTCTTATGTTTCTCATGAAATTGGTCCTTTGAAGACCAATTGTGCTGACAAATTAGTTTCCTTCAATGATCATTCGATCATCCCAAACCTGCAAAAAAAAAAAAACTGACATAAAGAACATAAGTGTGTTAAAAAATAAATGGACAATTCCTCTCTGATTATTATGCAAAAATTTGAATGTCAAATGAAACAGATTAAGGAAAATCAAAAGTGTTATATTCAGTCCAATTCATGATATTGATAACAATTCATTTTTAAGAAATAACCATGAAAAATAAATCGACTCCCTTTTGTCAGATGACTTCATGTACTGTGCTCAACAAAAATGATTAACATCACAAAAATTCGCTGTGTTCTGCAAGTTAAAGCTTCATAGAAAAATACACATCAACAAAAAAAATTAATGCCAAATATTGAGAAATCAGCTAAATAATCTTCCATTTGTTCTACAAATCACTGTCAAATTGAATCATCATCTATGTTGCAAAAGTAAAAAATATTTGAAGCAGCAAAATAAAAAAGTACTTGCACAAAAAATTATTTCAGTCAAATTTTGCAAGTATTTTTCACCTTATAAATTTCTTTAATAAATCGATTTTATATGAAAATGTTTCTTATATATATATATATATATATATATATATATATATATATAATTTCTTTTTAATGAGGAGACACATATGTGTCTAAAATCAAATTTATTAAATCAAACTGAACTCCTAGACCACATGCCATGTGGAGTAGAGTTTTTTATTCAACTAGATTCTTCTAAAATAAATTTTATTAAATCAAATTGGACTCTTATACCACATGCCATGTGGAGCAGAGTTTGTTATTCACTTGGATTCTTTTGGTTTCAACTTTCCATGTTTAAACAATTCAAAAAAAATCATTTTTTTCCTCACGCAATCTACAAAATAGCCCTTCGAAGAACCCTGAATCCATCAAATTCCTGCAATTTTCGTGATTTACCTTGTTCCCAAAAAAAACCCATGTTTTATTTTTTCCTAATTCACCTTGGTTTGCTCAGAAAATGCATTTTAGTTATTCGTTTCTCGCAATTTCATTTTTTGGCAATTATTTCTGCAACAAAATATAATTTTTGTGGTTTGATTTTTTTATTTAAAGGTTTTGATGTGTAATTGCTTGTCTCTCACAGATTAGTTCCAATCAATCTCCCTCATTCTAATTACCTGGAATGGAATCTGCAATCTTCTCTTCATCAACAATCTGCAATCTTCTCTTCATCTGCAGTTTCTTCATGTGATACACTTTCATTGTCTGCCTCTGTCATTGAAACTGCAATCTTATCTTCATCAACAATTTGAAATCTTCTCTTCATCTTCAGTTTCTTCATTCGATACACCTTCATTGATTGTCTATGCAACTTTTAAAATCAATTTCTAATAAGTGTTGCTTGAGGAAGATCAAATATGGAAAAGAGAAGCTTCATTTTTTTTATTGTAATGCATGGGTATTTGTGTCAATTGAAGGCCTGCACATGTGTCAGGACAAGACAATGGTTGGCCTCACGCATATGTGTGGGCCTCCTTTCGATGGGCTAAATTTTATTTTATTTTTTAATTATGTTTTGTTTTGTTTTTTTCTTTTTGTTTTTTCTGTTATTTTTATAAGACAATTGTGCACATGCAATTCAATAATTCAGAAAACAATTTAGAGGATGCAAAAAATTAAAATTTGCAGAACCTATAAAAAAAAGGATTATGACTCAAACACTGATTTTCAATACGGTTTAACGAATTTTTGAATTTTAATTTTTAAAATTGACTAATTCTTACAGTGTCACTGAAATTTATTGAAAATGAAATAATCAACATTTATTATTACTTTTTTGAAAAAAAAAAAAAAAAAAATATATATATATATATATATATATATATATATATATATATATATATATATATACTAAAATTCTAACTAAGTTTGGTTTTATTTTTATTTTTCCTATCTGTCTAAAAAAAACTATATTTTTTTATTTTTATTTTTAAGTATATTCATGCTTCCAATGAAGCCATTTACAGATTATAATTTTTAAAATCCTCATATCCCAACTTGAAAAATGTACCCCATTTTTTGTAAGGATATGTCAAATTGACTTGATCTTTAAAAGTGCCCCAAGGATCTCTTGAAGAATTCATCAACGTTGTGGTGCAATCGGTTTTTGATACCATTCCTCAATGTAGTCTTTGGGCTGCATTCTAGATCCTCTATCCATAAATGGTTAGTAAAAAAAGAAACGAAACAAATAAAATACACTCTAGATTGAAAGCTAGTTCCTGTGCACACTTCCCAACAACGACGCAAAAATGTTGGGGCAAACTGATTACCTGTCATTTAATTTATTCATCCGGTGATTTCATAAGATTTTGAAGCATGCATACATTGTATGTGTTAGAAATTATCTTTCAGTTTAGATCAATATAACTACATAATAACAAAAACCAATTCATCTAATCTATGAAATCAAATAATCAAAATGAAATTCAACTAACCTATGAAATCAAGTAACGAAAAGAAAGAAAACAAATTCAAAAGAAAATATAGCACGCAATCACACTCGTAGGAATTGAAATTTAAATATAAGAAATCATTTCAAAACATGTAAAGGAAAACAACTAATGTATATTTACTTACTCTAGCATTCAATATGAAGTTTCACCTTCTTGAGATTATGTTAAGTGACCAACTCTACCTAACGATCTAGAAAAGCAAGTAAACTATGCACAGGGAAAAACTCAATAATTGCATGAATTAAATATTCAATCATTCAGTCTAGAAATATGATAAAATTAACTTCTTGGAATTACCTTTAGGAGCATTAGTGATGCAATTAAATGAGGATCTAAATAAAATGTAAAAATCATGTAAAGTTAAGTAATGTATGTTTTCATTTACTCCAACATTCAAAATGAAGTATTAACCTCTTGAGATGTTGTGTAAGAAATCAATTATACCTTAGTTTCGAAGTTCCTAGAAAGCAAGTAAAATGTGCAGAGGAAAGACTCAATAACTGTATGAATTAGACATTCAATCATTTATTTTAGAATCATCATCTTGAAATGACCTTTAAGAACATCCATCGAAAGAATTAGTTGATATTTATAATCTAGAAAAGAAAATGACAAAATAGTAAAATAAACTATATAACTGTGAACTCTTATTACTTCAAACTTAGTTCAGTTTGAAAATAGAAAGATCTATCCTCGTGAAATGTTTCAGAAGAACAATGATTACACGGTTATTCTAAAACTAATACTAAGAAAGCAAATAAAATTTAATCTACAAAAGCAAGTAAATCTCACACATTTTAGGGAGTTGATCTAAAAGTATGAGAGATGGTAAATCAAGATTCTCCATATGCATGCAAAACCAAATCAAAATGAAGGAACATTCATGAGTAAGGTGCCACAATCTAATTATGTATTCAAAGCTTGAGCATAACTCCAATTTTACACATGATTTGATAGGAGAAATCTTCCCCTATTTGTACAAAATATGAGAAGCTATCTCATTAATGAGAGTCCATCAATCTCTCCCTATATCTCTAGAGTTACAATCCAAATAGGAAGTGATAAGGAACATGTGTTCTTAGAGTTACAATACAAATAGGAAATGAGAGACATATCTTTATGATCCCATGATCTTCTCCTTCCAAATTCGAATTTGACCTTGGGAGCCCACATAAGGGTATTTTGGAAGCTTCTTTTTGACCTGCACATGACAACAAACTCATTCTACTTGTTATGTATAAGTATCTGCATATTATTTTCTAATTTTTAACCACAAATTCACTTAAAAATACTAGGAATTAATAATGTTTGGAAAAACATAAATGTAACGAAATAGTGGTAATGGTAAGGTAAATGTAATGAAATGGAGGTGGAGTGAAGGTGATAATATGGAAATGTAAGTGAAAATGTAATGAAAGTAAATGACAATTTCAATGCCCAACAACACTCCAATTACAAAATCTCAATAAGACTCTGAGTTTAGGAATTCATTCCTACATAATTTTACATGGAAATTGGTATAACAATAGTTAAATTTCCTCGCTTAACTATTAATAACAAAATCCCATTTCATACTTATAATTTAGATGTTTTCTAAACTTAATTCCCCCTCATTCATATACACCTTGCTCTAACTTTTAATTATTACACTCCATAACTACGTTTTGGTATACATATTTCATCACGAAATAATTGACTTCGGTCTAGGTTCTTTCTAAAGAAATTTAATTCTCACATATGTTTTAAACCCTATATATGAATCTTATTAAGAATCTTCATAGTATAAATATGTGTGTCCACATATTATATTATATTCGTCTCTCCAAGGCACAATATCTTCCCATCGACATTATAAAATTGGAGTTGAAACCTATGTAAGATATTTATACCACCCATTTATTTAATTCTTCAAACATGGAAATGGACGTGAATTATCTTTGTGATAAAAAAAATATATATCAGATGAGGTTTAGCACTATATTGAATTCACTAGATTTTAATTCGTACTACGCATTAACGACGAAGTTAGAATTAATTACATTATTGGAACTTCAAGGCATGATAGTTTCTATAGTTTAATTTGAATGGTTTCACCATATAAGTGTGTACAGGATATATGTAAAAGATATACATCAGGATCTCTTAACATTTAGTTCACAGTACCATGTCAGATGGCTCATCTGGTTATTGACGAAACCCCTTCAATCTGCGGGAAATTCATTCCACTCCAGATCTTGGACACGTGGATTGTTTTGATTTGTTCTCATTTAGGGTTTGTGCCTCCATAAAAGATTTCATTTTTTTTTCCTAAGGATTGATTTTCACTCCACACAGTGGGAAAATCACTTTCTTTCTATCTCGGCTCTGAGATTAACTCACAGTTTGTCAATTTCACCAGTAACTTATAATTCGTTTATCCGTGAGAGGGGAAAGTTACTAGGATCAGTTTGAAGCTACGCTTTTGGTTTCTATGTAGAGTTTTCACTCATAGCTCACTTCAGGTATGCCATGTCATTTTGTTTTCAAATTTATTGGAAATGGGCTATGGTTAAGTTCTTAATTTCATATTTAGAGTTATTGAGTTTTTTCCCTTTTTTCTAATATGCTCTCTTCCCTCTCAATAGGACTGCTACGTGATTTCATCTCTCCACCACAACTATGATTTGCATTAGGCATGGTTTGCCAAAATACTTTCATTTCAAGTATTTGTTTGAACCATTATACAACATACGCTATCTATACTTTAAAAATTTCCCTTGAAATGTTTTACCAAGGCTCAATGGAGAATTACCAGTCCAGTGCAATTGTGTAATTTTTGGTGGATGAATATTCCATTACCAATTTAGATTTCTGGCTATGTTTTATTAGAGATTAATTCACATAGGAGTTATCATGTGGAATTATGTCTTTGAATTCCACTATCAACACCTATTCAAATATGCACATTTATTTCTGAGCTTATGGTTCTCTTTCCGGTTACATCAAGGGTTGTTTTAAATCTGCTTTTAGCTTTAGTGTAAATTTATATTAATGGTAAATGTTTGTGACTACGATTTTGGTTCATGCAGGTGACCTAATGTACGACTACCTCTCGTTCCATCGTTTCCACTTCATATGTGTTATCAAAACCTATAGGTAGTCACAAACCACCAAAGCCTCCTTTTATGGTTCATTTTTACTGTGAATAATTTGTTTAAAAGGATAATTACCTGTTTAAAATTCTTCAATCCATTTTATCGAAACCTTCATCATCTACTGAATGTGTTAAGACCACATGTGTAGGTTGAACTTATTTTATTCATCCCGAAGGTAATCATTTACATATTTTTTATTTTAAAATCTATTATAATTAATGTTGCTTTTGTAACCCTGAACTAGAACTAAGTTATGGTTCTATCTTTTGTAGGTACAAATCACATATTTCTAGATTGGTATACGTCTACTAATATTTTCTATTTGATCATAAATTGTGGATTGTTTTTTATCCAGGTTGGTCCACTACCCCACAGGTTTTCTGACATGAAATCTCTCCACAAATTCTAGAGAGTCTATCCAGTTTATTTTAAAGGGACAGAGTTCCTAAATTGTAAAAAAACATTATACACGGAGTTAATTTAAACTATGTAACTCTATGGACTTATACCATTATAATTTTATGAACCATGTAATGTATCAAACATAATCTTTATTCTTTTAATGAAAGCTTGTTGGAATTCTTGTGTAGTACTTTCGTTACAATACTATTTTCTGAATTTATCATGAAAATAGATTTCCCTTTATGTCTAGAACATATTCAGTTCATAATTTATTTTTTCTATTTATAATACAGCATAGGAAATTTCTTGACTATAATATCACTAGTACATTTGGCGAGAATTCCGACACATTAGTTCTGACACTTTTGACCAAATGTCGTAAATTTCCCCAAATTTTATCAATTTTTCAAATCTCGCCCACAACTGTCGCTATACTGACATTTGGAGAAAAGTGTCGGTATTGCGACACTTAGAGGTAAGTGTCGGTATTGCGAAATTTGGATAAAAACATCGGAATTGCGATGGATTGGAGGAAAGTGTCGGTCTTGTGACACTTAGAGCTAAGTGTTGCTATTGTGACGTTTGGAGCAAGGCATCGGAATTGTGACGTATTGGAGGAAAGTGTTGGTCTTACGACACTTAGAGCTAAGTGTCGCTATTGCGACTTTCGAAGAAAAGCATCGGTATTGCGACGGTTTGGGCATCCCAATGGGCCAACAATTTTAACATGGCCATAAATACATAAATTTATTCACCTAAAGGGAATATGATAATAATATAAAACTTGGTTAGTTCCATCTATACACAACTTAGCTACAATTTTGGTGGTCTAATACTTTGTTCTTTCATTCATTTTAATGAACTTCTCTAGAGTGTCCCCAATAAGTGTTGTGAAACCAGCTCCAAAAATAGAAGGAAAGAGATATCAATGCCTTAGAAATAAGCCACTTCGAGGGGGCAACCTCCAATACATTACATTAATGAATAATTCTTTAATGATACAAATTACAAAACCTCCTTTCTGTATATAGGAGTCCATGGGGCCATAATGTAATCCTAGCCGACCTAAGAATAATAATTTAAGGTCACAATAATAACAATATGGGGGTTACAGGGGTAGAATAATAACAATAAGGGGGTTACACTAATAATAATAAGGGACTACCCCGGATGTGGGTGGTCTCGGAGATTAATGGTGTGCAGGGAGGCAGGTGGGTTGGCGCGTGGCTCACCTCCACCGCCACCCATCCTGGCATGCACTTGGACTTAAATGCCACCGTCCGGCTCTTCAATGCGGATTCATGGGAGCTCTCTCCCCGATACCAGTTCGTTTTCACATCTGTGATGGCGGGTTCTGTAGATTTCTTGTATGTTCATCCCTTCAGCGCTTGTTGTTTCCCTGCTGCGGCTGAGCGCAGCTCACGCACTAGCACAGGGTCTCGTTGCGTTCTCAATTGCTGTATTGAAATTCTTCCAGGCTTCCACTTCTCGAACAGTGCCTCCTACAACCTTCAACGCACTTCCTTCTCTGATTCCAGTCGACAGCAAGTTCATTTCGCTCAAACCATGCCTCGCTTACGTCCGAGAATACGCTGCAGGCGTGGGGGTGTCATTGGGCGAGCCACAAGCAGATCCTCTCCCTCCAATTCCGAATCCTCGTCGTATTCTTCTGAATTTGGCCCTGTTCGTATACCTGCTCCACGAAGAGGTCGTGGAAGAGGTTAGAATCGGTTTAATCCTGCTGGGCACTTTCGCCTGTCCTCCAGAGCGCATTCTCACCACGCCCGCTTTCATTTCCCCTGCAGCGTCAACAACACTTCACTCCTGGCTACGGTAACCATTGACCTTCGGGCTGCCCCCTCTGAAAAGGCTCCTTCGGACTAGGCGCGCGCTGCCCCGGTGGCTTCTCTGGAGCCCATAGAGGAGGCAGAGCACCGCATTCTTCCGGCGGACATTCAGCAGCATGTTTCTTCTTCGGACAAAGCAGCCAACTTGGGCTTTCAGGAAAATTCTTTGGTTCCACTTGATGGGGGTCCTGCGCGCCAAGATGTTCCTGTTCCTGATGATGAGGATCCTTACCAATTCGGATGCCTCATTGTCAAGGAAGATCCTCCCGCGGCTCAGTAACGTGGTTTCAGGTCTGTGCATCCGAATTTTGGTTTTTCATTGACACGAAGGTGTTTATCTATAGTCCTATGTTTCTGCTTAATTCTGCTACTACTCTTATGGTTTCTCTTTGTTTCAAGGTCGGTCTCCCCTGCGTGGGAACTATATTCTGCTATACGTCAAGGTCCAGGGTTATGTCACAGGTTATAAACCTGTCATTTTTGTTTTTTGATATGGCATGGAATTGTAAAAATCTGGCTACTATGGCCTACTCCACAGGAGTCATACTGTTCAAGTCTGCTCAATACTCTGTCATAGATGTCAATCATTTAGTAGGAACAGACAGTCTCACTGCTCCACAAAGTTTTCAGAGTCTACATCCTAAATGCTGTGATGATCAATTTCCAGTTTGTAAAGCAAGAATGCCGCATCAATGGGCTGGAACTCATGAGGCTTCGGTCTCTTTGTAACACTATTTTTGTATCAATATAGGAGTAGCCATATTCAAAAAAAAATAATAATAATAAGGGACTATACTAGTAATATAGGGACCTAACATGCCCCTCCCCTTCAAAAGGTGTTTTCCTCAATGCTTGAGTAGCTCTGGGTGCTTCTGTATAAAATTCTCATCCTCCCATGTAGAATCTTTAGTGGGTAAGTTCTTCCACTTGATGAGATACTCTAAAATTCATCGATTTCGTAGTTGTCGAGTTCTTGTTTCTGTGACCACTTCAGGTTCTAATATGATTTTTCCTTTCTCATCAAGTTTGGCAAATATTGTTTGAACTGGAAGATTTTCACCTATAACCTTCTTTAAGCATGAAACATGGAAAATTGGATGCACTTGTGAAGAAGCAGGAAGCTCCAATTTGTATGCCATAGTACCAATCTTTTGCAACACCTTGTAAGGACCATAGTACTTTGGCGATAATTTATTATCCTTCTTAGCTTGCCTGAGCGACATTTGTTTATATGGTTGTATCCGTAAAAATACCCAGTCTCCTACATCAAAACTTCTCTCTCTGCGATGTTGATATGCCTGTTGTTTCATTCAATTTTGTGCCAAATTCAGGTTATCCTTTAAGATTTGGAGAACTTCTTGTTGATGCTCAATGTGATCTTCCACTGCATGAACCTTCGAATTTTCTCTTAAAGATGACGTGATGGACGGTGGATTAAATCCATAAAGTTCCATAAAATGGATCATTTTTTCTACAGTATGGAAGGAAGTGTTATACCACCTTTCAGTGAGAGGTAACCACTTGACCCATTGTGTTTGTTTATCAGATACAAAACAACGAAGATATCCTTCCAAACATTTATTTACTATCTCAGTTTGACCATCGGATTGAGGATGATAAGATGAGCTATGAGCTAATTGAGTACCCAAACAAGAAAATAACTTTGTCCAAAAATTTCCAGTAAGAATGGGATCTCTGTCACTCACAATAACCTTTGGGTTTCCATGTAGCTTTTGAATTGTTTCCATAAATGTATTAGCAACTGTACTATCTTTAAATGGATGAGATAATGCACAAAAGTTTGCATATTTGGTAAGTCTATCAACTACCACCATGATGACACTCTTTCCTTTAGATTTAGGTAAATCTATGATAAAATCCATTGAAATCTTCTCCCAACGTTGGCTTGAAATGGATAAAGGTTGTAGAAGACCCGGGGTCTTACTTGTCTCAACTTTATTCTGATGGCAAACCAAACATCCCGCCACAAAATTTTGAATATCAGATTTAAGGCCATCCCAAAAAAATTCTTTCTTCACCCTGTGGTAAGTTTTTAAAAATCCTGAGTGTCCTCCTAAAGGAGAAGTGTGAAATTCCAAAAGAACCTTTTTTTTTAGTTGGGAATTCTTACAAAGATATAAGTGATCTTTGTGACCCATTTTTGCTGCTCTTCTGAAGATAGTCTTTGTTCTAAAAAGTGTCTAAGACTATCATGATCAGGTTTTTACCTTGAAATGTCTTCCCATTAGGTAAGGTCGACATTTATTTAGTGCATGCAGTATTGCTAACGTTTCCTTCTCATAAATAGCTTTCTGTAAATACTTTCCTTTGATTGCACGACTTTCAAAAGCAATGGGTCTTCCTTCTTGAATTAAAACATCACCAATTCCATTTCCTGAGGCATCACATTCCACAATAAAGTTTTTTGTGAAGTTTGGCGTAGCTAAGACCAGTGCTAGGCACATTTCCTCTTTAAGATGTTCAAAGGCCTTAGTTGCTTCAGGAGTCCATGAAAATTCATTTTTATTCAATAATTTTGTTATAGGTGTTGCTATTCTCCCATAATTTTTAACAAACTTGTGATAATACCCTGTTAACCCAAGAAATCCTCACAACTTCTTTATGGTTGTGGGGAATTTCCATTCCTTAATGGCTTTAATTTTGTTAGGGTCTACCTTAACACTCTTGTGAGATACAATATGGCCCAGATATTCCACCTCTTGTACTCCAAAGAAACATTTGGATGTTTTGCATACAATTGTTTCTCCTACAATAGTTTGAGCACCATGTCAACATGTTGAACATGATCCTTCCAAGACCTATTGTAGATTAGTATATCATCAAAAAATACTAGCACAAATTTTCTAAGGAAGAGTTTGAAAATGGAATTCATCAATCCTTGAAATGTATAAGGTGCATTGGTGAGGCCAAAAGGCATGACCAAAAATTAATAATGACCCTCATGAGTTTGAAATGTTTTTTTCATAATATCTTCAGTATTCATTCTAATTTGATGATATCCTGAACGAAGTTCCAACTTGGTAAAATAAATTGCTCCATGTAATTCATCCAATAATTCATAAATCACAGGAATGGGAAATTTATCTTTAATGGTGAGCTTATTGAGCTCCCTATAATCTGGACACATGCGCCATGATCCATTCTTCTTGTGTATCAATACTATAGGAGCATAGAAATAATTTTGACTAGGTTGAATTATACCAGCCTCTAACATTTCTACAATCATACGTTCAATTTCACTCTTTTGGATATAAGGATATCTATAAGGCTTGATGTTTGGAGGAACACTTCCGGGACTCAAATGAATAGCATGATCATGATCACGAAAAGTTGGGAGTCCTCTGGGAGTTTCAAAAACCTTGGAATGATTTTCCAAGACTTTTTGGAGATTTGCAAAAATAGATTATTTTGATGTTGGGACTTCTAGTGAGCATAATTGTGCAATTACGCCTCGCTGTTCTTTCTTTAGAAGATTTTTCATGACATTAGAGATTATTATCTTTCTCGGCTTCCCTACAATACCTCGTAATTCAACTTCCTTACCTTCTGAAAAAAAATTCAAGAAAAGTTCTTGAAAATTAAAAGCTACCATCCCCAAAGATTGTAATAATTGTACTCCTAGTACCACATCAACACCTCCCATAGGAATTGAAAACATTGGACTATTCAATACATATTCCCCCATGGTTAGCTTGATATTATGGCATTTTCCAAAGAAATTTATAGTTCCTCTATTTGCATCCATCACTTGACATTCTGGTGGTGGTTATGGGAAACAATTCAATTCCTTGGCTACCTTACAATGAATAAAATTATGGGTACTACTTGAATCAATCAACACTATTACCTTTTTCTTCCTGATATGTTCTTCTATCTTAAGATTTTGAGGAGTGGTAATTCCTGTGAATGCATTACATGATATGGTAAAACTAATTTCTTCCTCTTCTAGCGTTGGTTCCTGGTGTATACCCTCTTCTTTTGAAAATTCTTTTTCATTTTCTTCTTCCTCTTCACAATCTATGTAAAATAATTTATTCTCAGCACACTTATGACCTTTAGTGTATTTTCTATCTTAACTGTAATAGAGCCCTTTTGATATTTTTTCTTCCAATTGTTGTGGTTTCAACCTTGTAGGTTGTGGAAATCTATGAGTAGCAACACTTCCCTCTTTATAGAAGTGAGTGTTAGGCTTCCTTGTCGCCATAATTTTACATTCAAATTTTCTTGCCAACTTGAATGCCTTCTCCAATGAATCAAGTTCCAAAACATGAACTTCATGTTGGATGTTATCCTTTAAAGTACCTATGAAGAGATCAATCCTGTCTTCCTTTGAAATACCAGTTACCCTTATATTCAATTTTTGGAAGTCCTCAATGTGCTCCCCCACTGAACACTTTTGTCTGAGATTTATCAATTGGCTAAAGAAGGTGTTGCTCTTTGTATCCTCATAATGTGCTATCATTTCCTCCATAAAAATTGACCAAGTGACAATTTTTTTACGGGAGCAAAGCCATCGATACCATACAAATGTATTTTGTTCTAAATGTAAAGTTGTGATCCGTACCTTTTGTGTTTTTTGCACATTATTGAGATCAAAATATTGCTCCATCTGTAGTATCCATGTTACAGGATCCTTTCCATCAAATTTCCTGATATCCATTTTTGGAATATCGTGGTTCTTCCTTCCAACATTATAGTTTATGAAATCATGATTAACATTTATTTTTCTCTCATCATGAGTTTCCTCCACTATCTTTTCACCATTAGGAAACATTTCTTGTATCAACTTTGTCAAACCTTCTATGTATGCTTTTAGATAATTCTTCATGTTTTCCATTTTTTTGATCGATCTTAGCTTCCATGTCATCCATATTAGATTCCATGCTAGCCTCCATGCCATCCATGCCATTCTTCAAACCATCCATCTTAGATTCCATGCCTTTCTTCATACCATCCATCTTAGTTTCCACACCTTTCTTCAAAACTTCCACGTCATATTTTTTTTCTCTTAGCGAGAGCGAAATTTTTTGCACTTGCTCTTGTAATTTTGATATGTCATGTTGCCATTCTTCGTCTTCATGAGTCATAGTAGAGCATTCTAAAGGCTTAATGGGTGTTAAATTATTTTTAGGGCCATTTTAGAATCCAATACTGATATCTATTCTACAATATGCCCTTGGAATCAATTCAACTTGATTCTTAAAACAAGGCTTATGTAATTCGGAAAAAAAATACACACCTTTTACTTGCTTTCGAGGAGCTCAATATTGAAATTGAATTATCTCTATAATTGTGGATCCTAAATATCTGAAATTTGGCCCTATAGTAGCCCTCTGAAGCTTCTTTCCAATTCCATAGGTCTAATATAATTTGGATTCTTCAAGGAAAATTTATGTCCAATCTCCCATAATGACCCAATTATGAACTAGTTCAGTAAAGCAAACTTTTACGACTTGCCACTTGCCACGTGTCACTGTTTCCTTCTTTGGCTCTGAAATTGATAGAAAGAAAACTATAGTCCGTGTACTTGCAGTTATTTTTTACATAATTCCAATCCGGTGCTAAGAGAGAGAGTTATGAATATTTTCCCATGATGACCTCTTTGAGATGAAATTCAGAAGCCTAAAAAATCCCTAACTTCCACAGATCATATCTCTGCCAATATTGCGAACCAAGATCTGAAATTTTGCGAAGATGTTCCTTAGGATTTCGGCTTCGCACTCTAAACATTTCCACCTCTGAACCTTCATAGAAACAAATTTATGGTGAAAATTCCACAATGACCTATTTAAGTTAAATTCACGAGCCTGCAAAATGACCTACCTTCCATAGATCATATCTCCTAAAATATTGTGAACCAAGCTCTGCAATTTTGTGACGATGTTCCTCAAGATTTTGGCATCGCACTCTAAAAGCATCAATTTCTGAACCTCTGTAGAAAAAAAATTATAGCGAAAATTCCACGATGACCTATTTGGAGCAGCGAAACCCTAGAATCCCAAAGCTTTGATACCAAATGTTGTGAAACCGGCTCCAAAAATAGAAATAAAGAGATATCAACGCCTTAGAAATAAGCCACTTCGAGGGGGAAACCTCCAATACATTACATTAATGAAAAATTCTTGAATGATACAAATTACAAAACGTCCTTTCTAAATATACGAGTCCATGGGTCCACAATATAATCCTAGTGGGCCACAATGTAATCCTAGCCGACCTAAAAATAATAATTTAAGGGCACAATAATAACAATATGGGGGTTACAGGGGTACAATAATAACAATAATGGGGTTACATTAACAATAATAAGGGACTATACTAGTAATATAGGGACCTAACAATAAGTATGGAAGTTCTCCCCTTACAAATTCAACAAGAAGTGAAAGGAGCTTTACCCGAATAGCTTATACAATCTCTTTTTCCTTTAGAGGGTCATCATAGGGTCACCATTATTTTAATTACATGTAAGTATTTCTCGACAACCATTTCTATTTCTGGATGACTTCCACATCCTTACCAAACATGAAAGTAAACAATGTATATCCCTTTGCTAATAAGTGGAATAATGAAGTATAACCCAATACCGATGTCCAATGCCTATTTATTCATTGACTCATAAAATTCTTAGATATATGTCTCATATATAAATTTTCACAGGTAGCATTAATTTAGTATTTGATCCATGTGTACATATTCCATGAAAATTATCATTAAAATATCTTATTTCATCTTCATATCTTTAACTTTAATCCTTCTAATCCTATTTCTAGTAGCAAGATTTTCCCTTTTGTTATTTTCCCAAGAACCCTACCCCGCCTCATAAAAACCACATAGTGATGTTTCCCAAAATTTAGATCTCCTTCACCTAATATAAACCTCTAGCCATTTAAGTTCTTAAAGTTAAAAGGTTTGATTAAACACACAAAAGAGTATAAGGAAGCTTATGGGGTGATATTAATAAGGGAACTAAAAGCTTTTATTCAAAACCTTAATGCCATGTTTAAGGGAACTAAATGAATTATATGCCATGTTTAAATCAAACCTAAGTTCCGAATTTTTCATACGTTGGCATTTGAAAGGTTTTAATACCTATTTATATGGTGGAGCATTACCGCCATAAACTATGGTTTTAATATCAACAGAGGCATTTCAAATGAATTACATGGTGGCATATTCATTAACCTATGGTTCAAAGGTTTCAGATTAGTCACAGGCCTTTCAAAATTTTACATCAATCACTACAACTACTTTCCACCTCCATAATCGACTCAAGCCCTACTGGTTATACGCCTCCTTCTACAAAGAACCACCTGCGAAACATGCAAGAAACTCCAAAAATCTTCCTAAAATACTGCATGCCCTTCCTCCATCAGCAGGAAAAATTGTAATGTGAACTTATTTTCTATTTGTTACAGGTGTGAAATTATTTTCCATGTTTTTTTGTATAAATTGAAAGTGATTGCACACGGGCTTAAATGCATATCAATGCACAACCAATCCCTTATTACAGAACATACCAATGGAGAATAAAATTTGAGAAGAGCCATGAACTCTGAATAGATACTTGGAGGCATCTATTGAAGCTCATTCCAAGCTTTAATATCATGGCCCACAGATTTCAATTCCCAAATATGTATTTTTTCAATATCTTTATTAAGGTTGTTAACCACTCTCCCAACCATGATTAGGTGACCATTTCTCTCTGCAAGGACAAGAGTAGAAACAGAGCATGGCATGGGTACATCAAGTTCAGACCAAATTCCACTCTCGGCATCAGATCGAACAACTCCATATGGAAATTGGGCCAACGGTGCTAGTGTTACCTTTGCATGACAGTGGCTCATTATTTTTCCTTTACCATATAGCCTCATGATTATCTGTGCATCAAAATCATAAATCTCAAATGAATGATGACTTTCCCACATTGCATGAATTCATTACTGATTAGGTATGGCCAGTCTCATTTATGGAGTATATCATGCTGTCTCTTTTCATAATCTTGGATTTTTCAAGGCTTAAAGCCTCTTTATTCGATCCTTCAAGAAATTATGTTCAACCTCCATTACGGTCTTCCATTCTTGGTAAGGGAAACAAATAATTGATAGTAATATTGTTAATAATTCTTGAATCAGTGCACATTAGTCATTAATCACTCTTCTTTGGTGTCAAAATTGTTGGGACAACACAAGGACTTAAATTTTCTTGAATCAATCCCCTGTTCAGTAATTGTTGCACCTGCCTATATATTTCTTTGCTTTCTGAATATGTAGGATTCATTTTGTAAAGAGCCTCATTAGGTAGACTTAATCTTTGAACCAAATCAAAATAATCTGAAATACTTCTCATGGGAGGTATTCCTTTGGCATATCATCAGCAACAATCTTTGCAAACTCATTCAAAAATTGTTGAGTTTCCATCGGCACATAACTATTTTCCTTATCTTCTTGTAACTTATTTGGCATTATGGCCAAACAGAATTTTTCCTCTCTTTCTTCCTTAAGAAATTCTTTGGTTGAGCACAACATTACATGACCACTTTTGTTGCCATTAGACCCTACATCACTATTTTCCACTACTGTTGTCTCCCATTTTGCCATTTTCTCTACTATAATGCTATCCATATTTGCTGAATTCATATGTATTTTCCATACCATCATTCATCACCTTCCTATCAAACTACCAATGTCTTCGAAATAATACATGAGATGCCCCCATCTCTGCCACATACATAATACTTTATCATTGAAGTTGTTGATATGAAAACTCAACAAACAGTACTCTGCCACAGTGACAAGCTGACATTTCTATAACTATGAAACCCAATATGGATTGGGATAGGGGATGAACTTTAATTTTAGCGTATTGATCAAATCGGTGAACACCAAATTTTCTTTACTCTCACCATCTATGATAAATTTGAAACATTTACCTAGAAGGCTAGAACCTGGCATTTAGTTCTAAAAAATTTCCCTCTGTTTATGTAATTTTGTAGCCTTCCTTTTAGGTTTGAGTAACACCATTTTGGAAAAAAAAATTCACCCTCTTCATGATGAAGTATTACAACATTTTCTCCCATAGTTGATGCCTCACCTGCCGATGTGACATGAGTCCTGGCCTCGTTCTTTCTTCCTAGATTATGATTCTATGGGAATTTGGATGCTTTCTGCCTGTCTACTCCATACCTATAACAAGTAAGGACATAATTATCCTTGCCTTTTATAAACTCTATGCCTCTGCCACATGGTTCTCTCCTTAGGAAATTTGACTTCTTAATGCTTCAGCTTATCTCCCTTCAGTAGAATGTCTCCTCACAACCTTTACTCTTTCTTTGCTTCTAAATTTTTTCCTCTGAAATTCTACTCCTACTTCCTAAACAAATTTTCCTCTACCTTGGAAGCTATCTAATATGCTTCATACATAATTTGGATAGAATGGGTACTCATCTCATCGTGAATCTAGACCTTCAATCCATTCACACACCTTGCTAAGATTTGATACTATGGCTCTTTTAGTCCTGATTTGGGAGTCATTTTGAATAATTATTTTGTATACTCCCAAGTAGATATATATTTTTGACTCAAATTTTGTACTTTCTCTGCATAAACTTTGTTCATAATCAACAAGAAAGAACTTGTCCTAGATTTTACTCACCATTTTCTTCGAATTCTTAATCTTGTCCTGGTGCTTGTCCACTCTGCCATTTTGCAAAACGTTGCAACATAGTGTAGGATACCCTTTCAAATTAGTTATTGTAAAATGAACTATATTGGGGTATTGGACATTCTCATGCTCAAACTATCTATTGAGTTCACCTATACAATGTATGAGCCTTTACTTTCAAACCCATTATAGCATGAAACTTACAACCTTATATTACCTATATCTTTCAAAAATGAGATCAAATAATGAACCTGGTTCTTCCACCAAAACATCCTCTCATTCTGAGTCTGGTGTAGCTACAACATCTCCAATTTGTTTGGTTTCTATTTCTTCAATTGTCCTTTTAAATTCCTCCAATTCTTGGTTCCTCACATCTCTTCGTGGTGGCATCCTTAGGAGTTTTCTAAGTCTACAATACTACCATTCACAATCCTTTCTTTTGACACTACCTCATTTCTCATCTCTCAATAGACAAGAGAACAAATGAGTCTCTTTTAGGTCTCCTTGCTACCACACTTGCGCATGAATTGATCTCATGGAACCCAACTAGCAAGAGAGAATTAGTTTTGATACTTCTGAAAATTCTCAACCAAAGCTAAACTTTTCTTTGATCCCACTCGATGCACCAAAAATTTTCTATAATTATGTGACTCACTACAAAATTGTGACACTATTAGAGTGCAAAAACTATGGAAGTAGCTTACTTAAGAAATCATAGTAAGCAAATGATATAGAACTAATTTGAAAGAATTAATAATGTAAAGAATAGGAAATAGAAGGAAATAGATAAAATGTTGGCAATATGATGCAGAGTGTTGTTCTTGATGGCAACCCACTTTGATGAAGATGATGACAACTTACTTGATGAAGTTGTGCTTGATAGAATATGTTCTTAATGAAGTAAATCTGATGTATCTACAGTGAGTACAGAAGGCAGTGAAGAAAGAAATTTAGATTGTGTTAAATCTATGGTGAAAGAGTATGTCTCAAGGCATACGCAGATCTGTCTAAGGGAAGTCGTGTATGCACGCGGAAAAGAACGTGCCAGCGCTTTAAAAGTGCAAAACCTGGGGTAACCACCATGGTATTGACCCATTGTATTAGGTAATGATCCGCCTAATTGACCCCGTCCAGGAATACCATCGGAAGTAATGTAGTATTGGGCTCATGGTATTGTTTTGGCTCATGGTATTGAAAAAGGATAAACCTATATAAAGAGATGAAATTCATTATGCAGATCATGAGCATGGGTGCAAGATGTCTGAGCTTGAATGAATACTTCTCTCTGAAGTAGATCTGAATGGAAAGGGTTACACTTGAATGATAAATCTGAATGTATGATGCACCAATGATGAAGAAGGGGATCTAAATCTGAAATGTGCTTGTATTTGCTAGATCTATTTATGGAATGATTAGATCCAAGAAGAGGTGAACATCTGTCTGAAGTGAAGGGTTAAATCTGTGTGAAGTATCTGTTCTGAAGAAATGCAATGACCTAAAATCTCTGAAGAACCATACGCTAGTTCACCGAAGAGGAAGCGCGTATATACGCGGCTTCGCTGAAAGAAAAGCGCATATGCGCAATTAAATGAGTTCTGTAAAATGTACAGAAGTATACGTTGGTTTGTGTGAATGGAAGCGCGTATATACGCGACATCAATGAAATGAAAGCGCGTATGCAAACTAGGGTTTGCTGAAGTCTGTGGTAAGAACAATTAAATTGGTTCTGTAATATGTACAAAAGTATACGCTGGTTTGTGTGAATGGAAGCGCGTATATAGGAGACATCAGTGAAGTGAAAGCCCGTATGCAAACTAGGGTTTGCTGAAGTCTGTGGTAAGAAATGACTGATCTATTCTGCTGTATTGCTGCTATCTGTATTCTACTGTTCTGAGTTGTTTGCATCAGTTTTATTGAGCTTAAATGTATGAAGAGGGTCCAGTCTGAAAATATGATGAAACATGGCCTACAAGTATTTTTCTATTGAAGTTGTTGGATCCAGTGTGAAAATTGATGAAACGTGGTCCGAAGAGGTGCTGAGGGTTGTAGCCTTCAGTCAGGGGGTTGTAGCTCCCTTCCAGGTGAGGCTGGTAAACGAGATCGGGGGGTCGTAGCTCCCTTCCAGGAGAGGCTGGTAAACGAGTCAGGGGGTTGGAGCTCCCTTCCAGGAGAGGCTGGTAAACGAGCGCAGGTGGGTGCCTGCGTGGTGGTAGAGTTTGCACCAGCACATATGTTGTAAGATGTTTTCTCTATAATAAAATATTGAAGGCTGAGCAACTGCAGCGGTGGTTTTCTCCCGACTTGGGTTTCCACCTAAAAATCCCGGTGTTCATGTGTGATGCTTTGTGTGATGGTTTATTCTGTTCTTACTGCACATGTTTACTGTTTATTGAATATCTGATGAATAAATGATGGAATGGTTTAAGTGAAGAATTAATGACATAATTAGTTCTCTGTGTATACGCGAGTTTAATAAAAGGTATCCGCGTATATACGCGAGTCTGATTCAGGAAAGTAGCGTATGGGTTTTGAAGTAAAGAAAAGTAAAAAGTTTTGAATATGCTGTAAATACTGATTCACCCCCCCATCTCGGTATTTTTCCCAACAATTGGTATCAGAGGAGGTTCTTCTGCAGAAGCTTGATCGCTTGAAGAAGATCCGTCGCAATGGGAAGTCAAGAAGGAGTGATGTCTATAAAGCCACCTCTATTCAATGGAAGCAATCTGATATTCTGGAAGGTACGAACAAAAGCATATCTGCAAAGTCTAGGTGCAGATGTATGGGAAATCGTGGAAGAAGGTTATCAATACCCGGCAAGTATTCCTACTGATGCAGCAGAAAGGAATAAGTATGAAACCAATGCCAAAGCAGTAAATGTCTTGTTAGGAAGCATGTCTGATTCAGAATTTGCTAAAGTGATGCAGCTACATTCAGCAAAAGAAATATGGGACAAAATCATTCTGAGCTATGAAGGAGATACAAAGGTAAAAAATGCAAAACTCCAAACTCTTAGAATTGAATATGAAAATTTGAAGATGCATAGTGATGAAAGTGTTGCCAGTTTCTGCCTTCATCTAGATGATGTTGTAAATCGAATGAGAAATTTGGGTGAAACCATAACTGATACTACTCTGGTGGAAAAAGTCTTAAGATCCTTGACTTCAAAATTTGACTCTAAAGTCTCAGCTATTGAAGAAAGGAAAGATCTGCAAACTCTTACTATTGTTCAATTACATGGTATTCTAACTGCTTTTGAAATGAGACAAGGAGGTCCTTCTCAAATCAGAGAAGCTGCTTTTAAGGTATCTGCAAGAGGAAAAGAAAAGGAAGTCGTCAATGAATCCAGCTACATATCCGACGAAGAAGAAGTGAATTTCATGAGAAAACTCCAACTAGGAACTAGAAGATTCAAAGGTAAGCTTCCTTTCAAATGTTTTGAGTGTGGAAAAGTTGGTCATTATGCGGCAAAATGTCCTTATAAAGGAAAATAAGTAGTAAGAAGGAATAAGAACCGATCTAGCTCTAAGAAAAGTTACTATACTAATGAAGACAGTGATGGGTCATCTGATAGTGAGGAAGAATGTGAAGAAGATCTTAGACTTCTCATGGCATTTGAACAAAAAGAAGAAAAATATACTTTTATAGATGCTCTAGAGGAAAATGATTTTCTTGAAGAAAACAATCAACTCAAACTACGCTTAGAAGATTATAAAATTCTCTTAGAATATTATAAAATTATCTTAGAAGAACAAAAGATAATCAGAGAGACCATTGAAAAGTAGCTTGAAGAAGCAAAGAAACATATTTAAAAATTGGAATGTGAAGTGGTAAGTCAAAGAAAAGAAGTTGAGAAAGCAAAGACCTTGAATCTTAGATTTGCTAAAGGATCTGAAACCTTAGATGAGATTATCAAGGTACAATGTTCTCCTCTTATAAAGACAGGTCTTGGATATACTGGAGAATCTTCTCAAGCTTCAGCACCAAACTATCTAAAAGCAGCTACAGGTGGTTTACTACATTCAGCAACTCAGCAAGGGAATAAAGGATCTCTACAGGGAAAGCAGGACCATCTCAATTCAAGGAACACTAACAGGGATAGCTTTCAAAGACGCTACACCCAATAGGTAAATTCAAATAGAAGATTCCATGCTCGCAGAAATTTCTACTTCAATGGGCAATGTTTCACATGTCACAATTTTGGTCATAAAGATGTTCAATGTGTTGCATATAAAACCATCATGACAAGAGAAGCAAGAAATAAAATGTTGGATACTGAACCAAAGAAGAATACCTATAACAACTTTTCTCCTCTTGAAAGTGAAGTTGAATGTACTTATTGCAATAACTTTGGCCATGAAGAATCTGAATGCAGGAACAAGATCCAGCCAGAAGAACATGTTCCCTCAAGCTCTAAAGTGTGGAAAAAGAAAGAACCGCCGGTTGAAAATTGTGGGATAGCATTATTTGCAGAAGGTGAAGAAAATCAATGGTACATCGATAGTGGGTGTTCAAGACACATGACAGGTGACAAAAGAAAACTTCTTTCATATAATGCTCTAGAAAAGGAAAAGAAAGTTACTCTTGGAAATGATACTCCTGCTATAATTAAAGGAAAAGGGTCAGTGTTTCTAAAAGAAAAGGTGAAGGCTAAAGATGTCATGTATGTGGATGGATTGAGGCATAACCTGTTAAGTGTAATTCAAATGTGTGATCAAGGAACAAAAGTTGTTTTTAGTTCAAAAGAATGTGTGGTTCGTGATCTTGATACAGGTAAAATTATTATAAAAGGGAAAAGAAGTCCAAGCAACCTGTATATACTAAAGGGCTACAAAGATCAATGTTACCTGAGAAAATCTTCAGAAAATTGGCTATGGCATAGAAGGCTGGGGCATCTGAGCTTCTCTCAAATCAACAAAGCAAGCAGACTTCAAGCTGTTCGTGATATTCCCAATATTAATCCACCAGAAAGTATTATATGCAAATCTTGTCAATTCGGTAAGCAGACTAGAGTACGGTTTAATGCCAAAGAAGGATCATCAAGTAAGCCTCTTGAACTCATTCATACTGACATATGTGGACCTGTGAGAAAGAAGAAACCACGTGGGGAAGAATACTATATCTTATTCATTGATGATTACTCTAGAATGTGTTAGATCGGGTTCATTAAACACAAAAATGAAGCATTTGAAAAATTTCTGAGCTTCAAAGCACTGGCTGAAAATGAATTGGATCTAAAAATCAAGTGTCTCAGATTTGATCGAGGAGGAGAATATACATCAAATGAATTCCTTGAATTTTGTGAACAACATGGCATAAAAAGACAATTCTCTGTAGCTGGCACTCCACAACAAAATGGCGTAGCAGAAAGAATGAATAGAACAATTCAACAAATGTCTAGAGCTATGATTGATGATTCTGGAATACCTCACACTTTCTGGGGAGAAGCAACACATACAGCAGCAAACATTCTCAACAAAGCTCATGTTCGGGTAAACAGTGATAAAACTCCATATGAACTCTGGTATGGTAAATCTCCCTCTGTAAAGCATTTTAGAGTTTTTGGAAGCAAATGCTTTATCAAAAATAATGATGAAAAGCTTGGCAAGTTCGAACCTAGATCAGATGAAGGAATTTTCCTTGGTTACTCATCTTCAAGCAAAGCATACAAATTTTATAATAAAAGGCTTCAAAAGATTGTTGAATGTATTGATGTTGTTATTGATGAGTCTCCTGCAGCTCCTAAAGAAGAAAAACAAACAACAAAAGAAGATGATGATGACTTATGGCCTTCTACATTTGATATAAACAGTGAATCCAATGATGAACCTGAAACTAATCTATCTGAAAAAGCTCTATCTAGATATGTTCAAAAGAATCATCATGGATCTCAAATCTTGGGAGACAAGGAATCAGGTGTACGAACAAGGAGAACTCTTGTGGGATCTTCTAGTCATATGGCACTTCTATCCACAATTGAACCACTCAATGTCAATCAAGCTAGCAGAGATGAATGTTGGAGGCAAGCCATGGATGAAGAACTTGTTCAAATTGAAAAAAATGACACTTGGGATTTGGTACCAAGACCTCATCATAAAAATGTCATTGGAACTAAATGGATTTTCAAGAACAAGTTAAATGAGAATGGGGATGTTGTAAGAAACAAAGCTAGACTGGTTTGCAAAGGGTATACTCAACAAGAAGGCATAGACTTTGAAGAAAATTTTTCTCCTGTTGCTAGACTTGAAGCCATCAGAATGTTTCTTGCTTTTTCAAGTTATCAAAAAATCAAAGTTTATCAAATGGATGTTAAATCTGCTTTTCTTAATGGTGATCTAGAAGAAGAAGTATATATAGAACAACCAGAAGGATTAATTTTGGGAAATGATGCAAATCTTGTTTGTAGACTTAAAAAGGCTCTATATGGTCTCAAACAAGCTCCAAGGGCTTGGTATTATCGTCTTGACAAATATCTTCATCAACAAGGATTTTCAAAAGGATCTGCTGATAGCAACTTATACACAAAAGTTGAAAATGATAAACTATTGATTGTGGTTGTATATGTTGATGATATCATTTTTGGGAGTAACGAAAAATCTTTGAGTCAAAAATTTGCTTCTGTCATGCAGCAAGAATTTGAAATGTCTTTACTTGGGGAACTAACTTTCTTTCTTGGCTTGCAAGTGCATCAAACTGCAGATGGTATATTCCTATCACAAGCAAAATATCTTAAGCAAATTCTGAAGAAGTATGGCATGGAAGAATGCAAACCTGTAAGTACACCGATGATAACCGGATGCAATCTCAGTTCTCAGGATGATTCTCCCACGGTGAATCAACCAGAATACAGATCGATGATAGGGAGTTTACTTTATCTCACTAGGACTAGACCAGACATTATGGATGCTGTTGGGATTGTTGGACGATTCCAAGCTAATCCAAAAGAGTCTCATCTTCAGGCTGTTAAAAGAATATTCAAATATCTACAAGGAACTCAAGACTTTGGTCTATGGTATCCAAAGAATGCTGATCTTACTCTTCATGCTTACACTGATGCAGATTGGGCTGGAATTGTTGATGATCGGAAAAGCACTAGTGGTGGTGCATTCTACATGGGGCCCCGGTTAGTATCTTGGTTCAGCAAGAAGCAAAATTCTATTGCCTTATCTATACCAGAAGCAGAATATGTGGTTGTTGCATCTTGTTGCACTCAACTCCTTTGGATGATGCGAACCTTACAAGATTTTCAAATCAAATGTACTCCTCCTGTCCCCATTAAGTGTGACAATACAAGTGCCATCAGTATTTCAAAGAATCTTGTTATGCATTCAAAGACCAAGCACATTCCCATAAAGTATCACTTCTTACGTGAACAAGTGCTTGAGCAAACAGTGAAGTTGGAGTATGTTCCCTCCAAAGAACAAGTTACTGATATCTTTACCAAACCTCTGCCCAGGGAAGCGTTCGAGTATCTAAGACAGAAGCTGGGAGTGTTCTCTGCCAGTCAAAAGAACAAATCTGCATAAATTTAGAATATGGCAGTGGATACGCGGGTTTCATGAAACACAGTTGTGTATATATGCGAGTTCCTGCGCAGAAAACCGCGTATGTCTGATTGCTGAAAATTTTCTGCTTGGAGTCAGCTCTCTTCAGCACAACTGCAGTGTTGTTCGGTATCTCTGATACTGTTTGGTATATCTGGTGGTGTTCTAGTTCTCATAATTCTTTTCTCATGTTTTGATAAAGATGCCTTGATGATTTGATTGGTGAAAGTGTTCAGGATGCACAAACTAAGGGGGAGCCTTAGTCATATGGAGAGGATGCTTGGATGCACAGATTCAGGGGGAGCTTTAGCATTGCTGAGTATAATGCATTGGTGGCATTATGATGATTCTGAAATATGTTCTCCTTATTGAGGACTTTTTGGTGTTGGTTATGAAAAGTCACATTTGTAATTTGATGAAAAGGTCTTGTTAAGACCCATGATGTAAAATTGTAATATTCAGTCTTGTAAGGACTTGTCGAATTTGTAAACCCACTTGGTTGGGTAGCTGAGTCAAATTTTGTAAACCCACTTGGTTGGGTAGTTGAGTCTCATATGTAAATCCACCTGGATGGATCTTTGATGTAAGTATGAGTCATTGGTGATAGGAAGTTCATAGAGTCATGTACTTCATTGAAAAATATGCTTGAAAATTCAGCATGAACTCAGGGGGAGAGTATGTTGGTTTTGGT